>NC_061162.1:33232522-33255022 GCF_022113875.1 Hydra vulgaris
ATTAACAGGGTAAAATAAATTAGTTCTATTTGCATAGTGTATATATTATGAAAAAAAAGTGTAATATTATAAAAAAAAAAATTAATTTAATATTATTATATTTTTTTATTGTCCCATTTTATATTTTCAAATTTTATTAGGCTTTTTGTAGAATAGAAGTTTGAATATTTTAAAATTTGAAAAACTAGTAGTGCTAATAGATTAATAGTTAATAGACTATTGGTAAAGTTTATTGAAAAATAGGCTGTTAAAATACCCATAGACAATTAAAGTTTATATTTTAATAATCATAGGAAGTATACATTGGTTTTTAAGTTTAAAACCTATTTTTTTAAATTTAATTTAAAAACTTTATTTTTCGTTGAATTGTTTACAATAGTTTTATAAAAAAATATAAACTAATTAAAATCAACACATTAAACTGTATGAGACAATACACACAAACATTTATATCGTGAGTTATATAGAATTTTTTTTTTTCAAGTTACAGTTTGTATATATGTATGCATATAAAGGTATATTACAATTCTGGAAATAATAAATGACAACAAATTAATTTTTTTCACGTAAAATTTTAAACATAAAAAACAAAAAACCACAATAAATCAAAATAGAAAAAATTTAAAAAAATGAATTCTTTTTGACAAATTTTACAACGCCGCTTTAAAATTCTATTTTTGAACATCTTTCGAAGATTTTGTTTTTTAATTGTTGTTTCAGAAATACAAACAGCTGTGTTATTACAAAACCAACACCACCTGAACATTTGAGGGCAATACAATCAAGCTCACATATGTCTCAGGTTAAAATCAAAGAAAATGTCTCAATATCTAAATATCTCAACAATGCACAATCCAAACCATCCGAGAGCCAGTCTGGTGTATTACAACCGGATGTTTTGTCAAGTCAATTAAAAACTATTGTTGAAACACCAGCGCATGTGTTAACTTCGATCAACTCAAGTAAGCTTGTTTTTAAAGTTGCACATTTATTTAAATAATATTTTATAAGGTTTATTAAAATTAATTGAACATTTTACACCCTGTTTGACTGTATAGTTTGTATTTACCATTTTATTTATATTTAACAAATAAATAAAAAACTATTTAGCTGTTCTTTTGGAGAGGTTAATTACAACGCTTGAAGAGATAAAAGAAAATCAAAAGACTCATTCTGTAATGTTACAGTCTATAATGAGACAAATAAATACACCTCAGATGGAAAAAGATAATGAATTGCCTATAGGCATTCACCTTCCCATTTCCAGTATCGAAGATATGAATAATTTGGAGGAGCAACTAAAAGATCGATCAATCAAGAGAACATTGATGATTAGTAAAGATTTTTTGTTTCTGTGTCTAAGAACAATATATATTTAATTTATTGGTTTATTTTAATGTATAATTGCCCCCAATCCACTTGAGACTTGTCTTGCTTTTTTTGTAGAACCTCCTCCCCTTTTTTATATCTGATTAAAAAAATGTTTAGACTAGCATACGCAATTGGTCTAATAGTTCAATCATTTTAGTTCATTTTGTTATTATTATTTTTTTATTAAATCTACTAAATCAAACTTATTACTTTTTAAAGACTTCTATTGTGTCTAATATTGGTGGAAGCTCATTGGATGATGCCATCAAAAGAATGATGAAATTTATTCTGTCTAATAATCTTGGAAGACTGTGCAATCTCTCTGGGCAGGCTGGAAAAGTATGTTTTTCGAAACTGGAAATATTTGAAGTAGTCTGTGGTATGTTATACATTTCACATAATATTTATTTTCACATAATTATCATATATTATTTTAAATATATTGGAATATATTTAAATTAAAATATGTTAACATAAAAATAATATATTTGTTATAATTAATGTTATACATAATATATACATATCAGAGCCGTAGCTACACCTTTTGATGCCTTGATGCCCGAGGGCATCGAGGATTTTTAGGTCCTCCTTCCCAATATCATAGACTTATATATCTTTATATATATTTAGAAGATATATATTTTTTTTTTTTTTTTGATTTATATTTATATATCTTCGAAACAATCTTAGACATTCCAACAAGGCCCTGACGAGATGAAGGTTTGTTACATACCACAACTTTCGACTATTATGATGATCTATATATATATATATATATATATATATATATATATATATATATATATATATATAATAAATATATATATAATAAATAAATAAATCAGAGCTATAATATAAATGTTGAAAATTAAACTACAAGGATTTCACAAATTTAAGTTTCATGCTATTTCAATCATCAGATCTGATGATTGCAATAGCATGAAACTTGAAGTTGTGAAACTCTTGCAGTTTTATTTTCTACCTTAGACGTCTGCACCAAGAAATTTTGTCATAGGCAATTATATATATGGCAATTAATTACTGTTTTTTATTTTAGACCAAATCCTTTAACTTAAATTTTCTAACATTCATAATTATTTTCGTTTGTGTTTAGGTGCAGTTAAAAGAAATGCATTGACCGCTAATGCTACCCAAAAGGAGATTGAGATCGAGTTGCGCAAATGGTTTGCCAACGCCCGAGATCGAGGGCAAGGCAACCGGAAATCAAAAGTATCTGCATCAGATAATACTGATTTGTTTTAATCAGAAATATAGTTAAACTTAAAAAATATTAGACTATTAAATAAAATTAATTAATTAATAGATTTACCATCGTTCTGAGAAATTTTAGTATTGCCGTTCGGTGATACTCGTGCGTGTGGTCAGACAAGTCGTAATTAGATAATATAGACACGAATTAAAGTTAACAAACAGTTTTTATTACCATATCCCGCGATCAACCCTTCCAAAAACGTTCCCATGCGGTTCCCGTGCGGGACCCTTCCAAAAACGTTCCCATACGGTTCCCGTGCGGGCCCCCTGGACAAAACCTTGTGGGTCCCGACTGGGTTTCCTGTACGGGTCCCATACTTTAAACAACGCGGGCCCCGTGTGGGTCCCGCGTTGTTTGGCTGGCTGGGATATATATATATATATACATATATATATATATATATATATATATATATATATATATATATATATATATATATATATATATATATATATATATATATATATATATATACATATATATATATATATATATATATATATATATATATTATATATATATATATATATATATATATATATATATATATATATATATAAATATATATATATATATATATATATATATATATATATATATATATATATATATATATATATATATATATATATATATATATATATATATATATATATATATATATATGTATATTATATATATATATATATATATATATATATATATATATATATATATATATATATATATATATATATATGTATATATATATATATATATATACATATATGAAATATTTTGTGTACTATTTTTAACTAGAATTATATTTATTGATAAAATTTAAACGTCATAGTAAAATGTTGTAGTGTTTAAAAATTATGACCATATAGAATTTGCAAACTCCTCAAATTGAGGTGGGTTTAAACTTTATATGGTCATAATTTTTGAACACTAAAATATACTACTATGAAATTTAAAATTTCTCGATGAATATGAGTCTCGTTAAAAGTAGTACAAAAAATATTTCAATAAATTATTGCTCTTTCTCTTGACTTTGGAAAACGTCAATAAATAAACTATATTTGAAAAAAATTCTACTGCTTCTTATTCACATGTTCTTGAGAAGATTAATAATAAATTTACAAAATTTGCTTCTTGACGACAATTTTTTTTATGCATAAACTCTTTTTATGTATATTCGTAGTGAATTTATATGTTTTGTTAGTCATAAAAATTTCAACTTCATCTTTCATTTCTACTTACAAGTTTAATGATTATATTATATTATACATCTTAATGGTTATTGACCTTGAAGTTAATTTATGATTAAAGTACCAACTTACCAATTCTTTCTTTTTCTTTGAATTTAAACTCCTTTGTAAGCAAATATAGTTTATTAAAGAACTTATTTCTTGGGTTAATTGTAAAAAAAAAAGTTTATTTATAGTTCTAATTGAGACAAAATGTTTCCGAGCGTTAAAAAAAAATTTCAACATTTATGTAAATTAGTGTAAAATGATAGATATAAAGATTTAAATTTAGAATAATATTTTCATGTATATTGTATGATAGTATTTTTTATAAAATTGCTTTAAAACCAATTAAAAAGAAATAAAAAGTTTTTGTTTTGTTTACAACATTACCCCCAGAACTTTTTTTGCATCATTAAAAGTATGACGTCAAAATTGTGACTAAAATAAAATTTGCCGCAGCATAATTGCGTAATTAATTACTGAAATTCAACTATAGCTCTTTATTGCTTTCGTAATAAATATATTGTATTTCTTAAAAAAGTAATAAATATATTGTATTTCTTGTTTTTTATTTTGTTTTTATATCGCAGTGGATACGGTCCTGGATAAAATTAAGTTGGAAGTTTTCCGCAAACAGGCAGAAAACCTCCAGCGTAGCATTATGTGTTATGATTTTAATGTTTTTGTTTGTTATTAAATAAATTAGTTTTAAACAGAAGGAAATTACAAAGTTTTAGTAACTTCCTTTTGTTTAAAACCATTTTATTATCATTTTTAATTTATTATTTAATATTTTTAGTCTAAAAAAGAAAATAGCTTTATTGCTGATATTAAAAAAGCGTAGATGCGAAGAATTTTAATGGAACGTTTGTAGAAAGGCTCATTTAATATATTGTACAAGATTAAAAATTATTTGGCAGTTGTTGTTTTTTTCAAGAGTTTTTGCATAAGTTCACAAATTTTTAAAGTATTTCATCCTAAGTTGCTTCTTTTATATCTTAAATTTTCTCTTAGACATTCAAATGACACTGCTGAAGAAAGGTTATTACATTAAGATATCTTATTACTGGAAATGCTCAGATAATAATTGAGTCTTTTAGTTGTAGTAAGAATTATTAAAGATACATGTTAAAAATTTTGAATTATTTTGTGTAAAAAAAGGTGTTTAATAGCACCAGCATGTAGTTATTTAGTAACTAGCTCAAAGTGGTTCAACGTATTTTGTGGGAAAAAAGACGTCGAAAAGACATCTTTAAAAGTCTTATTTACGATGTCATTAAGACGTCCTTTTTTAATCGATTATGCAAATCAAAAAGTCATCTTTTTTCGACATCGAAAAGACGTCTTTTTATGTGTTTATCTTGTAATAAAAAGACATTAAAAATGCGACTTTAAGACCTCTTTGTTTATCGATTATTATTTTTCTCGGGTTCGGAACGGCTTTTTTGTCATACTTTGTAAAAAAAAATGCGTCTTTAAGACGCCTTCTTCAGTTGATTATGCAAATCAAAAACATCTTTTTTCGACATCGAAAAGGCGTCTTTTTATGTCTTTATCTTGTAATAAAAAGACATTAAAAATGCGACTTTAAGACCTCTTTGTTTATCGATTATTATTTTTCTCGGGTTCGGAACGACTTTTTTGTCATACTTATTAGTATACTATAGTATCGTATAACCTATAGTATGAATTGTATATACTATAGTATCGTATAACCTATTCCTACTTTTCATATATGAAAAGCTGTTTTCACCAAATGAAAATGATAATAGCTCTTCATACAAAGTATGACAAAAAGCTCCGATGTCTAGAAAAATACCTCTTTTAGATATCAATATAAAAGAAGAAGCATTTTCTACATCTTTTATATGTTTAAACATAGGAGAATAATTTATAAATAAAACAACAGTATTGTTCAACAGAAATTTTTTTTTATCTTTCTCTTTCTCCTCTGTTTCTTGAGTGAGCTCTGTTTCTTGGCTTTGTTGAATAAAATTAACTATTTCACGTCGAGAAATCCTTTCATAAAAGCTAGCTACGACTTCTAAAAAACAAGTGAGCATAAAAAACAGCCTCTTACTTGAATATAATACAAAAAAGCAAATTAAACTTTATTACCTGAGTGAACACGTTAGACTTACCGACTATTAATTTAAAAAAGGCTAACCCTTTTAACCCCCTCATGTTTCTCGCGCGGTCCTTTCTTTTTGAACCCACTAGATTAGATTGGGACAGGAGTCAAACGGTAAACAGTCTAAAAATATATAAAAATGAGTATGCTAATGAAATTTACGACCATCAAAATGACTGTACAACGATGTATTTTTTTATGTAGTACTTAAACCAAGCTAAACATTTGCACCTATCAGATTTTCTATGAAAGCTAAGTTATTGAAAACAGATATTAATATTTTTCTGTCTTTTATGACGTGACTTTTAATTGAATTTTGCTGAAATTAAGTGTTGTAGACTCATAACAATTTAAAAATCCGTTATTGATTAAAGACTGAAAACAAAAAGGTAATTTAGCTAATACACCTTGAAAGTTGTTATACATTTAAACTGGATAAAAGTATTATTCAAAGCTCTATATTAGCCTGAAACATAATGATGCTTTACTTAACAACATAAAATTATAAAAACTGGCAGTATCACACATGATTAAAAATTAAGACTAGAAAGCTGCAATGATGTTTAGATATAAAAAAGTGTACCTTTCCAGTATCATTTTCACTTGGTCTTTTGTATCCAAACCAAAGGTTTTGTTAAAAAAGATAAAATTTTCTAAAGATAAATCTTTTGTCATTGTGTGCATTTATTTACTTTCTTTTTTAACGACACACAACAGTTAACAAGGAAATAACAACTTTAACATAAAAGTTAAAGAGCCAATTTTTTGTATAAACAATTTCATCATTCAACTAAATAAAAACAACAAAATTATTCAGATCATTAAAAAATATATAAAAAAAAATAAATTGCTAGCCTACTAAATACTTCTTCTTTTCTATCGTTCGTTACACTGGAACAAGTAAATACAGACAGAAATTGTTTACTGGTTTTATTTTTTGTCTGAAAATAAATATTTTAACTTAATATGTAATAAACAACGTTCTTCAAGCACAACAGATTAAAAAATTAGTCCACAAATAAACGGTAAAACTTTTTAAAACACTTACCTGCAACTAACTTAATTGAGACTAAGTGTTTTAAGTGTAAAAATGTTTAAAGATAAACAAGTTGTCAAATATATATATATATATATATATATATATATATATATATATATATATATATATATATATATATATATATATATATATATATATATATATATATATATATATATATATATATATATATATATATATGTATATATATATATATATATGTATATATATATATATATGTATATATATATATATATATATATATATATATATATATATATATATATATATATATATATATATATATATATATGTATGTATATATATATATATATATATATATATATATATATATATATATATATATATATAGTATGTATATATATATATATATATATATATATATATATATATATATATATATATATATATATATATATATATATATATATATATATATATATATATATGTATATATATATATATATGATAATAATAATAATAACAATAACAATAATAATAATTACTAATCAGTAAGTAAATCTACTATAAAACTAAAAAAAAAAATTATAGTATATATTTTTTTTAAATTTAGTTAATAATAAAACCTAAACAACAATTAAAGCTAGATATAATCAGTCTAATTGTTCCATATCTATATTTTTATACAAATAAAAGCCATTAACGGGCACATTTTATTTTCACATAAAAAATAGTCTAACGCAAAAATCGCTACGTTTTGACTGCGCTTACTAATGTCGGTAAAACGGGTAAAGTTCTACAAATCACCAGTTTGAAAACAAAAAATCCACCCTAATTAACCATGAGAAACAATTTTAAAAATACATATACATTTTTAATAGTTGCAGAACCTACTTTCATGTCTATTCTATCATATTCCAACGTCATCCTGGTGATTTTTTTACTATATCTCAATTTTTAATGCATTTATACTTTTGAATTTATCTTTTTAAATGTAAAATATAATATTTTTGATGGATGACGTAAGTTATTAAAACTTCGACCTTTTATGATTAAATATAAAAATTATTTTCTGTACCTCTTGCTATGTTAACGAATATATTTTTAAAGTTGGCATGTTTAGCACTTAATTTGTTTATCGCGTCACATAACCTTAAATGCGTTACAAAATCACAATCTAGTTTTAATTTGATACGTAATTAAACTTATCAATTTTGTGAAATTCTCTTCACAAACTTAAACATTTTTTAATTATGTCTTCAATGTCATTAATATCGATAAATATATTTAAATTCCAGTGAAACTCTTTTTTAAAAAAAAAAAAAAGTTGATGTAATATTTGGCAATGTCTAACTTAACTAATCCCTCTATTGATTTGCATTAGGTTTAAGTAAGATTTTTTGCTTTAAAAATGGTCAACAACGTAAGTATTTTTGCTAATTTGCTAATATTTTTACATTTGATGTTGCTAAGAAACTGGCATTAAATTGCAAACCCGGTGGGAAATGAGCTAGCGACTAGCTAGCTCTATAGCGATTTTGAAGCGATTTTTTTTTTCTTATTTTATTTTTTGCAAATGTCTTTAACATCTTTAAAAATTCGATTTTTAGTGGTGAGTCTAATATAATTTTGAAAATAATTGAACTTTAAACATTGCGATTTTGTAGCAATGTGTCGCTAGCTACATATCGTAGCTTTGTAGCTAGCTACAAAATATCTACAAATCTATAGCTGGTTGATAGCTACATATCAAAATTTTTTAAACAACGATTTTATTACGATATGACGCTAGGTACAATAGCCAGTGGATCTTCAGCTTATTAAGCTAGCTGTCCTCATAGCCAAATCGCTGTCTTTATCTTTAAAAATATCGATAGCTTTTTGCTAACTTAAAAAAGCTAGCGATCCTCGTGGCCAAATCGCTGTCTTTATCGTAAAGATTATAGCTAGCTATTCGCTAGCCTATTTCCCAGCGGGAAGTATGCACTCCGCTAAATCACTTATTTTGAAACTATTATCTTTATTGCCAACATCTTCATTACCTACTCCAAAGTAATACTGTGGGTGCTTTTTACTTTGTAATCGCCATTAGACAATAGTAATTGCAACATTAGTGTGTAATAGCAACATTTAAAATTCATATCAGTGGCATCAGGCACTAAAATGAATTTCAAAATTGAATTATTAAGTTAAGTTAGTATTTTACTTCTAATAATAATGTAATTATTATTATTATTTTTTTGTAAATTTATTTGCTTTTAACAAAAAAAATTACAATTACAGAATAGCTTAATTACAAATATAATTGACCGGACTTCCAGAAGATTATACGATCTTATCGTGAAGCTATTTACAATATCAAATTAGGTACATGGAAATAGCGATTTACGGAGCCGAATTTGTGCTAAAATTCCGACTCGTTTTTTTGATGTTTTTTTTTAGTTAGTTAAATTAGTTTAGCACTTTTAGTACCTAATTTCTGATTTTCCGGTTTTTTTTTCAGCGGATTTCTGTATTAGAATATCACCGCACCTTAGAATATCACCGCACCAATAAAACGAGGATGCGTTTTGAAGTAATAGAACTTAGTAGAGTACCGAGTACGTCCAAATAATACAAGAACGTTTAAAAAGGCTAACGGTCTTTCGTATAATTCAAAATAAGATTTTGAATTTTACAAAAATCGCAAACCCAGAATACTTTTGACGGTTGATACGCATGCGCTTTAAGTGCACCTTATTCTGATTTATACGAACGACCGCTAGCCAATATCTTATTTTGAATTCTGGAACAGAACCCTCCGAATTGTATTAAGACGAGCTTCGCTCTACAAAATTTTGTAATACTCTTTAGAGTAAAATGAGTGAAAATAATTCTTCTCTAAATTTTGAGCATTTATTAGGTATGAAGTTTTTCTTTACCTTTTTTTTTTTGTAAAATATATGATGCCGAAATAAGAATATGGCGGACCTGTACACGTTGCACCCTAAACTCGGTGAAGTTCGTTAATTCTCGGAACGAATATTCTTGGTGTTCGCTTTTGGTATTTTAGAGAATAGGCGTCAAAATATTACGTTAAATCGCGCCATAATGGTAACGTCAAAAATAAAAAAACAAAAACTTTGCGTAAATGCATTTTAATAAAAATTTAACATTTTAGAAAAAAAAAAAAAAAAATTTCAAATTATCAACATATATACATTAAATATTAGATTAAATAGATCTTCTAGAGGTATTTTCTCTTCTTAAGATTTCTTTTTGTAGCTTATCTTTTACTAATCGATCTTCTACAGTTATCTTCTTGTAGCTTATCTTCTTTCAAATAGGCTGGAGCAATTCAATTGCTGGGCGCAAAACTTTATCTCCAATTAATATGGTTGTTATGCGGGCATCACATATATGAGCTACATATGTCTCATTTTATGGAAGTATTCACAAGAAAGACAAAAGGTCCTTATCGAGCATTATATTTAAATTTAAAAACTTTACCTCCTTACATTGGAAATGACAAAAAATGTTGTTAAAATAATGACAGTAAAGAAAGAGAATGAGGTGCGGATGGGAAGTTTTTTTACGGCCATTCTTTAGGCGCCATGGTTTTTAAAAAGTTCTCAGTATTCAAAAGCATTGCTTCAAAAGCTTCAAAAAAAAATGATCTTGATATTTTCAGGGTAAGTCTTAAAATACAAGAGCAGTACGATGACCAGTTAGGACAGTCTTTAACAAAGAGTATAAAACGACACTCTTGGTACTTAACTCCTCAGCTTCCCAGACAGCAAGCTTACATTGGCCCAATGTAAGTTTTAACATTGGCAAGTTTATTCCGTTGGGCCAACATTTAGCCAATGTTTTTTTTCGGCGTATTATTTTCAATTTTGCAAGTCGGTTTTTTGCAAATATCGTAGAATATTGGGCCAATGTTTTTTTTTCGGCGTAATATTGCAATTCTACAAATCGGTTTTTTGCAATTATCGTACTACGTTGGGCTAATATTTGGCCAATGTAGTTAGGCTTAATATTTTGCTATAAAAATCTTATACCGTAGCCAATATTCGGCCAATGTAGTTGCGGATTAGTATATACTTTAAAAACATTTTTTAAAATGGTATCGTTTGACAGAATAAAAAAAGGTTTTGTTTTCATTTTTTTTTTAATTATAAAAAGAAGAAGCTATATTTATTAATCTTCTAAGAATCTTAAAAGCTTCCTTATAAGAAATAAACTTCAAGAGATTCTCGTGACTTGATGTTTTGTTTTTTTAAATAATAAAATATTTGTTAACATTTAAATATGCTTAAAACATTTTTTACTACAATCTAAATTATTAATGTAATAATAAAGGCAATAATTAAATTATTTTTGTGTAAGATCTTAAATTTATTATTTTATTTTTATTACTCTGTTGGCATTTCAAATGTTTGATTTATTTAATAATCTTTATTAAATAAATGAAACATTTCGAATGTTCGATTTATTTAGTAAAGAAGACATTTTAAATGTCTTCTTTATTAAATAAATCAAATATTTAAAATGTCATACAGTATAAGTTTTTTTTTTCATAATTTATTTATAATAGTTTAGATTATATAGCTATTATAAGATATATTATTAAAGGTATCAATAATATATATGTGGCATTGTCGATGCCATTGTCAATGCCAATGTCAACTTCAATGCCATTGAAGTTGTTAAAAGCTGATATTTTACATTTTAAATATGTCTCTTTTGTTTGGTTTTTTTCTGTGTTTGATTATGAAACCCTATCTAATAACATATTAAAACAGTGTAAAAAAAGTGATGTTACTAGAACTTATAGTCTACGTATGTAAAGCTTTCTAATATTCCATGTTTCTTCTAATATTCCATGTTTCAAAATTTAACAATTTTGGCTATTTTTTATATTTAGTTTGCGTACAGCAATTAACAACTTTAAGCTTATACATTAACTTTAGTTATAACTTAATTATTAATGATAATTAATAATAATTAATAGCAGAAGGCTAAATTTCTGCTCTGGAGACAAAAAAGGAAGACAGCGAAAATGAACAGTCAAAATAAAGATTAAAGAGACAAAAAATTGTGTATATTTTGGTGTAGATGATTTATCTTCATTTTGTTATAATAAAACAAATAATGTTATTAAACTTTGGGATTTACCTGTAACTCCAAACTCTTTACAGAAGTTCAATGTTTGCTCTGAGAAGTTTAATGAACAAATTTATTAAATGGTAAGTTTTTATATAAAAGTCTTTATGTCTGATAATTGAAAATCTTTATTCATAGCTTTAGCTTTTACAACTTTAAAAACTTTTTCATATATTACGGTCAAAAAAGTCATAGTGTTAATTAACGTTTTATTGTGTAATAATCAACATATCAAAGCTTGGTCGGGAAGCGAGAGTGATCCCTCTCTAATACTGACTACGGAAAAACTGGCCAGGTTTTCTAGTTGATTTAACGTAACAAAATTTTTTTGTTGGATTTCAAAGTTGGTGTCACCAACTTTGAAATCTATTTGAATTCAACTGTTGAAAAAAACAACAGAGTATTCATATCAGTTTAAAGTTTTAACAGTTGCTGGTGGTTCATTATTATTCATTATACAAACGTTTATTTAAATTTATATAATAGACGAAGGTAATACAATATTTTTATAGATGATATTATTTTTAAAAACTGTATTATTAAAATTCAGAATTAAAATATGTAAAAAAAATTATTTACAAACATTGGACAACTTTATATTTCAAATAACCACACTTTTTATGAAAGTGAGGTTATTTGAAAAGAATATTTTTTTTAGAAAAAGATCAAATTATAAGATAAAATAAAGATTTTTTTTGGATAAAAGAAACAATTTTTAGATAAAATAAAAATTAAGTTTTTTACAGGAGAAATGTTTTTCATTCTCTTGTAAAATTTTAATTTTGTGACTTGTCACATTTTCAAAATACAGCACTCAATTAAGCTATTATGTTTTTTTTGGTGCTACCCATTTAATTTTTCTGAAACTTATGTTTTTCTTAGTGTTCGTTCTTAGTCATCCTTAATAATAATATCCATACTAACATGTATAATAAGCTCCATACTAATATCCAACTTAACTAATAGCTAAGTTTTAAAAGTTTTGTCATTGAAAGCATGTACAATCTTAGCATTTCCATTACAGTAGATAGTAATTTTAAACATTTTGTAAAAATGATTGTTAAAAATGGTCAGGGAAATTCATTTGATTTTTATTTGTTTAATTATGCACCAAATATTTATATTTATATCAAATAAGCATGGCTTATGCAGACATGTGATAGAGATAGTGGAAGAAAAAATAATAATAGTGGGTACCAAATATCATAAGCTAAACACGATTCAATAACAAGTAGCTCAGCCAATATCGAAACTACTATAAATTTTATAGTGAATTTTTTTGTTTGAAACTCAATGTGTCAGTTTTTGGTTTAAGTTTAGTGTTTGCAATGTGTATATTTAACCGAGAAATTATGTTAAATAAATAAATTTTTATACTTGTATCATACATTCTTTTTTTTCTCTATAAATTTTTAATGTAGCGATGCAAGTTATCTTATTTGTAACAACGATCTAATGTTGCATAAAACGTTAGGCCGATATACGATATACGATATTGGGCCAATGTTGTATACAACGTTAGGCCAATTTTGTATACAACATTGGGCTAATGTTGTATACAACGTTGGGCCAATGTTGTATACAACACTGGTCTAACGTTATATACAACGTTGGGCCAATGTTGGGTAAACGTTGTATACAAAATTGGGCCAATGTTGTACACAACGTTGGGCCAATACCTAACCAATGATCAAACCTGCATTGGGCCAACATCAACTTTCAACGTTGGGCCAATGCATCATCATGCATTGGCCCAACTTTGGTCCAATGTAGGCTTGCTGCCTGGGTTGTTGTATTAGCAATTAGAGATCGTCGCGTTGAAGACAATGAAAAAAAATATATATTCCAGTTCTTGATTTCAAAACAACACTATCTCTTTTGGTTGGTCCAGAGTCTTGGTATCTTTTTAAAACCATTGAAATTTCAAAAAGCGACCCAGACAGCAAGCTTTCATTGGACCAACGTTGGGCCAATGCATGATGATGCATTGGCTCAACGTTGAAAGTCGATGTTGGCCCAATGCAGGTTTGATCATTGGTTAGGTATTGGCCTAATGTTGTGTACAACATTGGCCCAATGTTGTATACAACGTTTACCCAACATTGGCCCAATGTTGTATATAACGTTAGGCCAACGTTGTATACAAAATCGGCCCAACGTTGTATACAACATTGACCCAACGTTGTAGACAAAATTGGCCAAACGTTGTATACAACATTGGCCCAATATCGTATGTTATATATCGGCCTAACTTTTTATGCAACATTAGATCGTTGTTACAAATAAGATGATTTGCATTGCTACAATGAAAATTTATAGAGAAAAAAAAAATGTATGATACAAGTATAAAAATTTATTTATTTAACATAATTTATCGGTTAAATATACATATTGCAAACACCAAACTTAAACCAAAAACTGACACATTGAGTTTTAAATAAAAAAATTCACTATAAAATTTATAGAGTAGTTTCGATATTGGCTGAGCTACTTGTTATTGAATAGTGTTTAGCTTATGATATTTGGTGCCCATGATTTTTTTTTTTTTTCCTCTATCTCTATCACATGTCTGCATAAGCCATGCTTATTTGACTTCACAGTTTCTGCAAAAAAAAATTAGTTGTTTGTTTAATTATGCACCAAAGAAACATAACAAATTGAAAGTAATTCTGTAATGCAAAATTGAAACTGAAAAAATAAACTTTTCTAAACCACTTACCAAGAGCAGCATATGCAATCAACTTTTTTTCTATTTCAATTTTTTGTCCTCTCCCTGCATAGTTTAATTTTACAACTAGGCCATTTTTAAAAACTATTCTTAGTAAATAATATATACAATCTCCTTCGTCTTTAACTCCGATTTGTGCCAAATAATTGATCTGCAAAAATACACAACCTGGCAATAATTAAAGTAACTTTTGTTTAGACTTAAATTAATATAAAATGTAATTTACAAAAAATCTTCATAGAGTATTTTATTTAAAGTATATAAATTGTACTAAGATATCACACAAAATGCATAAAAGAATTATAAAAAAATATTTACCATTTACTTACGCATTTTCTTTTCTTCCAGAGTACTTGAATTCTTCACTGCAATGACACTCTTTCAGGCAATACAATAATTAGCATACCTTTGTTACTCAAATTTTTATAACTGAATTTGATGTGTTTTGTAGTTTACCAAGTTGTACTTCAATGATGACTAAGAATGAACACTAAGAAAAGCATAAGTTTCAGAAAAAATAAATGGTTAGCACCAAAAAAACATAGTAGCTTAATTGAGCGTTGTATTTTGAAAATGTGACAAGTCACAAAATTAAAATTTTACAAGGGAGTGAAAAATATTTCTCCTGTAAAAAATTTTATTTTTATTTTATCTAAAAATTGTTTCTTTTCTCAAAAAAAATCTTTATTTTATCTAAAACAATCTTTATTTTATCTAAAAAAATCTTTATTTTATCTAAAAAAATCTTTATTTTATCTTAATATTCTTTTATTTTAAATGAGGTTATTTAAAAAGAATATTTTTTTGAAAATATTCTTTTCAAATAACCTCACTTTTAAAAAAAGTGTGACTCATCACGTTTTCAAAATACAGCTTTCATTTGTGAAACCAGTAACTTTTTAACTAGAATTACTGATTTTTCCATGACTATCTAAAGAAAAAAATAATTTCCTGACTTTTCCAGGTTTTCCACGACTTTAGCCAATATTAACAAATTTTACAGATTTTCAAGGTACAGTACGACCTTGTCCAATGTTTGTAAATAATTTTTTTTACATATTTTAGTTCTGAATTTTAATAACACTATTTTTAAAAATAATATAATCTATAAAAATATTGTATTACCTTCGTCTATTAGATAAATTTAAATAAACGTCTATATAATGAATAATAATGAATCACCATCAACTGTTAAAACTATAAACTGATATGAATACTGATATAATACAAATACTGTTGTTTTTTTCAACATTTGATTTCAAATGGTTTTCAAAGGTGGTGACACCAACTTTGAAATCCAACAAGAAATTTTTGTTACGTTCATAATCTTAAATGTTCTCAAAACAACTAAAAAACCTGGCCAGTTCTTCACAACTAAATATATTTTCTGTGGTCAGTATTCGAGAACGATCGCTCCTGCTTCCTGACCAAGCCTGTAGTGTAAGCTTTGACATGTTGATTATTACACAATAAAATGTTAACTAAAACTCTGACTTTTTGACCGTAATATATGAAAAAGTCTTTAAAATTGTAAAAGTTCAAGCTATGAATAAAGATTTTCAATCATCAGACATAAAGATTTTTATAAAAAAACTTACCATTTAATAAATTTTGTTCATTCAATTTCTCAGAGCAAACATTGAACTTCTGTAAAGAGTTTCGAGTTACAGGTAAATCCCAAAGTTTAATAATATTTTTTGTTTTATTATAAGAAATTGAGGATAAATCATCTACACCAAGATATACACATTTTTTTGTCTCTTTGTCATATTCGCTGTCTTCCTTTTTTTTCTCCAGAGCAGAAGTTTAGCCTTTTGCTAAGTTTAATCTTGTATTGCTTTAAAAATCTATATATCAAATCATTAATAATTAAGTTATAACTAAAGTTAATGTATAAGATTAAAGTTGTTAACTGTTTTACGCACACTAAATATATAAAATATCCAGAGATATTAAATCAAAAAATAATAAAACCAAGAATAATGTCCCTCTGCCTCAGAAAGATGGAATATATAAAGGTTGGTTTCGATTTAAATCATGACTTAAATCAGACAAATAAAAATAATGATTTAAATTGAGTTTTTTTATTTTAATTGTTTTTAATGGTAATCCTACAGTTATGCGGCCTAAAATAATTTTATTTTTCCGCTTGTCAGTAGAGGCTTTACAAACAATAGGAATATAATTGAAATAATAAAGTGAAAAAAGATTGCTAGCCCAAGCCAAACCCTCATTCGATGTAGCAGCACTTCCTTGTAGCAGCAGGCTATAAGATAGTTGATGTAGCAAAACCCCCTGGCACAACAAGCACAAAAATATAATTATTTTAGGCTGCATAACTGTAGCTTTACCGTTTTTAAAGATTATTTATTGATTTAATCTCATAATTCAATTAATTATTATAGACTAGTCATTGGTCTTAAAATAAAATGTCTGGAAAAATTAGAAAGCTCTACATAAGTAGAATATAAATTCTAGTAACATCACTTTTTGTACAGTTTTAATATATTAGTAGATGGGCTTTCACAATCAAACACAGAAAAAATCAAACAAGAGTCATACTTAAAATGTAAAATATCAGCTTCTAATAACTTCAATGCCACATATGTATTATTGATACCTTTAATAATACATTTTATAATAGCTATACAATCTAAACTATTATAAACAAATAATGAAAAAAAAAAAAAAATTATACTGTGTGATATTTCAAATTTTTGATTTACAAAAATTTGAAATAATTAGCATACCTTTGTTACTCAAATTTTTATAACTGAATTTGATGTGTTTTGTAGTTTACCAAGTTGTACTTCAATGATGACTAAGAATGAACACTAAGAAAAGCATAAGTTTCAGAAAAAATAAATGGTTAGCACCAAAAAAACATAGTAGCTTAATTGAGCGTTGTATTTTGAAAATGTGACAAGTCACAAAATTAAAATTTTACAAGGGAGTGAAAAATTTTTCTCCTGTAAAAAATTTTATTTTTATTTTATCTAAAAATTGTTTCTTTTCTCAAAAAAAATCTTTATTTTATCTAAAACAATCTTTATTTTATCTAAAAAAATCTTTATTTTATCTAAAAAAATCTTTATTTTATCTTAATATTCTTTTATTTTAAATGAGGTCATTTGAAAAGAATTTTTTTTTGAAAATATTCTTTTCAAATAACCTTACTTTTAAAAAAAGTGTGAATCAAGTATAACCATTTTAGGTACTCCAGAACGCACTGGAAACGAAGAAGAGTGTTAGCCTTCGATAATGACATTATTGATAAAGCAATTAGAAAGAAATGTTTTGATAATCTCAAAAACTTTTCCAGATACGTCACATGAAGCAAGCTTATGGAGAAGACCAGCATGCCATTACAGTAAATAAGTCAGCCTTAAAACAAAAAGTTTAAAAACCATAATGATTGTCAGGGAGTAAAATATTAGACTTAAGTTGGAATGTTAGAAATTTGTTGATCAATTATCAAAGACTTTGCTTATAATAGAGAGAAGACTGATTGAATAGCAGTTGGAGGGGACAGGTGTCATGATTTAGATTCAGTCAAGCATGTACAATAGTTAAGAAACATGTATAGTAAAGAGAAAAAGCAATCATTCTAGAAATCAGTAGAGAACAAACCTATTTGGTTTAGGAGGATGGAGAATATTTGGATAAGAATAAACATATTTGGTTTAGGAGGATGGATAAGATAATGATAAACATAAGTGCTGAAAAAATAAGTGCTGGTTGTACTGCTTTGGTTTCTGCTTGATATAGTATAGGTATTCGCTTACAAACTTCATTAGTAGCTGCAATCTACAATTAAAGATTGAGATACTTAAAGACAACATCAGGCAAAAACTTATAAATACTCTTAAAGGTAAGATATTCTGTAATTATTTTAATGGAAAGTGAGTGAAACAGAATAAAGAAGACTTTAACTAACTGTTTTTTTAAAAGTGATTGCATTCAGTGTTACATCACATGATATAGATGGCATTGATGACAAACAGCTGGGTATTGTTCAGTCAGAAAGGCTTCAAAAGTAGTGACCATACAAGTCTGATAACATGCAACAAAACGTAATGCTGGTGGCCAGGGACAACAAGAAGAAACCTAAAAAAAGAATATTATTCTAATAAATCTCTTAGAGTAGTAATTTAGAATACTATCCTAATCATAATCTCCTCTCATAATAAAATTAAGAAATATAACGAATATTAAAGTATTATGTTTAGACACACATCCCCTATGTATATTGTTTATAAATGTCATAGTTAGTCAAATTTGCTGCTTAGAATATTACACTCCCTTAGTGTAAATAAGAATTATATCACAAACTATCAGTATGTTTAGAATGTCATACCCCCTATGTACTACCAGTATTATATATGTTATATATACAAAATATTACAATTCCAATGTATATTATTTAAAAAATTTATAGATAGTCTTATTTGCTGCTTTGGATCTTAGATGTAAATAAGAAATCTATTGTACACTAACAGTTTTGTATTACTTAAAATATCACCACCCCCTCCTCCTCCCCCCCCCCCCCCCCCATGTATATCGTTTATATACAGTATTGTGAAAAAGTTAAGAACCACCAAAAAAACAAATCATAATTTATTTTTATTTTTAAATTTTTATTTAGTCAAATATAATTTTCTGGTAAAAAAATAATTATAATAAATTTTAAGAAATAGACAAACAAAATAAAAAATAATAAAAACAAATAAAAAATGTATTTAAAGTTTTGTAGGTAATTTTTATTTTAAAAAAATTGTGAAGTTAAGAACCACAGAACAAAAAATGGTAATTTTTACCTAATACCACGTAATTCTACCATGAATTTTTAAACACTTATTTATACGATTTGGCATTGAGTCTATTAAATTCTCTGAAATATGTTTGGGAATATTTCTAAGTATTGTTGATGAAATATTGCGCAACTCCTCAAGGCTGCTTGGTGCTTTCTTGGCAATCTGTTTATCAAGCCAACTCCAAAGATTTTCAATACAATTTTGATCTTGACTATTTGGTGGCCAAGTTAGACGCTCAATATTTTTGTTTTCGAACCATTCAGAGACAATTTTAGCCCGGTGGCATGGTGCATTATCTTGCTGAAAAATGAACGGATCGCTTTGCTCAAGTGCATCAATTGATGGTAACAAGTTATTATTTAAAATATCGACGTAATAAAAAGAGTTGAGTCGACAATCAAATAATTTAAACATACCAAGACCATAATATGTCATGCAGCACCATATTCCGACCGATCCACTACCTTGTTTTGTTCTTTGAACGATACAATCAAGATGATATTTTTCGGAAGGCTGCCTGCGAATCGTAATTCGGTTTTTTCGGTTATCAACCTCGATATTCATTTCATCACTGAACATTACTGTCCTTCATTTTTCTTTAGACCATTATTTGACACTTTGGCAAAATTCTTTTTGCTTTTTTATATGTTGTTTGTTAAGTCTCGGTTTTAGAACAGCTTTTTTCCATAGCATATTGTTTGGTATTAGTTTCCTACGCACAAGTGATACAGATGCTTGACATCGATTTGAAAGCTTCCATTCCCTTCTTAATTCATGTGACGACATAGTTAGATTTTTCTTTGCCAACCTGATTAAAAGACGATCATCATTGGGTGTCGTCAAACGTGATATTCCAGAACGATGGCGATCAACGTAAGATTTCGTCTCTCTGAATCTTTTAATGATTGTTAGCACCGAACTATTTGAAAGTTTTATTATTCTTCCAATTTCACGAGCAGATTTACCTTCCTGGTGATAATGCATTACTTTTACACGATCTTCATAGGTAATAGCTTTTCTGCTCATTTTTTCAAAAGAAGAGAGTTTTTTTTTTGTATGAAATTAAATACTTTTTTTAAACTTTTGGTTTTTTGGTAATGACTCAGGTCATTAATAAAATATTTAGTTAAAAAAGGTAAAAGCCAATTAAAAAAATCCGTTTCCACCGCATTTAGCACTTGTGAAAAAGTTAAGATTCCTTGTGGTTCTTAACTTTTTCACAAAAAAAAATATTGAAAAAAATTAATACATAATATTTAATCTTCATTTTTAAAGATTCTATTAATTAAATTTTGAAAAAAAATTTTTTTTTTTTCTCATGTGCTATTTAATGTGTGAAAAAAAAAAAAAGACTATTTTTTTTATCTTAATTAGAAAGATTAATTAATTTTATTTGAAAATAATTTTTTTTTCTGTAGTGGTTCTTAACTTTTTCACAACACTGTATGTCATAAAAATTAGTTGTATTTTCTGCTATGAACCTTAAAATATCACATCCAGCAAATTAATTAAGAAATATATCACTAACTATCACTGTATGTTTACAATATCACGTCCCCCATCTATTTTGTTTATAAATATCATATTAATTAGTTGCACTTTTAGTTTAAAAACTTAGAATATGACATTTCCTTATTAAAATTAGGAAATATATTACACCCTATAAAAAACAAATATTTTGAATATCACATCCCCCATGTATATTGTTCATTAATCTTATAAAAATTATTTGTATTTGATGCTTAGAACCTTAGAATATCACATTGCCGTAAAGAAATTAAGAAATATTAGGCATTCTACTAGTATTATATGTTTAGAATATAACATCACCCATGTACTTTTTTAAAAAAAACATACTAGTTTTTAGAATGTTAGAATATCACATCCCCTTTATGAAAATTTAAAAATATACTATCAAATGTTAAGAATACAACATCGCCCATGTATTTTGTTTAAAAACAACAAACTATATAGAGTTTAGAATGTTAGAATATTACATTGCTTTAATAAAAATTAGAAATATACTATTATATGTTTAGAATATCACATCATCCATGTACTTAGTTAAAAAACAACAATCTATATAGTGTTTAGAATGTTAGAGTATCTCATCCCCTTTATAAAATTAAGAAATATACTACTATATGTTAAGAATATCACATTGCCTATGTATTTTGTTTGAAAAAAAAACATACTAGATAGTGCTTAGAACGTTAGAATATCACAATTCCTCAATAAAATTAAGAAAGTTATGACATGTTTCTATTATATGTTTAGAATATCACATCAACCATGTACTTTGGTAAAAAATAACATACTTGACAGTACTTAGAATGTAAGAATATTACTTCATCTTAATAAAATTAAAAAATACACTATTACATATTTAGAATATTACATCACCCGTGTATTTTGTTAAAAAACAACAAACTAGATAGTGCTTAGAATGTTAGAATATTCCCAGCCAACATTGACAGACGGGTACCGTATGGTTTTTGTCTGGGCTTACGGGAACGGGATTTTGACGGGTAAGTGTTTTGGTTTCCAGACGGGTCCCAAATGGTAATAATATCAAGCATCCCAGCCAACATTGAGATACGGGTACCGCACGGGGCCTATACGGGTCGTCAACTGGGTCCCGTATGGGAAGCCCAACGGTGTCCCGCCGGATCATGGCCGCGGTTTCCATATGGGACCCATATGGGTGAACCCGCCGGGTATCCCGTATGGGTCCCAGTCAAATCCCGTACTTTAAAACCGTAAGGGACCCATATGGGTTTTCAAA
>NC_061162.1:33257522-33332522 GCF_022113875.1 Hydra vulgaris
ACGAAAATAATTATGAATGTTAGAAAATTTAAGTTAAAGGATTTGGTCTAAAATAAAAAACAGTAATTAATTGCCATATATATAATTGCCTATGACAAAATTTCTTGGTGCAGACGTCTAAGGTAGAAAATAAAACTGCAAGAGTTTCACAACTTCAAGTTTCATGCTATTGCAATCATCAGATCTGATGATTGAAATAGCATGAAACTTAAATTTGTGAAATCCTTGTAGTTTAATTTTCAACATTTATATTATAGCTCTGATTTATTTATTTATTATATATATATTTATTATATATATATATATATATATATATATATATATATAATATATATATATATATATATATATATATATATATATATAGATCATCATAATAGTCGAAAGTTGTGGTATGTAACAAACCTTCATCTCGTCAGGGCCTTGTTGGAATGTCTAAGATTGTTTCGAAGATATATAAATATAAATCAAAAAAAAAAAAATAAAATATATCTTCTAAATATATATAAAGATATATAAGTCTATGATATTGGGAAGGAGGACCTAAAAATCCTCGATGCCCTCGGGCATCAAGGCATCAAAAGGTGTAGCTACGGCTCTGATATGTATATATTATGTATAACATTAATTATAACAAATATATTATTTTTATGTTAACATATTTTAATTTAAATATATTCCAATATATTTAAAATAATATATGATAATTATGTGAAAATAAATATTATGTGAAATGTATAACATACCACAGACTACTTCAAATATTTCCAGTTTCGAAAAACATACTTTTCCAGCCTGCCCAGAGAGATTGCACAGTCTTCCAAGATTATTAGACAGAATAAATTTCATCATTCTTTTGATGGCATCATCCAATGAGCTTCCACCAATATTAGACACAATAGAAGTCTTTAAAAAGTAATAAGTTTGATTTAGTAGATTTAATAAAAAAATAATAATAACAAAATGAACTAAAATGATTGAACTATTAGACCAATTGCGTATGCTAGTCTAAACATTTTTTTAATCAGATATAAAAAAGGGGAGGAGGTTCTACAAAAAAAGCAAGACAAGTCTCAAGTGGATTGGGGGCAATTATACATTAAAATAAACCAATAAATTAAAATATATATTGTTCTTAGACACAGAAACAAAAAATCTTTACTAATCATCAATGTTCTCTTGATTGATCGATCTTTTAGTTGCTCCTCCAAATTATTCATATCTTCGATACTGGAAATGGGAAGGTGAATGCCTATAGGCAATTCATTATCTTTTTCCATCTGAGGTGTATTTATTTGTCTCATTATAGACTGTAACATTACAGAATGAGTCTTTTGATTTTCTTTTATCTCTTCAAGCGTTGTAATTAACCTCTCCAAAAGAACAGCTAAATAGTTTTTTATTTATTTGTTAAATATAAATAAAATGGTAAATACAAACTATACAGTCAAACAGGGTGTAAAATGTTCAATTAATTTTAATAAACCTTATAAAATATTATTTAAATAAATGTGCAACTTTAAAAACAAGCTTACTTGAGTTGATCGAAGTTAACACATGCGCTGGTGTTTCAACAATAGTTTTTAATTGACTTGACAAAACATCCGGTTGTAATACACCAGACTGGCTCTCGGATGGTTTGGATTGTGCATTGTTGAGATATTTAGATATTGAGACATTTTCTTTGATTTTAACCTGAGACATATGTGAGCTTGATTGTATTGCCCTCAAATGTTCAGGTGGTGTTGGTTTTGTAATAACACAGCTGTTTGTATTTCTGAAACAACAATTAAAAAACAAAATCTTCGAAAGATGTTCAAAAATAGAATTTTAAAGCGGCGTTGTAAAATTTGTCAAAAAGAATTCATTTTTTTAAATTTTTTCTATTTTGATTTATTGTGGTTTTTTGTTTTTTATGTTTAAAATTTTACGTGAAAAAAATTAATTTGTTGTCATTTATTATTTCCAGAATTGTAATATACCTTTATATGCATACATATATACAAACTGTAACTTGAAAAAAAAAAATTCTATATAACTCACGATATAAATGTTTGTGTGTATTGTCTCATACAGTTTAATGTGTTGATTTTAATTAGTTTATATTTTTTTATAAAACTATTGTAAACAATTCAACGAAAAATAAAGTTTTTAAATTAAATTTAAAAAAATAGGTTTTAAACTTAAAAACCAATGTATACTTCCTATGATTATTAAAATATAAACTTTAATTGTCTATGGGTATTTTAACAGCCTATTTTTCAATAAACTTTACCAATAGTCTATTAACTATTAATCTATTAGCACTACTAGTTTTTCAAATTTTAAAATATTCAAACTTCTATTCTACAAAAAGCCTAATAAAATTTGAAAATATAAAATGGGACAATAAAAAAATATAATAATATTAAATTAATTTTTTTTTTTATAATATTACACTTTTTTTTCATAATATATACACTATGCAAATAGAACTAATTTATTTTACCCTGTTAATAGGTCAGGTCAGGTTTTCCTGCTACTGGTAACATGTAACCCAGTACAACCTGCTCCATGTCCTGCTGCCTTGTAGGATACGCTTTTTTAGGCAAAGGCTAGGAGAAGTTAACTCCGAATTAAAACACCCCCTGCCTTGGGGCTCTTGGTTGAGTAAAGGCTAGAGATGGTGTCTCGATAAAAATACTCATCTTGGGCAGATGTTACATGCATCCAGCTGCTGTCCTGTAGAAGGCCTCCTAGGCAAAGACTTAAGGGGTAAACAGATTCTATCTGTTGACCAGCCTCGCACCCCTTCCTCATCTATTAGGCTGGCGCAGATGTATTTTTAATTCATTGTTTCCAGTTTAGGATGTTGAACGCTGGATCTTCTTGACTCAATGCGTGGGTATTGCTTGTATCTCTATTTTTATGACTGGGCAACTCATTCTATTATCTCCTAATGAGGGTACAGCTCTAAAACTCAGTTTTATGGTTCTGAGGCCGGCTGGTAGTCAGGTTTCCCGAACTCTGTGGTAGCTCTCAGAGAGGCTGATTCCATCAACAGCCGAAAAATATCAGAGTACTAACAGTGCCATGTTGCGCATGGATGGTGTCCCTGTTTGTACTTTTGGTGTGCATTGCAGAGGCCACATTTGGAGCCCTTTGTTACGGCTTAGGGTTTATTAATAGTAATGAGGCTATTGCTTAGTTAATAAATAGTGTACTGAGTACTATCTATACTTGAGTCAAGTTCTTTATAAATTTAAAATGACTAAAGTACCTAAAACTAAAAAACACAAAAAACCATTGTCATCACCAAGTTCTCTAAACCTATCATTTACTAATATTCGTGGTCTTCGAAGTAACTTTTCTTCTGTTGAGTCTTATCTCTTGCAAAGTTCACCAGACCTACTTGCTCTTTGTGAGACTAATTTGAGTTCAGCTGTCCCATCTTGTGATCTTAGTGTTGATGGTTCTCTTCCTTTAATTCGTAAAGACTCCAATAATCACATGCTTGGCCTGGGCATCTACATTCGTAAGAACTCACCCATTTGTCGTGAAACTAGGTTTGAATCTACAGACTATTCATTTATGTGCTTTCGTTTAGCACAACTTCACTCTATCGCCTTTCTCTTTGTTCTATATCGCTCTCCTTCATCCCAAGATTGCACTACTCTTGATGCTATTTCTGATCAAATTGACCAAGCCCTCTCTCTTTATCCATCGGCCAATATTGTCGTTGTTGGTGACTTTAATGCCCATCACACCGATTGGCTTGGCTCTAGTGTCAGTGACTCTGCTGGCGTTAAGGCCCTCAACTTTTGCCTTTCTCAACCTCTAACTCAAATAGTCAACTTTCCAACTCGTTTTCCAGACAACCCTAATCATTTACCTTCTCTACTCGACTTATGTCTTGTTTTGGATCCTAGTCAGTGCTCAATTTCTCCACATTCACCCTTAGGTACTTCTGATCACGGTTTGATCTCTCTAAAACTATTATCAAATTCTTCTACTTCATCAGAATCCCCCTATCATCGTACCACATACAACTACCTTAAAGCTGACTGGGACTCTTTCCGTGATTTTCTTCGTGATGGCCCTTGGGTAGAAATCTTTCGTCTTCCTGCTGACAAATGTGCTTCTTACATAACTTCGTGGATTCAGGCTGGCATGGAATTTTTTATTCCCTCTCGACGATTCCAGGTCAAGCCTCGCTCTTCTCCTTGGTTTTCCTCACATTGCGCTGCAGCAATTTCTAATCGAAACCGTTACTTCCATATCTATCAGCAAAACAATTCTCCAGAAAACAGACATCTGTTCACTATCGCCAGAAACCATTGCAAAAAGGTTTTGTCTGACGCCAAAGCTCGCTATTCCCAGGTCATTAAATCTTGTATCTCATCACAAAAATTAGGCTCTCGAGACTTCTGGAGAATCTTTAACAATATCAATAATAAGGGCAAATCTGTTATTCCTTCTCTCTTGTATGGTTCAGACTTTGTCACCTCACCTAAAGACAAAGCTGAATTGTTTGCAAAGAACTTTTCATCAATATCATCTCTTGATTCCACTAGTTGCGTTTTACCTGACATAGCCGTCAAACAGGTTGATCCCTTGCTTGACATTCGCATCACTTCAGCTTCTGTATCTAAAGTAATTTCCTGCTTAGACTCTTCAACAGCTTGTGGTCCTGACAACATTCCTGTTGTAGTCTTGCAGAGGTGTTCTCCGGAGCTTTCATCCATACTTTCTAAACTATTTAACAAGTGCTTATCAGAGTCTTGTTTTCCATCATGCTGGAAAGCAGCATCTGTTATCCCTATTTTCAAAAATTCCGGAGAGCGATCTGATTCATCTAACTACCGTCCCATTAGTCTTCTTCCTGTCATAAGCAATGTTTTTGAATCTTTAATCAACAAACACTTAATCTCTCATCTTGAATCAAATAACTTACTTTCTGATCATCAATATGGATTTCGGTCTTCTCGTTCTACAGCTGATGTGCTAACAGTAATAACCGATAGGTTTTACCGTGCATTAGATAGAGGTGGAGAGGTTAAGGCTATCGCACTTGACATTTCTAAAGCTTTTGATAAAGTTTGGCATGCTGGTCTTCTCCATAAGCTTTCTTCTTATGGTGTAGCTGGTAACGTCTTTAAGATTATTGAGTCCTTTCTTTCCAATCGTAGTATAAAAGTTGTCCTCGATGGACAACACTCTTCTTCACATCCTGTAACTTTAGGGGTTCCTCAAGGTTCAATCCTTGGCCCTATACTCTTTTTAATTTACATTAACGATCTTCCAGATATTCTCACATCTAAGGTGGCATTATTCGCTGACGACACTACCATTTACTCTTGTCATGATAAGAAGCCTACACTCTCTGATTGCTTGGAGGGGGTATCTGAGCTTGAAAAGGATCTCACTTCTGCTACAGCATGGGGCTCACAGTGGCTGGTGAACTTTAATTCAGATAAAACTCAATTTTATTCGGCCAATCGTTATCGTAATAATTTAGATCTTCCTATATTTATGAATGGTAATGTACTAGATGAGTCATCTACCATTCATCTTCTAGGATTAACTCTTACTTCTGATCTTTCTTTTAAACCGTATATCAAATCCATTGCAAAATTAGCATCTGCTAAGGTTGCATCTCTTTATCGAGCTCGACACTTTCTTACTCCAGATTCTATTCTCTATCTCTATAAATCTCAAATCCGTCCCTGTATGGAATACTGTTGCCACATCTGGGGCGGATCTTCTAATGATGCTCTTTCTCTTTTAGACAAGGTGCAAAAACGAATTGTAAACATAGTTGGACCTGCTCTGGCAGCCAATCTCCAACCTTTGTCACATCGTCGTAATGTTGCTTCTCTTTCTCTTTTCTACAAATACTATAATGGGCACTGCTCTAAAGAGCTAGTGTCCCTTGTGCCATCTACTAAAATTCATTCTCGTGTTACTCGCCATTCAATTAAGTCTCATCCTTTTTCTGTGACTGTTCCTAAGTGCTTCAAAAACTCTTATTCTTCTAGTTTTTTTCCTCGAACATCAGTTCTTTGGAATTCGCTTCCTTCATCTTGCTTTCCTGATTCATATAATTTGCAATCTTTTAAGTCATCAGTCAATCGTTATCTTACTCTACAGATTTAGTCTTTTCTCTTCCAGTAACTTCCAACTCTTATAGTGGTTGCTTGCAGCCTTGTTGGAAGTGAAGATGTTAAAAAAAAAAAAAAAAAAAAAAAAAAAAAAATACGCTTTCTTGAATAAAGTCTTCAACTTGATCATCATCAACATCACTTTCATAGGTGAAAAAATATTTTCTTTTTCTAAAAAAAGATTTTAAATTATAATTAAAAATAAATTAGAATTTTTTTTTTAATAATTGATTTTATTATTAAAACATTCAATATATTAAAATAATTTATAAATCTGAAAACCACCAAGTATATTTTTAAAAGTTTAAAATAAATTTAAAACAATGATATGCTAAATTTTTTTGGTAACTCTTAACAAAACTAAAATAAATTTTACTTGAATTCGCAAACCTAATTTTCCGTGTTTCCATATCTCTATAATCACTAGAATTATCTGTATCATAATCAACATTGGATGTCTCTTCAGCCTGTTTTGTTTTTTCTTTTGCGCTTTTAAGAGTGTCTAGAAAAAATTACTTATATTTTGTGTACAACGATTTAAATATGCAGTAAAATATTTTAAACAACATTAGTTAAATATTATGCTCTAAACAATTTTTGTTTTAACTTCTTGCAAATTTATGTATATTATTGGCTGTCAAAAATATGCACAGTCAGCATACTTTGGAAATGGGAGAAAGTTATCCTTTCTACCATTACCAGAGCATTTTGTATTTTTAACGTTTAAATTTTATATTAAAAGAGTGACACAAAGATTATCTAAAAGTTTAACAAAAGTTTAACTTACTTGCAGTTCCCAGAATTCGTACTTTGTATAAAAGCCAGTGTTCTTCTGGGTTACTACATAATTTTTTGGCATTTAACACTTTATTTGCTGAGTTTACTGGTGGATAGTAAAAATTTAATACAGTTTTATTTTTGATTAGATTTTTAACATCCCAGTTGAGTCTATCAACCATCCACTTGATTGGCAGAAAATCTATCTCTTTAGTTTCAATATATTCGAGAACAGCATACATTTTTGAAAATTTATTATTGTAAAAACCCCTCTGAAATTAAATAAACAATGTCATGTAATCATAACTCTAATAACTTACTCATTCTGTAACTTTTTTAAACCAAATGAAAATAATCTAAAATAATATCACAACTAAGCCTGTCAAAGCCGAAACTTTTTTATATTTATTTATTTATGGAACAAGAAATCGTATTTAAAACATTCACAATGTAAACTATATAAATATGGCAAAAACTTGAAAACAATTTTGTTACAACTTATGAGAAATGCATTTGAGGTAAAGCAACAAATCCTTGTTTAAATGGGAGTAGAAGATACTTAGTCACTAGACTAGTAACAGGAAAGGTTCGTCTTATGCCAGTAAGTTTGGTCACAAAGTATATTGAAAGTGAAATCGAACTAACTGGATCTGAAAAAAATAATTCTAAATCTTCAAATTCTTCAAACACAACTAAAGCTTTACTAGGTTCAGCAAAGGTGGAATTATTCAGAATATTTTTTACAATTCCTAACTTACTTTCAATTGTAAAACAATTATCTCCAATGGATGTGGAAACAAAATAGTCCGGTCCATAGTATTGTTCAAACTGGATATAAGATTTGTATTCAACAGGAATAGGACTATCAAAATGAATCTTCTTCAAGATAGGTTTTTTATTGGAAGTGACTCCATTGACGTTGCAGTGCCCTTCAATAATTCGGCGTACCACTTGACCAGTTGGATTTTGTGGCTTCCGAACTAACTTTTTTAATCTTCCTAGGTAACTTTCATATCTAAACGCTGAAATGTTATCAAGAACACCATAACGTTTAGCATCACTTGGTAAATGTATTAAAGAATGAATATTATATACAAGTTGATTTTCACCATATAACTTTGAAAATGTTACCACAAAGTATTTTAAAAGTTGTTCAGCATAGTCAAGATTTTTTGACAATAAATTTGGGCTGAGCAATATTCGTATGGCAACAGACAAATCAAGGAAATTTGAATAAACTGTGTCTTTTAGAACATTTTTCAAGACAACGGGCCCAGTGTACAATAAAAATTGCCTTAATTCAGTCGCTTTTCATTTTTTATATTCTGAAAGAGATCTTGGTTTTCGTGAAAACTCTCTCGGGATGTGTTTACGAATAACAGCTAAGTTGTCAGATATCATAGATAACTGTAACTGAGATAGCTTACAATACCCACGCGGTCCATGAATCCATTGAAACAGAATCCTGCGCATAACACCTAAACACACCATGTGCATATAATCTAACGGAAATTCTGTAACCATACCACAACCCAACTCCTCCAATGGTGAAGTACCTACATGATGTTTAGAATACTGACGCACAGTAAAAATAAAGTCTGTAATTATTGGTGCTGCTATATTAGGTAGTGTGATTTTGTTACACCATTTACCACGCTGCATACATCTCTCACATGAATTATAACCAGAGTGAGGCTTAATACATTTAATAAATGCTCTTGCTGGTGTATCGCATATTATAGCATCAATTTTCACTCTGTAAGTTTATTATTAAACAAAAAGCCATGTTGCTTTAACGTCTTCATTTCTGAAACAATATCATTCAAATATTCATCAAGAGAAGTAGGTTTTTTTGTACTACTATAAATAGCAATAGGAAAAGTTCCGCTTAACGGACACTCTTTCAGTGAACCAAGAATTGGCCAAAAAGAAATAGAATTGCTGTTAAAAAGTGGTACACCATCAATGTTGATATGAATATGTAAAAGTTCAACTTGAGAATTGGGCAGATTGAATTTAAAAATATTTTGTATCCAATACTTCACCCCAAAATAATAATATTCTCCACCTGCAACATGCTTGATGTCAACATTTCGGCGAGTATTTAAAAGAGTTCTTGAATCAATAGGAAGATTAGAGTGTAATGGATTCAATATGCGTAATAAACTTCCTAAAGCTGAATGAGATACACGATAGGTTATTGCCCAATCTTGCAATTTATTACCTAGTGTAAATTCATCACTTTTATTATTATCATCAGTATCATCACTTAAGGTGCTGATAACTTTATCAACTTCCAAACCACAACTACTATAATCAACACTTGATTTATTTTCAATACTATCAGAGAGCATTTCTGAAAACTCGGTTTGAGATCTATCAAAAGTAGCTAAATGTTTATTTCGATTTTTGTGCCTATTTGCATTTTGATCAAAACTTTTTTTACAACTACTAAAGCTTATGTCATTCACAGTCCTTGAAGTAATATCAGGATTATCTAGCATGGAAATACTTTCATGTTTATCTTTCTGAGATAACTCTGTCAGTATATTTGTAACTCTTGAATTAATTCTTCTTCTTTTTGTTCTATCTGAACACGTCTTGAAATTAACGTTAAATGTTGCCATTTTTAAATTTAGTTAATATTTTCTGATAACAGCTGTTGTTTAAATAATAAATATGTAAAGATAATACAAACCAACAACTATGGTTAGCTAAAACATGCAACAGTTATCTAATGAAACATGCAATAGATTACCTGTCGAAACACGAATTTTCGTATAATAAATAAAATAAAATAAACTATTTAAATATATTTTGTATATTGAAATAATTCATTATACGAAATAGCATAAATAACATTTAAATGTGTATATAATTATATAAACATTACATATAAAACATATAAACGTTTATATAAACATTTCATATAAATAAATACATAGTCTATGTATATAACATAGATAAATCTATAAATTAAAAGCTCAAAATTTCCAAGTCGCTTAAAAAATTAAATTTTATTGGATTTCTAATGTGTTCGCAGTGGAATTCATATACGTGATGGTTCGCGAAATCTACACGGGACCCACTCTGAAACCGACACAAAAACCTCGCTGAACCCAGGCTGGGAAACCCAGGCTAGCCCAGACAAATACGGCGCGGGACCCGAGTGTTATGGTTTGCTGGGATGTACCAAATGCTTTCACGTTTATCTCGGGAATCGGAAGCTTTTCCATTGTTGTTAAAACGACTTCTTTGAAAACCTCTTTACACAATATCTCGTTTCAATATGAACTGTAAAAAATTAAGTTTAACTGTTAGTTTTAAATTTTATTGGTAACACATACATTAATTTTAATATGTTATAAAACTCTTACAATTTCTATCAACTCTCTTCAGATAAAAAATGTAATTTTCACCATCAATTTTCACTTGTAATAGATAAGCACATGCTTATGATTCATATAATAAATTGATAACATTTCTTTAGTTACTGATAAATAAATTATATAAAATTATTAAACAAATATATTTTTTTATTTATATTGTATATAACTTGATATATATTGTATATACCTTATATACAGTGCCATGGCTACTAGATACAAGCCCCCCATTCCAAAAAAAAACCTGTCATAAGGGCCCCAAAATTCCTAAAAACTAAATAAAAATCTAAATAAAAATCCTAAAAAAAAAAAAATCCTTACATTTGTAAAAGGGCCCCTAAATTTGCAAATGAGCCCCCTAGACAAACATTTTTTAATTGACCTGAAAAAGTTTTGTATTTGAAAGAGGGACATCTATCAAGTACCTAAAATTTAACTCCATTATTTTCTATATGTGCTAATGAATGGACATTGTACACTAGTTAATCCTTATGATAAAGTTCACATATAAAAATAAGTAGCTGAAAAGCAAAATTAACATATTTTTTCAACAAAATGAAACATTATGAAAGTAGAACTACAACTGAAAAATCTAAAAAATTCAATACATTTTTGGCTTAACCATTCCCTTTAAACAACTGGTCAAATGTTTAATATAAATAGTCTAAGCTCAGTTGTTTTCCATTTTTTAATATCTAATTAAAACCTTGATTTTCTATAAAAATTTCTTGGAATGTAATGACGTATCTGGAACAATCCGCCAGATAAAGTATTGACTGTAATCTGAGACAATTTACAACATTTGGGCAATTTAACCATAAGTTGAGAAATCTTCGCATTACCCCTAAGCATACTAGATGCATTAAGTCTAAAGGAAACTTTGTCACCATGTCAAAATTTAATTCAATTTAACACACCACTAAGATAATTAGAATGCTTTTAATGACAAAAAATCTGAATCAGTGCTCAAAATTAGTGAAATATGTAGGAAAATTATCTTGCCACACCACTCTCCTTTCTAAGCACAACATTCACATCAGTTATAACTATTGTGTCCTTTAATACACTTTACAAATGCTCTAGCTGGTGCATCACATATGATAACAGCAAGATTGATTTTAAACTCAATATTTTCATAGATAAAACCATCTTTTGCAAGAACTTTGAAATCTACCAAAAAATTATGTAGACAATTAAGGTGACCTGCTATTCTCATTTACTGAGTTTTTTTACTCTTTTTTCACAAACCGTACTTTTTTCAAATCCTGTACTCTGAAAGTACTCATTTGTATAATTTTGTACTCATTTGTATTTCTAAAACATTTTTTTTAATATTATTTCCTTTCAATTTTATTAATTAAATATTTAAAATTATTTTGACAGTGATTTGAATTTCATGCGCACATATTGCTAGCCGTTTCCAGCACGTCAGAGGACAGGGCAAACACCAGATACAAGTTTGACAGTGATTTAAATTTTGAACGCACATATGGCTGCCATTTTTAACACAATTGAGAGGCCGTATTATGAACCTGGAGAGATAGATTGATAGATACTACAGACCTCTTTTTCTAACAATGTCAAAATTAAATTTGTGAAAAGAGATGGATCCAACATTTGCATATGTAATCCCCAGGCTGATCTTTGATGTGCAGTATGTATGCCATGCTTGACAGTCTTGAGGCATGCGTAGTATGTACAGCAAAGTTTTTTATCCATCTATTTAATTAAATAAAAGGATAACAAAAACCTTACTGTACATACTACGCATGCGCTTATTGTTAATTAACCATAAAATCAAAAATTACAAACTTAATTATAATTTACAAATTTATGTTCGGTGTCACTCATATTAAAAACAAGTCAATGGAGCAACACCTTCATAAAATAAACAAATAAAATAAAAAATAAGAAGAAAGAAAGAAAACTACATTAATACAAGTAATAAAAAAAGAAGTATAAGGAACAATACTATTTAAAAAGTTGGAATTAACAAAAAAATATAAAAGAGTAACACTAAGAAAAATGAAAAAAAAAAGAGAAAAATGAACGGATGAGATAAGATGAGTGAGAAAATATGTAAGAGAAAACAAAAACTTAATCACATAAGTTCAGAAGAATAAAGTGACAGAAATTTTTTTTTGCAGAAAAATAAAAATAAACAAATTAAAGGCAAATTTAGATAAAAAAATATATACATTCACTACTATATACAATATTAAAGGCTATATTAAAGCCTATAAACTGACCGCTTTGGAAGATTCCAATCCCGGGAAAAAAAAAAATTTTTAAAGAAGTTAAAAATTTTTATAAAATTTGCTATGAATATATCGAAGAATGGATAATGAACTTTAGAGCATTGAATTGTTTTAAATGGACCCTTATAAATAGAAAAATTTAATGGAAAAAAGTTTCTTCAGCAGCCGAATTTGTAATAAAGGAAGTAAAAGATATTGTTATTAATGACAATTTTCTTTTTGAAGAAAACGGAAGAGTAAATTTATTTTTAAATGAAGAAAAATTAAAGAAATGGAACAATGAGAAAATAAAACTTGAAAAAAAGATGGGTAGAAATCTTTCGGCATTTTAGAGTAGAACATATCCCACATGAAAATTTAAAAGTTTTAACAGAAATTTCTTTATGTTGTCCAGGCACTAATGCTGCTGTTGAAAAGGTATTTTCACTAAGGAATGATTATTGGAGCAGTGAGAAGTTGCAACTTTCTGTAAAAACATTATATGCCGTCTTAACAGTCAAATTTAATATGAGATTTAATATTTTAGGATGCAGCTACATTATTAGACAAACATCCTCATCTAGCAAAAAAAATCCACTCTGACGAAAAATATGTTTTAAAAAAAATATAAAGTTTTTTTATCGTTTTATCTACCTTTTTTTTTACCTATGAAATACTTGCAAAGTGTACTCTTTTTGAACAAAAGATAGTTGGTCCCCTTAAGATAATTAAAAATGGAATTAGATTTTTGGACACCACTTTTTAAACAAATTTCTTAAAACATAATTTGGGTCCCCTAATATTGAAAATCCTAGGCCTAGGCTCTGATGGCAACATTTATAAATAGCAACAACTTTTGGCAAATTTTATTTAAAATTTACATGTATGTTTAAATTTTGTCACTATTTTAGATTTTCATTGAATAAATTCCTACATAAAAATATATTTTATATAAAATATTTATGGAGTATTATTCTCTTTTACTATCAGCTATCAAGATGATTAAACTAACTTGATCAGCTTCAGCATTAATCTGAAGCTAATGAGTTTATAGCTGAAGCTGAAATATCAGCTGCAACCTCAACTTTATAGACAACATAGTCAATGTGATGTATATACATTATAATAATAAATGTGTTTTTTTTTATACTCAAATACTTATTTTTTTATTTTATGATACATTTAAAATTTTTTTTTAAACACATGTTTTTTTATAATATTTAATACTTAGGAAATACTGACTTTTGCCGAATATTCTTTAGATAAAAATAATATTTACTTACATTACTCTAATCGAGGTTATAAACAACGGTAATATTTACTCAAGTTATTATATTTGTCCCCCAAAGTTAATGTAGCTCTATTATACATAAGTCTCTCACTAATTCTAATAATAAAAAGTTATTGCCATTATTACTATAATTATATTTACTAACCTGTTATTATTAATATTTATTAAAAACACATTCTGGTTGTTGAAGTCACTTTTACTCATATCAATATGCAAATATTGTCAACAGTCAAAGTGCACCATGCAGAAATATTCTTTAACATGCTGCAAAATACAAGATATACATAAGATACATATCATATAAGACCTATTGCCTGGAACATAATATTTTATATTGTTTAACTTACTGTAACTCAATTATAATAAATAAGCATATGGCTATAATCTATATAATAAATAACATCTTTTTTTAGTTATTGTTATTTATGTAAAAGTTATTAAGTTAAATTAAAGTTTTATAACTAAAGTTTGAAAGCAAAAGTTTATATCAATAAAAATTTTTATCAGTATTATAAACATAATTATTATATTACAAGTATTTACAAGTATAGGTATTGTAAGTATAAGTTATTATTATGTATATTATGAAATTATTGTTTATATTGCAAATGTACAATTTTAAATCAAAATCAAAAAATATCAATGATTAAAAAATGAGGTTGATGCATAACAATAAAGCCATATTTTTGCATTTAAACATGTAATTAAATCTTTATTTATATCTGACGGTGGGTAAACTTTGTTAACATCAGTCATTTTGCTTGCATAAAATATAGAAAAATCAATGGAAAAGAGTGGATCTGTAAAAACGATTTAAAAGCTTTTATTTCCCTAAATATAACCTATCCATTACATTCTATTCGTCTGTTTGCTCTTTTTAAATGTTTCTGACTAAACTAATATTTTGATTAAACTCAAACCATTTATTATCTAATTATATCACTAGCTGCTAGTTTGCACTTTTAAAATCATTTTAAAAATGATCAAAATATAAAGTTTGTTTCTGCTAGTGACTAGCAGAAACAAAACTTTATATTTTGATCATTTTAAAAATGCAAACAGTGTCTCAATGGAACATTAACTACATGTTTAATAGTTTCTGGAACATATGTTCAACAAATATGTTGAACTTTGTAAATTCATTTAAAAAATAGTATACATGTATATATATGTATATACAAAAATTCTTTTATAATGATAATAAATAAATGAAATTTTAAAACAACGTCTTTTTAACTGAGTTTTACAGTGACAAAACACATCAAAAAAAATTCTTTTTAATTACAATGTAAATATAATGTATTCAAAAAATGTAATGCATAAAAGTTAAATTTTTAATCTTATTTCACGCACAATAAAATAATGCAACCCAATAAAAATGGCAACCATCGAGTAAGTTTTGTTATGATTTTTTTAAAACCTTTTGGGAACCTTATGGGAAACCCGTCAAACTCCCCAGGTTATTCGGCCCTGATAATAACCAGATAAAACCCTAACGAGCAAATATGCTTGATTTTATTACCATATGGGACCCGTCTGGAAACCAAAACACTTACCCGTCAAAATCCCGTTCCCGTAAGCCCAGACAAAAACCATACGGTACCCGTCTGTCAATGTTCGCTGGGTAGCTGAAAAGCAAAATTAACATATTTTTTCAACAAAATAAAACATGAAATTATAAGTACAACTGAAAAATCTAAAAAGTTTGAATAGATTTTTGGCTAAACCATTCCCTTTAAATAACTGGTCCAGTGTATACTATAAAAAGTCTAAGTTAAGTTGCTTTCCATTTTTTAATAACTAATTAAGACATTAATTTTCTAGAAAAATTTCTTAGAATGTAATGATGAATCTGGAACAATCCGCCAGATAAAATATTGACTGTAATCTAAGACAATTTACTACATTTGGGCAATTTAACCATAAGTTGACAAATCTTCGCATTATCCCTAGCAAACTAGATGCATAAAGACTAAAGGAAACTTTGTCACCTTGCCAAAATTTAATTCAATTTAACACACCACTAAGGTGTTCAGAATGCTTTTAATGACAAAAAATATGAATCAGTGCTTAAAATTAGTGAAATAAGTAGAAGAATTATCTTACCACACCACTCTCCTTTCAAAACACAACATTCAAATCAGTTATAACCATTGTGTCCTTTAATACACTTTACAAATGCTCTAGCTGTTCCATGACATATGATAACAGCAAGATTGATTTTAATTTCAATATTTTCATAGATAAAACCATCTTTTGCAAGAACTTTAAAATCTACCAAAAAATTATGTAGACAATTAAGGTGACCAACTATTCTCATTTAATGAGTTTTTTACTCTTTTTTCACAAACAGTACTTTTTTCAAATCCTGTTCTCTGAAAGTACTCATTTGTATAAATTTGTACTCATTTGTATTTCTAAAACATTTTTTTTAATATTATTTAATTTCAATTTTAATAATTAAATATTTAAAATTATTTTGATAGTGATTTGAATTTCACATGTGCATATTGTTTGCCGTTTCCGGCATGTCAGAGGACAGGGCAAACACCAGACACAAGTTTGACAGTGATTTAAATTTTGCACACACATATGGCTGCTATTTTCAGCACAATTGAGAGGCCTTACTGTGTACCTGGAGAGATAGATAGATACTCCAGACCTTTTTTTCTAACAATGTCAAAATTACATTTGTGAAAAGAGATGGTTGTAACATTTATGTATGTAATCCCCAAGCTGATCTTTGATGTGCAGTATGTACGGCATGCTCGACAGTTGACGCATGAGTAGTATGTACAGCAAAGTTTTTTATCCATCTATTTAATTAAATAAAAGGATAAAAAAACCTTACTGTACATACTACACATGCGCTTATTGTTAATTAACCATAAAATCAAAAATTACAAACTTAATTATAATTTACAAATTTATGTTCGGTGTCACTCGTATTAAAAACTAGTCAATGGTGCAACACCTTAATAAAATAAACAAATAAAATAAAAAAATAATAATAAAGAAAGTAAACTACATTAATACAAGTAATAAAAAAAGAAGTATAAGGAACAATAATATTTAAAAAGTTGGAATTAGCACAAAAATATAAAGGAGTAACGCTAAGAAAAAAAAAAAAAAAAAGAAAGAATGAACGGATGAGATAAGATGAGTGAGAAAATATGTAAGAGAAAAAAAAAACTTTATCACATAAGATTAGATAGAGTGACAGAAAAGAATTTTTGCAGAAAAATATAAAAAAACAAATTAAAGGTAAATTTAAATAAAAAAATATATACATACACTACTATATACAATATTAAAGGCTATATTAAAACCTATAAACTGACCCCTTTGGAAGATTCCAATCCCGGAATAAAAAATGAATTTTTAAAAGAAGTTAAAATTTGCTATGAATATATCGAAGAATGGATAATGAACTTTAGAGCATTGAATTGTTTCTAATGGACCCTTATAAATAGAAAAATTTAATGGAAAAAAGTTCCTTCAGCAGTCGAATTTCTAATAAAGGAAGTATAAGATATTGTTATTCATGACAATTTTCTCTTTGAAGAAATTCGAAGAGTAAATTTATATTTAAATGAAGAAAAATTGAAGAAATGGAACAATGAGATAATAGAACTTGAAAAAAGATGGGTAGATATCTTTCGGCATTTTAGAGTAGAACATATCCCAAATGAAAACTTAAAAGTTTTAATAGAAATTTCTTTGTTGTCCGGACACTAATGCTGCTGTTGAAAAGGTATTTTCACAAAGGAATGATTATTGGAGCAGTGAGAAGTTGCAACTTTCTGTAAAAACATTATATGCCGTCTTAACAGTCAAATTTAATAAGCAATTTAATATGTTCGGATGTGGCAACATTATTAGAGGAACATCCTCATTTAGCATAAAAAATCCACTGAAAAAAAATATTTTTTTTTAAGAAGATAAATTTTTTTATTGTTTTTTCTTCTTTTTTTTTTTTTACCTATGAAATACTTGATAAGTGTACTCTTTTTGAACAAAAGATATTTGGTCCCCTTAAGAAAATTAAAAATGGAATTAGATTTTTGGGCACCACTTTTTAAACAAATCTCTGAAAACCCAATTTGGGCCCCCTAATATTGGGAATCCTAGGCCTAGGCTCTGATGGCAACATTTACAAAAAGCAACAACTTTTGGCAAATTTTATTTAAAATTTTCAAAATGTATGTTTAAATTTTATCACTATTTTAGATTTTCATTGAATAAATTCCTATATAAAAATATATTTTGCATAAAATATTTATGGAATATTATTCTCTTTTCTTTTCAGCTTTCAAGGTAATTATACTGACTTGATCAGATTCAGCATTAATCTGAAGCTAATGAGTTTATAGCTGAAGCTGAAATAACAGCTGCAACCTCTACTTTATAGACAACATAGTTAATGTGATGTATATAAATTATAATAATAAATGTGTTTTTTTTTATACTCTAATAGTTATTTTTTTATTTATGATACATTTTTTTTAAACACATGTTTTTTTATAATATTTAATACTTTGCCAAATATTCTTTAGATAAAAATAATATTTTCTTACATTACTCTAATTGAGGTAATTAACAACGGTAATATTTACTCAAATCATTATATTTGTCCCCAGAAGTTAATATAGTTCTATAATACATAAGTCTCTTACTAATTCTAATAATAAAAAGTTATTACCATTATTATTATAATTATATTTACTAACCTGTTATTACTAATATTTATCAAAAATACATTCTGGTTGTTGAAGTCACTTTTACTCATATCTGTATGCAAATATTGTCAACAGTCAAAGTGCACCATGCAGAAATATTCTTTAACATGCTGCAAAATACAAGATATACATAAGATACATATCAAAAAGACTTATTACCTGGAACTTAACATTTTATCTTGTTTAACTTACAATAACTCGATTATAATAAATAAGCATATGGTTATAATCTATATAATAACTATTATCTTTTTAGTTATTGTTATTCATGTTAAAGTTATCAAGTTAAATTAAAGTTTTATAACTAATGTTTGAATGCAAAAGTTCATATCAATAAAATTTTTTATCAGTATTATAAATATAAGTATTATATTACAAGTATTTACAAGTATAGGTATTGTAAGTGTAAGTTATTATTATGTATATTATGAAATTATTGTTAATATTGCAAGTGTACAATTTTAAATCAAAGTCAAAAAATATCAATGATTAAAAAATGAGGTTAATGCATAACAATAAAGCCATTTTTTTGCATTTAAATATCTAATTATATCTTTATTTATATCTGACTATTATATCTGACGGTGGGTAAACTTTGTTAAAATCAGTAATTTTGCTTGCATAAAATATAGATATAAAAATCAATGGAAAAGAGTGGATCTGTAAAAACGATTTAAAATCTTTTAATTCCCTAAATAAAACTTATCAATTACATTGCATTTGCCTGTATGCTCTTTTTAAATGTTTCTGACTAAACCAATATTTTGATCAAACTCAAACCATTTATTACAGTCACTAGCAAAAACAAAACTTTATATTTTGATCATTTTAAAAATGAAAACAGTGTCTCAATGGAATATTTACTTGTTTAATAGTTTAATAGTTTCTGAATGTTTAATAGTTTCTGGAACATATGTTCAACAAATATGTTAAACTTTGTAAATTTATTTATAAAAAAATACAAAAAAATTCTTTTATTATGGTAATAAATAAATGAAATTTTAAAACAACGTCTTTTTAATGGAGTTTCACAGTGACAAAACACATCAAAAAAAACTTTCTTTTTAATTATAATGTAAATATAATGTATAGAAAAAATATAATGCATAAAAGTTAAATTTTTAATCTTATTTCACGCACAATACGAATTATAAATGGCACCCATCGAGTAAGTTTTGTCGTGATTTTTTTAATTATCAGTTTAAACCTTTTGGGAACCTTATGGGAAACCCAGATTCTTCGGCCCTGATAAAAACCAGATAAAACCCAAACGAGCAAATATGCTAAATTTTTTTTACCATATGGGACCCGTCTGGAAGCCAAAACACTTACCCGTCAAAATCCCGTTCCCGTACCCCCACACAAAAACCGTACGGTACCCGTCTGGCAATGTTGGCTGGGATATTTGCTCGTTAGGGTTTTATCTGGTTTTTATCAGGGCCGAATAACCTGGGGAGTTTGACGGGTTTCCCATAAGGTTCCCAAAAGGTTTAAAAAAAAGTCATAACAAAACTTACTCGATGGTTGCCATTTTTAATTCGTATTGTGCGTGAAATAAGATTAAAAATTTAACTTTTATGCTTTACATTTTTTGAATACATTATATTTACATTGTAATTAAAAAGAATTTTTTTTTATGTGTTTTGTCACTGTAAAACTCAGTTAAAAAGACGTTGTTTTAAAATTTCATTTATTTATTATCATTTTAAAAGAATTTTTATATATGCATATATATACATAGGTACGTGGACTGATTTTTTTAAATTTATCAAATACTAGAATGTTATATATCATTTGAAAGCCCTCAAATACAGTATTTTAAAGGTGAAAAAATTATGAAAATCGGACAATTCTATCAAAAGTTATGACGTTTTAAGTAGCAAATTTTCGATTTATGGATTTCTTGATAAAACTGTGGTCAAAAAAATTTTTTTTTTCACATAAATTGTTATAACTTTGCTAATTCTTATTCAAATATCTATAACTTGGTATCGAAAGATAGGTGTAAAAAAGGGCTATAATTTTCAATTAAATTTTAGGTCAAGGGCGCATCCAGGGATCCGGAGGGGGTGCTAATCCACTACCTACACCTCACAAAAATACACTTTTTTTTATAAAAAAGTGTTTTTCTTTTAAAAATTACAAATATCTATATACAAAAAATTGTTATTATTTTATTCCACATCACTAGTGAATATTACAAGTCTATCTCAAAGTCGGGTGTTGGGTTTTGAATAAGGTTTAACACACCCTATCAAAATTTCATTCTTTTAAATATTTCAATCTTTACTTAAAACAATTAATTTTAGTATAAAAAATAAAAAAAATATTTCGATACTTGGAAAAATAGTAACTAGTGGTGTATAAATTGACTTCATGGAAGGGGGTGTAAGCCGCCCCCCTTCCACCAAATACCTAAAAAAAAAGTTTTAATTAGAATTTAACAAAAAAAGTTTATAAATGCTTTTTAAACACATAAAATAGTATAAAAAACTGTTTTACCATGTTACAGTGGTGTATAAATTGCCTTCATAAAAGGAGGTGCAAGCCGCCCCCCTTCCGCCCAATACTTAAAAAAAAGTTTTTATTAGAATTTAACAAAAAAAGTTTAAAAATGCTTTTTAACCTCATATAAAATAGTATAAAAAACTGTTTTACCATGTTGCAAGACTGCAAATAGATACAGCAAGTTTTGTGGCTTGCAAACAAGTACAACAAGTTTTGTGGCTTGCCATTAGGTAAAGCAAGTTTGTTGTTGAACTCCAACCTAAAAAAAAACACAAAGCAGCAAGTCTTTTGAAATAAAAAAAAGTAATTAACTATTGTCTTGGCTTTTAGTAAATGATTTATGTTTTGAATTCCATTTTTGAACTGAATAAATCATTTTTAATGATAGACACCATGTGAAGGTAAGCCAGAGCCATCTATCAAAAAAAATTTGCAAGCCACAAAACTTGCTGTACCTATTTCCAAGACACAAAACTTGCGGTACTTGTTTGCAAGCCACAAAACTTGCTGTACTTATTTGCAATCCACAAAACTTGCTGTACCCATTTGCAAGCCACAAAACTTGCTGTACCTATTTGCAAGCCACAAAACTTGCTGTACCTAATTGCAAGCCACGAAACTTGCTTTACCTAATGGCAAGCCACAAAACTTGTTGTACTTGTTTGAAAACCACAAAACTTGCTGTATCTATTTGCAATCCACAAACCTTGAAGTACTTGTTTGCAAGCCACAAAACTTGCAGAACTTTTTTTTCAAGCATTTTTACATTATTTCATATTCAAACTAAGAAAATATTATCTCATCTAATACAACATCAGCAGCTAGCTGGATTTTTTTCATCTTATGCTCAACAGCTTCAATATCAGTTTTATCTTGTTTTCAGTAAGAAATAGTGTAAATTCTATCATTTTGTCTCTTGCTTACTTTTTCTAGTCTACCATCATAAATGATAGACTTTGATGAGTCAGTATCATACCATTCATGACAGAGTTTTCTGCCAGCAATTCTTTCAGACATCACATCATCTAAATCTTCAAGTTGTTTTGCAGATAAGTGTTTGTATAAATTCATCTTTTCAATGATAGTTAAGATTTCAAAGCATTATGAAGCATTTTATATAAACCCTTACAAAAAAAAAATAAATAAATAAAAACTTTTATTAAGAATTGGCTTATTTAATATAAAATACTTTTATAAAATATAAATAAGCATTAAAGTTTTTCAAAAACGAAGAACAATCATAAAAAAATATTTCAATTTATACATTAACCTGCAGAAGATTGTGCTGCAGGAACTTAAAGTTAAAAAATGATGTAAACAACAAAAATAAAATGAAATTGGGATTAAATTTATAGTATAATTTTAATGAGATAGACTATGGACTGCTAACAAAGAAATAGTTTTTTAACATACCAACCAAAGCAGATGTAGATGCAGCTAAAAATCAAAAAAAAATGTAATTAACAAAATAAATGACTTTTTTAGAAAAATAAAACACTACTGAAAAATATTTAGTTTTTAAACTTACTATTTGTGAAAAGGATGTACTTAACCAAAAAAATATTTGATTTAGGCATTAAATTATTACAGAGATTAAAAAATAATAGCTTTTAAACTTAGTAACTGTGGCAGATATAAATTAAAAAAAGGTGTAACCAAGTAAAAAAGTATTAGAAATTGGCCTTACATACACATATTACATACAAAGTGAACAAAGAAATAGCTTTTCAACTTTCTAAATGTGGTAGATGTTGATGAAACTAAAAGTAAAAAAAAAGCTGTAATCAAAAAGAAAATTGAGTTTGATATTAAATCTATAGTATAGCCATAACAAAAGAAATGATATCGACATCCACAGCAGGTGTCGATAAAGCTTAATGTAAAAAAGGTGTAATTAATAGCAAAAAAGAAGGATGTAGATGCAACTAATATCACGAAAAGATGCAATATAAAAATTAACAAAAAAAGTTGAAAATGGGATTAAATCAATACACTACTGAAAAAGAATTGACTCTTAAACTTACCAACTGTTTCAGATGTAGATGGAACTAAAACTAAAACTAAAAACAAAATGGATGTTATCTACAAAAAAAAAAAAAAGATATTGGCAATAAATCTTTCACAAGTTAAAAAATAATAGCTTTTAAATTTACTAATCACAGTTGTTTAAGAAATGACTTGAGATAAAAAACATATGAATTAAACCAAAGCATACATTAAATTTCTACTTATATAAACATGACCAAAATTGCAATATACAAACTTACCAGTGGAAGGCTGAGTTGATTGGACTAAAATTAACAAGAAAACTGTATATCAAAATAAAAAAAACACCTTAAATTTGACAACAGTAAGTGAATAAGTGACAACAATCAAACAAGTTCTGGATAATGTGCAACAACTTTATTGATAAAGTATATAATGAAAACATAATTACACAAGTAAACATTAAGAAAGGTTGTATAATGATTAAAATAATAAAAGAATGTTTATAAAAAAGATATCTTTTGTATTAAAAAACTTTTAAGGCATCAAAATGTTTATTTTATTATGAATAACATTAAAGATTATATTGTTCATGTCATCCCTATATGTCACTATTATCTATCATATCTATACATCTATACATCACTATCATATCGATACATCTATACATCACTATCATATCTATACACCTATACATCACTATCATTCCTATACACCTATTTATCACTATCATATCATATCTATACACTATACACTACTTTCATATCACTATACATCACTATCATATATCACTTACGGAATCTCAAAAACTGATGAAATAGTAAGCCTGCATCTAAACAAGAAAGAAACATTAGAAATGCTTGTGTAATGATTTAAACAATAATTATAAGACTAAGTATTATACAATAGATAAATCATAAAAGATTAACATACCAAATGTTCTCAATGTAGATAAAACATAAGGTAAAAAAAATGTAAAGAACAAAACATACATAGTTTTTGCCAACAAATCTATACATAGTTGTTTTTTAAAAAAAGTTTTCAAACTTACCAACCATAGCAGGTGGTGACAAAGCTAAAGGTAAAAAAATTAACCAAAATAACTTTGATTTCGACATTAACTCTATACAGATCTGAAAAAATTTGCCACTGGCAGATGTTGATAAAACTAAAAGAAAAATAAAGTGTCATCAAATAAAATAAAAAAAGGTATTAAACTTATAGTATAGCTTTAAAGAATAGAAAGAGTAGAAACACCTAATAAAAAAATACTTATTTAACTTACCAACTGCATCAGATGACGATGAAGCTAAAGTTAAAAAAGGTGTAATATATAAAAAAAAAAATACACATTTTTGGCAACATAAATAACAAATAAAATAAAGGTGTAAATAACGAAAATTAGGGGTTACTTAAAAAAAAGCATTGAGTAGGTTTTATCTAGTCAATGATTTGACTAGATAAAACCTACTATAAAAACTTGTAAAAGTAATAAACAATAGTATTATTATGAAAAAACATATGAAATTACTATCTGTTTGATTACCCAGTTCATTTATATTATTCATTTTTTTAATTACTAACAATCTAAGTGAAACAATATGCAATAAACATTTTTAAAGAAAAAAAAAACTCTCTCCCCCTCAGCCCCACCTCGGCTATTTTTGAAAACAGAAATTAGGTACCAAAAGTGTTTAACTGAATTAACTAATTGCTACATAATATTTTTTCATGAAATTTGGCAGGTGCAAAAGAAATGCATGTAGAAACTTTTTTAAAAAATCAAAAAAGCGGAATATAGATTCCTTCAACAATAATTGAACAAGTAAACATCAACATAATTTTCATGAGCAAAATAGTCAAAAAAAAGGTATGACAATCATGTAAAAAAATAACACAAAAAACAAGCCTAACTCTTCTTCTTTCTGAAAATATACTATGTGTATATACGTTTCTGTAAAAAAAACCAACAAAAAATCGTTTGCCTAACCCTACTCAAAATAATGAGACGGGAAATCCGCTAAAAAAAAATCGGAAAAACAGAAATTAGGTACTAAAAGTGCTAAACTGATTTAACTATCTGCTACACAATATTTTTCAATAAAATTTGGTATGTGCAAAGAAAATGCATGTAAAAACTTATTTTGAGAATCAAAAAAGCGGAATAAAGAGTCCTTCGACAAGAATTTGACATGTAAACACCAACCTATTTTTCATGAGCCAAATGCTCCAAAAAATGGTAAGACAACCGTAGGTAAAAATAACATAAAAAACAAGCTTAACTCTTCTTCTTTCCAAAAATATACTATGTTTATATATGTTTCCGAAAAGAAACTTCTCAAAAATACGTTTGCTTTAGGCCACCTAAAAAAAACGTCAAAAAAACGAGTCACAGAATTTTAGCACAAAATTCGGCTCCGTAAATCGCTATTTCCGCGTACCTAATATACATATATACTATTTTTTAAATGAATTTACAAAGTTCAACATATTTGTTGAACATATGTTCCAGAAACTATTAAACATGTAGTAAATGTTCCATTGAGACACTGTTTGCATTTTTAAAATGATCAAAATATAAAGTTTTGTTTCTGCTAGTCACTAGCAGAAACAAAACTTTATATTTTGATCATTTTAAAAATGCAAACAGTGCAAACTAGCAGCTAGTGATATAATTAGATAATAAATGGTTTGAGTTTAATCAAAATATTAGTTTAGTCAGAAACATTTAAAAAGAGCAAACAGACGAATAGAATGTAATGGATAGGTTATATTTAGGGAAATAAAAGCTTTTAAATCGTTTTTACAGATCCACTCTTTTCCATTGATTTTTCTATATTTTATGCAAGCAAAATGACTGATGTTAACAAAGTTTACCCACCGTCAGATATAAATAAAGATTTAATTAGATGCTTAAATGAAAAAATATGGCTTTATTGTTATGCATCAACCTCATTTTTTAATCATTGATATTTTTTGATTTTGATTTAAAATTGTACACTTGCAATATAATCAATAATTTCATAATATACATAATAATATACTTACAATACCTATACTTGTAAATACTTGTAATATAATACTTATGTTTATAATACTGATAAAAATTTTTATTGATATAAACTTTTGCATTCAAACTTTAGTTATAAAACTTTAATTTAACTTAATAACTTTTACATAAATAACAATAACTAAAAAAAGATGTTAGTTATTATATAGATTATAACCATATGGTTATTTATTATATTTGAGTTACAGTAAGTTAAACAATATAAAATGTTAAGTTCCAGGCAATAGGTCTTATATGATATGTATGTTATGTATATCTTGTATTTTGCAGCATGTTAAAGAATATTTCTGCATGGTGCACTTTGACTGTTGACAATATTTGCATATTGATATGAGTAAAAGTGACTTCAACAACCAGAATGTGTTTTTGATAAATATTAATAATAATAGGTTAGTAAATATAATTATAGTAATAATGGCAATAACTTTTTATTATTAGAATTAGTGAGAGACTTGTGTATAATAGAGCTACATTAACTTTGGGGGACAAATATAATAACTTGAGTAAATATTACTGTTGTTTATAACCTCGATTAGAGTAATGTAGGTAAATATTATTTTTATCTAAAGAATATTCGGCAAAAGTCAGTATATCCTAAGTATTAAATATTATAAAAAAACATGTGTTTAAAAAAAAAAATTTTAATGTATCATAAAATAAAAAAATAAGTATTTGAGTATAAAAAAAACAACATTTATTATTATAATGTATATACATTATATTAACTATGTTGTCTATAAAGTAGGGGATGCAGCTGATATTTCAGCTTAAGCTATAAACTCATTAGCTTTAGATTAATGCTGAAGCTGATCAAGTCAGTTTAATCATCTTGATAGCTGATAGTAAAAGAGAATATTACTCCATAAATATTTTATATAAAATATATTTTTTTATAAAATATTTATGGAGTTAAAATCTAAAATAGTGACAAAATTTAAACATACATGTAAATTTTAAATAAAATTTGCCAAAAGTTGTTTGCTATTTATAAATGTTGCCATCAGAGCCTAGGCCTAGGACTTACAATATTAGGGGACCAAAATTATGTTTTTAGAAATTTGTTTAAAAAGTGGTGCCCAAAAATCTAATTCCATTTTTAATTATCTTAAGGGGACCAACTATTTTTTGTTCAAAAAGAGTATACTTTGCAAGTATTTCATAGGTAAAAAAAAGGGAAGATAAAACGATAAAAAACTTTATTTTTTTTTTAAAACATATTTTTTGTCAGAGTGGATTTTTTTTGCTAGATGAGGATGTTTGTCTAATAATGTAGCTGCATCCAAACATATTAAATTTCATATTAAATTTGACTGTTAAGACAGCATATAATGTTTTTACAGAAAGTTGCAACTTCTCACTGCTCCAATAATCATTCCTTAGTGAAAATACCTTCTCAACAGTAGCATTAGTGCCTGGACAACATGAAGAAATTTCTGTTAAAACTTTTAAATTTTCATGTGGGAAATGTTCTACTCTAAAATGCCAAAAGTATTCTACCCGTCTTTTTTCAAGTTTTATTTTCTCATTGTTCCATTTCTTCAATTTTTCTTCATTTAAAAATAAATTTACTCTTCCAATTTCTTCAAAAAGAAAATTGTCATTAATAACAATATCTTTTACTTCCTTTATTACAAATTCGACTGCTGAAGAAACTTTTTTTCTATTAAGTTTTACTATTTATAAGGGTCCATTTAAAACAATTCAATGCTCTTAAGTTCATTATCCATTCTTCGATATATTCATAGCAAATTTTATAAAAATTTTTAACTTCTATTAAATTTTTTTTTTTTTTCCCGGGATTGAAATCTTCCAAAGCGGTCAGTTTATAGGCTTTAATATAGCCTTTAATATTGTATATAGTAGTGTATGTATATATTTTTTTATTTAAATTTGCCTTTAATTTGTTTTTTTATATTTTTCTGCAAAAAATTTTTTCTGTCACTTTATTCTTCTGAACTTATGTGATTAAGTTTTTGTTTTATCTTACATATTTTCTCACTCATCTTATCTCATCCGTTCATTTTCTCTCTTTTTTTTTCATTTCTCTTAGTGTTACTCTTTTATATTTTTGTGTTAGTTCCAACTTTTTAAATAGTATTGTTCCTTATACTTCTTTTTTTATTACTTGCATTAATGTAGTTTTCTCTCTTATTATTTTTTATTTTGTTTATTTTATGAAGGTGTTGCTCCATTGACTTGTTTTTAATATGAGTGACACCGAACATAAATTTGTAAATTATAATTAAGTTTGTAATTTTTGATTTTATGATTAATTAACCATAAGCGCACGTGTAGTATGTACAGTAAGGTTTTTGTTATCCTTTTATTTTATTTTATTTTATTTATAATTAAATAAATGGATAAAAAACTTTGCGGTACATACTACGCATGTGTCAAGACTGTCAAGCATTGCGTACATACTGCACATCAAAGATCAGCCTGGGGGTTACATATGCTAATGTTGGATCCATCTCTTTTCACAAATGTAATTTTGACATTGTTAGAAAAAGAGGTCTGTAGTATCTATCTATCTCTCCAGGTTTATAATACGGCCTCTCAATTGTGTTGAAAATGGCAGCCATATGTGCGTTCAAAATTTAAATCACTGTCAAACTTGTATCTGGTGTTTGCCCTGTCCTCTGACATGCTGGAAACGGCAAGCAATATGTGCGCATGAAATTCAAATCACTGTCAAAATAATTTTAAATATTTAATTAATAAAATTGAAATGAAATAATATTAAAAAAATGTTTTAGAAATATAAATGAGTACAAAATTATACAAATGAGTACTTTCAGAGTACAGGATTTGAAAAAAGTACGATTTGTGAAAAAAGAGTAAAAAAACTCAGTAAATGAGAATAGCAGGTTACCTTAATTGTCTACATAATAACCTTAACTGTATACAATATATATCAAATTATATACAATATAAATAAAAATATATATTTATTTAATAATTTTATATAATTTATTTATCAGTAACTAAAGGAATGTTATCAATTTATTATATGAATCCTAAGCATGTGCTTATCTATTACAAGTACCTTTGATGGTGAAAATTACATTTTTTATCTTAAGAGAGTTGGGAGAAATGGTAAGAGTTTTATAACATATTAAAATTAATGTATGTGTTACCAATAAAATTTAAAACTAACACTTAAACTTAATTTTTTACAGTTCATATTGAAACGAGATATTGTGTAAAGAGGTTTTCAAAGAAGTCGTTTTAACAACAATAGAAAAGCTTCCGATTTCCGAGATAAACGTGAAAGCATTTGATACATGATTAAAGAATCGTTTAAAAGTTTGCTTAATTTTGACAGTGTAATTTTAATTACTATTTTTTTTGAAATAAACCAATCAATTTATAAATAAATTTGCTTTTTCTGTAAATATTTAACATTTAAACGTAGTTTTGCAAGATTTGCAATGGGTAAACCTCGTGGGACCCTCACGGGATACCCGGCGGGCATGCCCATATGGCCCCAGAAGAAAAACGCGGCCATGATCCGGCGGGTTCCCGATGGGTTTCCCATATGGGTCCCATCTGCAAACCCAAATGGGTCCCTTACGGTATTAAAGTACGGGATTTGACTGGAACCCATACGGGATACCCAGCGGGCTAACCCATATGGGTCCCATATGGAAACCGCGGTCATGATCCGGCGGGATACCGTTGGTCTTCCTATACGGGATCCAGTTGACAACCCGTATGGGCCCCGTACGGTACCCGTATGTCAATGTTGGCTGGGTTACATCACATTTATAAAATTTAGAAATACACTATTACATGTTTAGAATATCACATCACCCATGATTTTATTAAAAAAACAACATACTTGATAGTGCTTAAAATGTTAGAATATCACATCGCCTTAATGAAATTAAAAAACACACTATTTCATGTTTAGAATATTACATCACCTATCCCAGCCAACCAGTGTACATGGGTCCCGTAAGGGACTTATATGGGTTTGGATACGGGACCCATAAGGGTTTCCCAACGGGATCCCAGCGGGTGTTGTCCACGGGCCCCATATGGGAACCGTAAGGGTTGCCGCTGGGCTGCCCATAAGGCTCCCAGACATTTACCATTTGTTTGCCCTTACGATTCCCATATGGGCTCTGTCTGTTATTTCGCTGGGATTCCCATAAAGATCCCGTAAGTTTCCGATTTCTTTTCCACTAATTGGTCACATACGGTTTACTTATAATACGTGTTTTAATGCTTTTATACACAATTCAATCATACAATGTCTGTACGTAAACAAAAAATATTGAACTCTATATTTATTATTGTTTATGAACATGTGCAATTTACAAATAGATGTAGGCATAAATGCGCAATAGGCATAAAATTATTGATTACGCAAATCAGCTCGATATTTTGAAGACTTTATTAAAAAAAAGTAACTCTTACATAAAATACTACCGATTTTGATAAATTTTTTCTTCATTTATAAAAAAAAGATTAAACAAAATACAAATCATATTGAAAGAGATCGGTAGATGCTTTTTTTGACCATCAATCTCAACTGAGAGCCGTCTTTGTAATTTTCGTGATAGCAAATCGACGACCATCAGTGCCACGATCTCTAGCGTTAGAAAACCATTTCGACAATTCAATTTCAATATATTTAATAGTGCATTGTTTTGTGTTTGGGTTCAGTTTCACAGCACCTATGATTGCAATGAAACTACACTGTATTAAATTAATCAATTAAAGTAATCAATAATAACTAGGGTTATGCATAAATTTATATTACTTACTAAAAAAAACTTGGCAAAGCAATAGTGCTTTAAACGATTTCTTTCCTTTTTGCCCTGTCAAATTGAATTGGCGAGCAAGAAGGCCATTAAGTAGAACAGGCATCGCTCTCATGATAAAATTTCGAAGGTCTTCACCACCAATGTGGTGAAGACCTTCGAAATAGGGGTAATGATATAATAATCTTCTGATTATTATATCATTACCCCTGATTGAGTAATGATATAATTAGCCCACCATCAGAGTTCAACCCACCCATGTTACTTTTTAAAATTAATCCTTACTAAACTTGAGTTAAATTTGTAAACTATTTTAAACTCACAAGAATTTTTTTTTCTCTGCGCAAAGTAACTTTTCCTCCAATGTGTCAACTTCAGCTATAGATGTCAGTGGCAATTTTATATCTTCTGGCAAATCAAATATTTCTTCTTCATTCACTCGCACTTTGTGTTTAATAGAATGCAGTAGTGATGTATGTACTTTTAGAGTTTTTTTTATCTCCTCAACATTGCTAACCAAAGTTGTTATCAAATTAAATATAGTTTGCAGGTTAGCAGTTTGACTTAAACCGGAGGCTAAATAAAAAAATTAATGCAAACAGTTATCTTTAACCAGTACTGCAGATTTAATAATGTAACACTCAAAACAAACCTTTTTTTTTTGAATTTTTAAAACATTTGTATTTAGCCCATTCAGAGAATGGTTCATATTAAACCTTTTGAACTTTAGCAGTTTGTCAAGATTTAAAATAGTGTAAATTATGTTGTTACTTTAGAATTACCTGCAATAGTAGAACTCAACATTGGAACTGATGTTGCGCATTCAGGAGTTAAAGCAATAGGCGGCGAAAATTGTTCGCTATTCCATATATTCAAGTCATTAAAATGTTCATCACTAATTAAATTGATAATAAAAACTAATTATACAAATATTTTTTCACCAGCATGTTACTTTTTAATTTACTTAACACACACATAAAAATTTTTAAAACATTACTAAAAGTAAGATAATCAATTTGAAGCTTTAATACAAATACTTTCAAATTTTTTTGAAACATTCAGGGATCCATACTTTGCATGGTATGCATCTACGGCTATATACTTTGTGTGGTTTGGAAAGGTGGTAATAACATTATTTTTTAATGAAAATTACATTATGAAAAGTTTGAGCCAAATTTTTGCAACTTTATGAATTTCTATATCATTTATTTAGAACATTATATTAAATTATATATAAATAAATCTTGGTATACACACAATTAATGAAACTCACTGTTGCAACTGATGATCAACTCTGAATTTGCTGTTTGATGAGAGTTTGTAATAGGGTTGCTGGGGCTTTTTAATGACAAGAGTTGAATTTGCTAACATCTTCTTTCTTTTAAAATACAAAAATAATCTCAAACAATGTTAGTGTCTATAATTATAAATATATCTATAATTAAGGAAAAACAAAAAAACCAAACTTGTAAAAAAAAAATTACTTTGGTTCTACACTGTGCAATAGATCGTTTTCAGAATCCTCATTTTCACTTTCTCTGTCATAACTGATCTTTGTCACTCTAAAAACATCAATATAAAAAAGACAAGAACATAACATTTTTTTAAAATATAATCTGACATATTGATTGATTTACTATACAACAAAAAATAGGTTGAGCATATATTCATAAAAAAAACTATCATTGCTTTATTATATTATTAACAGCTCAATGACACAAAAATTAAATAATCAAGTTTTTTAAAGTAAAATTATTGTGCTCATTTAAAATAAAATGTTTTGATTTATTTATAGATAAACAAAAAAGTCATTAAATGCATACCTTCGAAATAGGGGTACCTTCGAAATAGGGTCTTTTTTGTTTTTCCTGAAAGTTCCTGAACTTTCTTCTGTCTCCTCAAAAGCATTTTCCAAACTAGATGTGTCTTCAGCTATTTTGGCTTTTTGACGAGCATTGTTCAGATTGTCTAAAAATTTGTTTCAAAATAAAAACTGATAAATAGTCATGTATAAATATACATTAAATGAAGAAAATAACCTATATGCAAAAAAAATTTACTAGCTAATCCCAGCACCCTTGCTATGTAGAATGGCCAATTCATCTCTGCATCATAACTGTTATTTTTAGCTTTAGTAACAGTGTTGGGATTTTTGAATGGTGGCCAATGGCACTTTACTGATGTGTTATTTGTAATCATTAATTGGATATTATTAACATCCACTCCCTCAAGCCATTTTAATGGAACATAGTCTGTCTCAGAAGTGGTATCAAATGCAACAATTGCAAACATATTTTTACTCAATTAATTTTACTATAAACTAGCTTTAAGACTTACTTTAAGAACTTTAAATGTAAATTTAAAGTTCTTAACTTAAGGATTTTTATTTATTTTTTGTTTACACAAAAGTAAACTTTCAAACAAAAAAAAACAAAAAAGATTTCCCACTATACTTTTTATACGATATGAAATAAGAAATGCTTTAAAGCTTTTAAATATAATAATTATGTATCTTTTTATTATAATGTTTATATAATTAAAGTTTTTAAAAGTAAACTTTCTATTAATAAATACTTTCTAAATAGAATTTTTTTCATAATAGTTGGAATTTTAAAAAAAACAACTTAAAAATAAAAAAAAGACAAGCATAACTTTCAAAAAAAAAAAGTGATATATATATATATATATATATATATATATATATATATATATATATATATATATATATATATATATATATATATATATATATATATATATGTATATATATATATATATATATATATATATATATATATATATATATATGCCATTGAAAATGTAATAATACCAAAAAAACATGATTATTAATAAATACTAAATATATAACAAACATTAATACATAAATTATTTATTATTTAAAACTCAAGTTTTTATACACAATATTAACTTTAGTAAAAATGCATTTGAGGGATTACAACAAAACCATTTTTATGTGGCAACAAATAATATTTAGTTCTTATTTTTTTCAAAGAATAAACTTTTACAAGATATGAAAGTTTTTCAACATAGAAAACAGACAGTAAAGATGAGTCGAGTGGATCTGTAAAAAAAGGCTCCTTACGCTCAAACTCTACATAAACAACAATAGCATCAGATTCATTTGAATCATTTTCAGCAAGAATATTTTTAACTAAACAAACTTTGTTGTCTATTGCAAAGCAGTTGTTTCCATTTTCGTTAGAAACAAGAAACTGAGAACCAAAATATTTTTTATATTGTGAAAGGTGGCATAATGGCAATGGAACTGGACCTTTGAAGTGTATTTTTTTAAATTTAGATTTGAAATCAACGCCATTTGTTTCAGAATGTTGTAGGTGGCCCTCTGACAATCTACATACAATTTGTGTAATTGGAGACTGTGGACTGCGAATTAATTTCTTAAGCCTTCCTAAATAACTTTCAAAAGGAAAAGAAGATATATTGTCTAGCACTCCAAATCTTCGAACATCATCTGGCAAGTGTATCAATGAATGGACGTTATACACACACTGGTCATTTCCATATAACATGCAAAAATTAGATACAAAATATTTTAATAATTCTTGTGAATAATCTACATAGATGTTACGTAAGGATGGACTAATAAGTATTCTAATAGCTACTGACAGACACAGAAAGTTTACATATAATTCTTTAGGCAAAATGCCTTTTAAAACAACAACACCAGAATATAAGAGAAATAGTCTTAGTTCTGTAGCCTTCCAATGTTTGTATTCCAATAGTGATCTAGGCTTGCACTTTATAAAGGCCCGTGCTGGTGCATCACAAATAATTGCATCTAATTTAATAGAGTAACATTTGCCACTTTTTTAAAACCCTGTCTTCTCCAACATAATCATTTCTGAAACAAAATCTTCCATATATTCAGTAAGAGAAGTTGGTTTGCTTTTGCTAAAATAGATTGCAATCGGAAATAGACACCATCCTGTGTTTTTAACCGAGCAAAGTATAGGCCACATACTATTTGTTGAGCTTTTAAAAATTGGGACACCATCAATATTAATATGCAAATTTAATTGATTTATGTTATTATTGAGAGGATATCTTTACGTAAAAATAGAAAGCCAATACTGTAGGCTAAAATAGAAATATTCCCCACCAGCAACATTTCTAACGTTAACATTTCTACAAGTACTAAGTAATGCTCTTGCATCTTTTGGCAAATCAGGATGTAACTTGTGCAAAAAACCAAGCAAATTGGTACATGCTGTTTGAGAAATGTTATACTTTACTGCCCAAGAAACTAACTTATCTTTTAAAGTTTCACTTTTATCGAGTTCTTCAGTGTAATCAGTATCCTCTTCATCACTGTCATCATTAATTCGAGCAACCCATTCTGGTAAGTCATTAAACTCTTCAGTGTTACAAGAGTCATCGAGCAGATAATTGAGATGATCATCATTAGAAGTACTCACATCAAGTAATGGCAAATAATTAATTGGAACAGTGGAACTTGAAATTTGTACCATATTTATTGGCAAATTAATACTATTTGCTTCAGAAACACATGTTGATACATGTGAGTCAGGTATACTTAAACATGCACTATTTAATATTTGTGAAACCACAACAGCTATCTTACGCTTTTTTGTACGTTGTGAATAAAAATAGCTCATTCCAAATAAACTCTATTATACATTAGATTTAATTTTCTAAATGGAAAAAAATTATTAGTACAAGCTAAAAATGATTGTTTAATAATTACACTGTGCAGATAATTGCTTACCTGCATATTATAGGTCACACAATTTAGATAAAATAGGTAATAAAAACATATTGATTGAAATAGCAAACAAAACATATAGGTATTAAAAAAAGATAAAAGTATAAAAATAAAAACGTAAGGACTGACATTAAAAACAATGGACAACTCTTTATGATTGATTAAGTTCATTTTAAAATCAGTAACATCAAGAAAAAAGGTCTTCTTTGTATAACTCAATTTTATATAACTTTTTATTGCAGTTACAAAGATGGATGACAATATATACAGCTATATACTTAGTTTCAAATAACCTATACAGACATGTCATTGTTTAGATTTACATTTTTTTAATTCAAAATGTTTCAACAAATAAAATATAAAAATCAGTCTAAATATACGGCCGATTCCATGAAAAATGTAAGTTAAATTTTATTTCGGTAATAAGTTCGCTCTCTTTTTGCCAGAATCAAAACACTTTTTAGCTTATTTTATTTTACAGAGTCTGAAGAATAAAAAGGTTTTATGTGGAATAGGCCATATGCAAATGCTTTTGTTCAAAATTAATCAAAAATATAAAGAACTTTTAAATTACTTTCAATTATGCAATATAAGAGTTGGCTTTTTTACTTTGATAGTTTAGGTACATAAAGTAGAAATATTCATATTATAAAATTAGAGTGAAATCTGTTTATTGTAAACAGTCGTGAAAATTTATTCATCAAAATTTGAGTAACATAACATAAAAGCAATTCTAAAAAAAATTTAATTCTTTCATTAAAGGTTCAATTGCACCTTTTTATCAAATAAAAGAATTTAAAAAAATATGATATAGGTTAAGTTTCACAAAAAAACTAGGTAAATTGCTTAATTTATGAAATAGGTATAAATTTTAGGTGGTAAAAGTGCGAATCAGCATTGTGCAAGTCAATTTTTCAATTGATTTTTTTAGAGTTTTGCTAAAGTTTTGTTAGGTAGTTTATGTCAACTAATTTGATTTACCTAATTATATCTGACTAAACCCTATAAAAATATTATAATTAAATTCTGTCTGGGAGTCATTTTACTGATAAACATTAATGATATGCTTAATCAAACATAAAATCTTATATTGAGACTGGATGTATTATTGAGCTACTTTGTCCTTAAAGTTAACAAACTAACAGCATGCAATTTATACAATAGGATATACAATATTACACCATTAACAACATAATACAATATTAGTTTATCCAACTATAGTTACTAACTTTTTCTTCGCAATTTACAGAAGAAAAAGATAGATTAGTGTTTATTTACTAATTTATTACTGCTCTGTTATTTAAGATCATTAAGCAGGGATTATGTAAATTACACTAACACACTTTACATAAATAATATATATTTTTTTGTAATCTTTTTTTTTCAAGTGTGTGTGTATATATATATGTGCACATACGTCTATATATATGTGTATGCATATATGTATATATACATATATATATATATATATATATATATATATATATATATATATATATATATATATATATATATATATATATATATATATATATATATATAAACACACACACACACACACACACACACACACACACACACACACACACACACACACACACACACACGCAATGAGTTGCATAATTATTTGGTTTTGAAAATTAGAATTGTTGTAATAATAATAAAATGTTACCTTATAAACCAATTTACTACGATCTTTCTGAAAATAATGTATAATATTTTATTTAAAAACTCACTTTTTAATTTCAGTTTTAAAGATTAATTAACAACATTAAATCTTTTAAAAACAATTCTTCACATAAAATACATAAAAATCAACTGCTTAAGTAAGGATTTAAAGCTAAATGACTAAATTTAGCTTTAATGTGCTTCAATAAAATTAATTTACCATGCTGCATGGTAAGTTAATTTTAATGAGGCTCAGCCAAGTAGTTGTCATGATGTAATCCATGAAAAAAGTTTAAAAAGAAATCTTGATAATGTAATTAAATTAACGCATGGAAAGATAGACATCATAATGGTAGACATCATTCACTAAGTTATTTACAGGAAACAATTATTTCCTGTTAATAACTTTGTGAATGCATTATGTTAATGCATAACTTGTGAATGCATTATTTTAAATACATTACTTTGTGAATGCATTATTCTACCTTTCCGTGACATGATCCATGCCATGGACCATGCGTTAAATGCCACGCTATGGACCATGCGTGAGTTTAATTATTTTATCATAATCTTTATGAAATAAAACAATCTTGATAAAGTTTATCTAGTTTATTAAAGTTATCTTTAAAGAAAACAATCTTGATAAAGTTAATCAAGATTAATTTTTTTAAACTTATTTTATGGATTAGATCATGACCATTTTTTAGTTATGTTTCAATAATTAAAAAGTGGTATTAAAATAAAACATCTTAAATGTTCACGAAAAAGAATTTTTATTAATAAAACTTACTAAGTTTTATTAATAAAAATTCTTTTTCGTGAACATTTAAGATGTTTTATTTTAATACCACTTTTTAATTATTGAAACATAACTAAAAAATTTTCTATTAGAAAATTTAACAATAAGGTTTATTTTGTTTTAAATTAAAAGCCATTAGTATTACTAAATAATATATAATAACATATATGGTAAGTTAATACATATCATATATCGTAAGTTACTACATGTCTAAATCTTGAAAATTATGCAAGAATATATGCAATCCATATAGTCTATATTATAGAAATAAAAGTTCAACTAATCCTTTACTAGTAGTAAAGGGTTAGTTAAAAAATTATTTCTATAATATAGACTAAATGGATTATTTATAGTCTTCTTTAACTTTATATTTTAACATACCATATTAGTTTAAATCAGTTATAAAATTAAAAATGTTAACATCTTTGATAGGTATATTTATTTAGTTTAGTTACAGCTAAGTTTAAATGGCTAGTTAATATGCTTTTATAAATTGCAATTTTTATTAATTTCCAAATAAAACATGTGGCATCCAATATCATAAACTAAGTTTATACTGGTGTGTTTATATTATTTTAGAATTTTTTTGTTTTAGACACATGGCATTTGCTATCCCACTGTAAGTTAAAACTAGTTGTAAAATTAAAAAATTTATATTGCAACTTCTATTTCTTTTAACATTCATGTTTATTTAATTGAGTTACAACTAAGGTTATAAATGAGTTATTTATACTATATTAGAATTTGCTGCTTTAGAGGCACGGCATTTAGTGTCACATTGTAGGTTTAAATTGGTTGTAGAATTTATATTGTAACTTGCATATTTATTTAGTTGAGTTTAATCTAAGTTTATATTTGATGTGTTTGTATTATTTTAGAATTTACTGTTTTAGACACGTGGCATGTGGTATCCCACTGTAAGTTTGAATTGGTAAATTTAAAAAAAATTATATTTTAACTTGCATTTCTTTTGACGTTCATGTTTATATAATTTGATTACAACTAAGTTTGTGTATGGCTTGTTTATATTATTTCAGAATTTGCTATTTTAGACACTTGTATAAGCTGTCATACTGTAAGTTTAAATTGATTGTAAAATTTATATTTTAACTTGCATTTCTATTGGCGTGCATATTTATTTAGTTGAGTTTCAACTATTAATAATAATAGTAATAATAATAATAATAATAATAATAATAATAATAATAATATTAATAATAATAATAAGTTTATATCTGGCGTGTTTATATTATTTCAGAATTTGATGTTTTAGACACGTGGCTTGTGATATCCCACTGTAAGTTTGAATTAGTAAATTAAAAAAAATTGTATTTTAACTTGCATTTCTTTTGGCATGCATATTTATTTAGTTTAGTTAAGACTAAGTTTATATCACACTTTTTTTAACTATTATTTTACTAAATTCTACATTCACTATTATTTTAGAGTTAGCTATTTTAAGCATGTGACAAGTGGTATGACACTGTAAGTTTAAATAAGTTGTAAAATTAATTTTTTTTATATAGTTGCTTGCGTTTTTTTTGGTCTGCATATTTAATCTTATTTTGATTTATCATTTATTTTTTGCTCCTGATAGGTATTGATGTATGTGAAATGTATAGAGTCTTTCAGTTATCAGATAATGTCAAGGTAGTCTTATTTTTTTTTTTAATTTACATTTTAATAAAGATATAATTTACTTGTTCCATTTAACTTTATCTTTAGAAAACGATATCAGAGATAATTAAAATAACAAAATTTAGAATAGAAATTTATATATAATGAATTACCAAAAACATTTTCTATAGTGTTATCAGTAACATTTTATTTTGGTTTTATACTAGGTATGTTGTTAAGTTTCCATATTTTCCTTATTTTATTTTATATTAATCTTTAAGGAGTTGACAGCATGGTGTCCGATTTAAAGTGCAAACCTGTGTACGAGTAACAACAGTATCAAAACAATTCAAAACCAAAACAATTCAAAACCAAAACCTATTTAGACCAACCAAACCAAAACTAGCGACCAAAAACTAATATCCTGGCATTTATTTTAAACATCTATTATATATATGTGTGTGTTTTATATAAATGTACTAGCTTGAGTATAGTGTATTAAAAATATTTTTTTTTACTATTTTTATTGTAATTTAAAGTATATTGGATTAAATATACTTTAACAAAAAAGCCTTTAACTTCTGCGTTTCTCAATCTCTTACTCAGATAGTTAACTTTGTGACTCGTTTTCCTGACAACCCTAATCGATTACCTTCACTCCTTGACTTATGTCTTGTCTCTGACCCTAGCTTATGTTCAGTTTCTCCCTTTTCTCCCTTAGGTGGTTCTGACCATGCAATGATCTCTATAAATCTTTCTTCTCGTACTTTATTTTTGGACTCACCTTATCATCACACCACCTACTACTACCCTAAAGCTGACTGGGATTCCTTTCGTGATTTTCTTCGTGATGGTCCTTGGGCTGATGTTTTTTCTCTCTCAGCTGACAAATGCGCCTCCTACATAACCTCCTGGATTCAGGCTGGAATGGAAGCTTTTATTCCTTCGCGTCGGTTTCAAGTCAAGCCTCATTCTACTCCATGGTTTTCTCCTTCTTGTGCGGCTGCTATATCCAATCGTAATCATTTTTTTCATCTTTTTCAAAAGAACAACTCTCTTGAGAACAAACGGCTATTTATTATTGCAAGAAATCGATGTAAAAAAGGTGCTTTCTGATGCTAAACTCCATTACTCTCAGTTCACTAAATCTCGCATCTTATAACAGAAGTTAGGCTCTAAAGACTTTTGGAAAATCTTCAACAGCATTATTAACAAGGGTAGATCTAACATTCCATCTCTCATTCATGGGACTGATCTTATTACCTCTCCCAAGGAAAAGGCAAAACTATTTGCAAAGAACTTTTCTTCTAATTCCACTCTTGAATCTTATGGACATTCTCTTCCTTCCATTCCAGTCAAACAGGTTGATCGATTGTTAGACATTCAAATCACTCCGGCTTCTGTTGCTAAAGTCATATCTCAATTAAACTCGTCTACAGCTTGTGGTCCAGACAACATTCCTGTCACAGTCTTGCAGAATTGTTCTCCAGAACTTTCTTCAATTCTCTCTAAACTATTTAACAAGTGTTTGACTGAGTCTTGTTTTCCTGCTTGTTGGAAAATGGCATCTTTGTTTCCAATATTCAAAAACTCTGGAGAAAATTCTGACCCCTCCAATTATCGTCCGATCAGTCTTCTTTCTGTTATTAGCAAGGTCTTTGAGTCTTTGATCAACAAACTCCTCACATCTCATCTTGAGTCAAATAAACTACTGTCAGACAATCAATACGGTTTTCGATCCTCTTGCTCTACGGCCGACTTGCTAACTGCTGTAACTGAAAGATTTTATCGTGCATTAGATGGAGGCGGTGAGGCTAGGGCTATTGCTCTCGACATATCTAAAGCTTTCGACAAAGTTTGGCATGCTGGTCTTCTCCATAAGCTTACTTCATATAGTGTTTTTGGGAAAGTTTTTGAGATTATCAAATCATTTCTTTCTAACCGGTTTATTAAAGTCATCCTTGAAGGCCAACACTCTTCTTTATTTCCAGTAACTTCTGGGGTTCCCCAAGGTTCCATCTTGGGCCCTGTTTTGTTTCTTATCTACATAAACGATCTTCCTGACAACCTTTCATCTAAAGTAGCTCTTTTTGCTGATGACTCAACTTTATACTCTTGTCTTGACAAAAAGTCTTCTCTTTTCGATCGCCTAGAACAAGCAGCTGATCTTGAATCCGATCTCACTTCAGTAATAGATTGGGGTTCACAGTGGCTTGTGAATTTCAACTCTAAAAAAACCCAGTTGCTTACTGCAAACAACTACCGTAATATGGTCAACATTCCTATATTAATGAATGGCAATCCTCTTACTGAATCCTCCTCTTTACGTCTTCTTGGATTATCGCTTACTACTCACCTTTCATGGAAACCATATATACAATCGATTGCTAAATTAGCTTCTGCTAAGGTTGCTTCTCTTTATCGTGCTCGCCATTTTCTTACTTCTGATTCCATTCTCTACCTCTACAAATCTCTTATTCGTCCCTGTATGGAATACTGTTATCATATTTGGCTGGTTCTTCTAACGATTCATTTTCTCTTCTTGACAAGGTCCAAAAACGCATTGTAAATGTTGTTGGACCTGGACTATCTGCTAAGCTTGAACCTCTTTCCCATCGTCGTAAAGTTGCATCTCTTTCTCTTTTCTACAAATACTATCATGGTCACTGCTCAAAGGAGTTATCATCTCCAGTTTCATCAACTAAAATTCATTCTCGTTTTACTTGTCATTCAGCTTAGTCTCATTCGTTTACTGTATCTGTCCCTGCATGCTCTAAAAACTTTTATTCATCTAGTTTTTTCCCCCGCACTTCAATCTTTTGGAACTCTCTCCCATCTTCATGTTTTCCTGACTCATACAACCTTCAACTTTTCAAGTCTTCTGTCAACCGTTTCCTTGCTCTATAACTCTGTTCTTTTTTTTCCTAGTAACTCCCAACTTGATAGTGGTTGCTTGCAGCCTTGTTGGGAGTGAATGCAAATAAAAAATATATATATATATATAATAAAAAAAAACATATTATACGTGCAAAAATATTAATTTATAAATACAATTTTCTTTTACCTAGCTACGATATCGTGTCGAGTGGATTCTGCCTCTGGCTTATAGACCGAGGGTTCCAGGTTCGTTTTTCGGTATCGCAAAGTTTTTTTTTAGTTATTGCACAAAGATTGTTTTTTTGTTGATTAATTTTTGTTGATGAAGTTAACAGGCTGAAACAGAGTGTACACATCGACAAAGTAAGATTTAGGCGTAGTTAATTTTACAATCAACATGTAGATACATCAACTGTGGTTTTTGGTTTGGTCAAATATTCTTTTAATTAAAAGAACGTCTTCTCTAAAAAAAAAAAATATTGCATCACAAAATCGAGACCCCTCCCCCTCGTAATAAATCGTCACAAATTCGTATTTTTACTTTATCTTTTCTTTTATTTTCATTTTGATAACGTTCTGTAATATTCTGCACTGTAGAAGCACTTTTTATTAAATTGTTGACTTTTTTATTTTGGAAATGAAATAGGATTGTCTTTTCGTCAAGAGTCGTGTGTCTCTCCATTCTAATTATTGTATTTTAAAGCACACAAATTAACGAACAGATTAATAATTAAAATAATAATAATAGTTAGACAAATGTCATAATAAAGCTATAAAACTTCACTATAAAATGTTTTTTAAGATAAAGAATAGGGGAGGATGGGTAGGGTAGAACCACGGGTAGGAGTGAATCATTGATCCGATAACTAAAACAGTCCAAGAAAATGGCTCCAAAATTTTACCAAGTAATTACTGGGAAATTGTTGTTGAGACAATCCAATTTTTAACCGTATTTTAGTGCGGGTGTTTGCGTAAGCGGTATATTCTACTTTTTCGGTGCAAAAGTAAATATTCGGTACTTTATAAAAGTTCTTTAATAAACACATTTGCTATTTCAAGACATCAGATAGTTATAGAAAAATAATTAATAAACAATTTAGTATCTATTACAAATTATTATTTATTTAATTAACCAAGCTGTGCAACTGGATTAAAATGTTGAATGTTATTCTTGTACATTCAACATTTTAATCTAGTTGCACAGCTTGGGGGGGAACAAGCCATTTTTTCATGGGTAGGAGTAAACTGCACTTAGTGAAAGTTTTATGTTAAAAAAAGTGTTGTCTTTTGCGTAAAAACATTGTCAAGTTTGACTTTAAGTATTTCAAGTATCACATTGCCTCGAGTGTATAGAAGACAAATAAAAGCAAAAGTAAAGATATGAAAGAAGCATTAATTTTAATTCAAAAAGAAAAAGTATTAGTGATACAGAAAAAACTTCCAACATCCCAAATGCAACGCTTCGTCGTTATTGGAAAAAAATGCTGGCTGATGAAAATATTAGATTGACTCCGAACTATTATATTAAAAAAACATTCACAGTTGAGCAAGAGTTAGAAATGATGGGATATATTCTGACTTGCTCAAGAATGTTTTATGGCCTTCCAATAAAAGAACGTTGACGTATAGCTTTTGAGATATCAACTATTAAAAAAATTAATATTCCACAAAAATGGTACAAGGGCTCAATGGCAGTCATCGAATGAATGAACAATTTTAAAAAAATACTTTTAGATATGTCCCTTAGAACACCTAAACATTATTTAATGCCCATAAGTAGCTATAATTTTTGATAAATTAAAAGAAGTTCTTGCAAGATCACTTACATTTACAAACGGAACACGGATTTTCAACCTTGACGAAACAAGAACTGTTACCATGCAGAACCCACAAAAAGTATGGTAATTTTCAATAAATTGTCTATTGTTATTAGTTTGATTTTCTTTTTATAAAACTACTTTACTTTAAGGTTCTTGCAAAGAAAGGAGTTAAAAGTTACAAAGTTGCAAAGTTACAAGTGCTGAAAGAGGAATCCTTGTTACAACTTGTATAATAATCAATTCTTCTGGAAAATATCTCCCACCAGCACTTAATTTTGCACGAGCATTTCAAGGAGCAAATGTTGTCAGGAGCTCCTTCTGGATCTCTTAGACTCGCATGTAAAAAAGGCTGGATGAACAGTAAAATCTTTTTGTATGTTATGAATCACTTTATAAGATTTTCATCAAACACTAAAGAAAATGCATTGTTATTAACATACAACAACTGCGAAGGTCACTTATCAATAACAATATTAAATAAAGAAAAGAAGTATGAATTAACTTTTTTGACATTACCACCACATTCCACACACAAGTTACAGCCTCTGGTTGTGGGTGTGATGAGGCCATTTAAAAGTGCATATAGAGCAGCAGTTAACTCATGGATGCTCCACAATTCTAGAAAGATATTTACAATTTACCAAGTAGCTGCATGTGTAGAGCTTGCTTTTCAAAAAACCATATCACCTTCTAACATTATAGCTGCATTTAAAAAAACAGGTATATTTTCTTATGACAGTACCGTGTTTACAAATATTGAGTTTATGTGCATTGAAATTAGATAACCTATTATTTGCAGTTAAGTTTATGCCATTTAAAATTGCATTCAAAATATTAAGATCAGCTAACTTTAAGTTTTCTTGTATTATATATGAATTAATGTCAATATTTTTCATTTAAAAACACGATTGACATTTACAAAATTATGTAAATATTTTAAGATGCATTAATATTAAAACAAGTTTGTAACAATAATCTAGTCTCACTGATACCGATTATTACATAACCATTTAGTATAAAATACACATGATTTTCGTCACATAAAATTGGAAACATATATTAGATCACGCGGACAACCGCGGGTTATAATAAACTACGTCAGAGTTGCCAGACGGCATTGTAAAATGCAAGTTTGACATTTGCCTCGTGGCATTATGTCATTATTTTGTCATTTTCAAAAATTTTAGACTAAAATTTGTAAAAGCTGTAAATAAATACGAAAAGTTCTGATGATAGCTTTAGAACGTTTCATTCATTTTTTATTCACGTTGATCTAACCAGAGCCGTGGCTAGACTCCCCAATAGGAGGGAGAACCCAACAAATTTACGAGCTCCATCTGCAAAGTTAACGAGCTTTTTTTTTCTTTTAGTAATACCTAATGGAGAATTTTGAGAATTTTGGGCCTTTTTTTTTAGGAGGATGGAGGGGAGGGAGTCTCGGACCCAGTAGCCACAACACTGGATCTAGACCAGCGTGGATAACTAATTCTCTTACAATACAGATTTGGAAAAAGTAGGAGCAAGGTTACCTCGTCCCCCAGTGGTGGCAATGCCTAATATGATAACAACTATTTCTATCTTAGTAGATTAAAAAACTGTTAAAAAGACTTAATAATAATAATAATACTAATAATAAATAAACTTTATATTATTCTATAAAAATTTGAAATAAAACATGAAAAGATAGCTTACATAATTGGCATTTTTCAGGGGAAAATGGCATTAATTTGGCATTTTATAACCAAACATTTGGTAATTAACATGTAAAAAGTTCTGACACGACCTATATGATATTGATATATATATTAAACAATCTGCTTTAATATATATACTATCTATACACAGCATATACATACTATGTATTCAGAGTATACATAGTATGTATTTTCATAGTTTTGTATGTATATATGTATATATATATATATATATATATATATATATATATATATATATATATATATATATATATATATATATATATACATATATACATATATACATATATACATATATACATATATATATATATATATATATATATATATATATATATATATATATATATATATATATATATATATATATATATATATATATATATATATTTATAATGTATATACATATATACATACAATATATTTTATTATATTATAATATATATTGTATATACATACAATATATACATACAAAACTTTGCTTATGTATTTAAGTTTTTACTTACTTGTCTATATATTTAAATTTGTACTATTTTTAAAAATATTTTTTGTATTTTAATTACTTATAAGATATTGAACAATTCCATATAGTTGTTTAAATCTAAAATAAGATTTTTTAGATTAGCTTTTAAGGAGTTAATATTTTTCAGAAGAGATAGGTGGGAGTTTTTTCACATAACTTTGTTATACAGGCACGGATCGCAATACGCTATATAGAATTCGGATAATTTTATTTTTTCAAGGGTACTAAATATAGTTTATAGTTGCTCTAGAGCTAAGTTTATTTATATTAGTTTTAAAAAAGTTATTTATAAATCGACTTGGATGATTTCTCATTTTTTTTTTTGAACATAAACTGTAATGGGATTTCAAAAGTATACTCATGAAAAGCTTTTAAGCTCACTCAAGCTTATAAGCTTGCTTTTTAAAAGTATGACTCTAGGAGCGAGTTTTTGTTATCTATTGAAAGAACCTAATTTAGTTTTATGGGTACCTGCTCATGCTATATTGGCGTGTAACAGATAGCTGTGTAAGATGAAATTTCCATATTAGAGATATAAAACATCGATAAGGTTTTATATAACATCGGCAAAGTTTTTAGTTATAAAGTTGGCGTCGGTGTTATTCATTATTTTATGTTCCATAAAATAAGCTGTGATAACGGTGACATTTTTCCGTGGTTGTTTGTAGTTGCTGTTATAATAAAATTTTTATGGCTAGCTTAAAAAAATATAAAGTATTCTATTTTAAGCATTTGACTAATACTTTGATGATGAAGAACTTTTATTATTATACAGCATAAATATTTTGAAAAATTAAACTTGTCATTTGAAACTATAATTCTTTTTATCTAGATAATTGTTTAAAAGCCGAATTTTGTTTTTTAAAGAAAAATATTTTTACAATGAGATATAAAATTAAACGTAGTATTGGGTTTGAAGTTTATAGATTTTCTGTTAAAGACTAAACGATTTGCATACCTATGCAGTCAATACGCGCTCTATGCCGAGAATTAGGCATTTATTCTTACAACTAAATATTTTGAGCAGTATGAAGCAACGGAAGTTGTTCATACTGCCTATTAGTTCATTAGTTGTTTAAGTAACTCGCCCCATTTTTTGTTACAAAAGATGGGGTGAGTTACTTAAACAACTAATCAGCAAAGATTCTCTCTGTTAAAGTAGTCCATATTTGATTCGTAAAAAAAGAAGTACTTTCGTTTGGTCGTTTGGAATTAAATAACAATAATCTCTAACCGTTAAATATTTCTTAAAAACTTCACTGAGGTGGCATATTTGTGGGAAAAGTACAACTGAAAGTTAAACCATATAAATAAGAATTAGCAAAAAAATAAAAATCCAGTTTTTGTTAATGCCTAATTTATTGTAACTAATTATTCTTCTCATGCATCATTTGCAACATGGTAACATAAAAATGAATTTGCTGTTAAATAAAAAGCATGATTGGTTCTAGCAAAATTTATTGATACAGTATTGGACAAAACATTGGCAACCAACATCAACAATGCTAAAAAGTGTTCCTAATTTTACATTTCTTAAAAACGAAACAAACTATACTACCACAGCAAACATTTCAGGAGTCTGGAGTCATAGCATGCCATGACATGAGCAATCAGCTGACAGGTGACAGCACACAGGCAGAATTTTTTCGACAAGTGCCATTTTGCAGCGGACAAAACAAGTGCAACTTTTTTGGTTTGTTTCATTTTCTTAAGTCTGGTCCGTGCCAACGTCACGGAAGTTTTTTAATAACTAAAGGAAGTATCCAGAAGTTTTCAGAAGTTTCCAGAAGCATGCAAAAGCTTCCAGAAGTTTTCAGAAGAAACATCTAAAAGCATCCAGAAGCATCCAGAAGTATCCAGAAACATTTAGAAGCATCCAGAATCCTGCAATGAAACCGCTGATTTCACTAAAGAACCAGAAAAAAAAACTCCTGTTTGCTACATCTCATATTAACTAGAATGTGCAGAAATGGCTAACTGTCCTGTTCAGTAATGAATCGAAGTTCAACATCATTGGGAGCGATTGCATTTGCCGTGTACGTCGACTGCCGGAAAACGCCTCAATTAACGTTACTGCCATAAGACCATGAAGCATGGTGGAGGCAATGTAATGGTCTGGGGGTGTTTTTCTGCTAGCAGTCTAGGTCCAGTACATCAAAACGATGGAATAATGGACCGTTTCATATATAAAAATATCCTGAAAGATGTTATGTTACCTCATGCTGAATGGAATATGCCAATGAAATGGGTTTTTCAGCAAGGCAACGATCCGAAACACACTGCAAAAGTAGTCAGGCAGTGGTTTCAAGAAAACCACCTATCGGTGATGGATTGGCCGCCTCAATCTCCGGATCTCAACCCTATAGAGAACCTGTGGGAGATTGTCAACCGCAGAATTAATCGTGAAGGTGTTCGAAATAAGGATCAACTTTTTGAACAAATCCAAAAGGCCTGGGCAGCGATTCCACAAAGTTTCATTGATCACCTGATTGAATCTATGCCTTGAAGATGTGATCGACAACAAAGGATTTGCCACAAAATATTGATAGCAAAATACAGCTTGGTCATCATTTTGTGGAGTTGCACTTGTTTTGTCCAGAAGGAAATCAACTTTTTTTTAATACTTTTCAACTTTGTGATGAATAAAACTTGAAGAACGTTGTCTCTAAAAAGTTACATAGTTGTTTCTCTAAATTGAAAAAATGCAGCCCTTTTATATAAAGAAACTAAATTAGCAATATTTGGTTTCACTTGTTTTGTCCGATACTTTATATCAATGAATTTTGTTAATTAATTAATTAACAAATGAAAAAAACTTTTATATAAAAGTTTTTACATTTGCCGCTTTATTTCAGACTCTTGCTTCCTTATTTTCTAAATTTGCTTTTTTAATTTACTTTTCTTTTTCTAATTTCTTTTATATAAAGGATATGGTCATATTAGAATGTCTATAACTGTATCAAATACCCGACTAGCGACTAAATTCGTCAAAATACTCTAACGATCATTTATTAAAAATCATTTATTTTTGGGGAGGGGGAAACATAAACACACGTCCACTCACCCCTAAATTCGCTATCTATATGATATACCAGAATGTTTTTTTTTTAAATTTGTTCATTTATTTTTCTAAAAATTTAAAATTCTTCAAGCTGTTTGATCGTCTACTGTCTATATAGGCTTACTTATATTATTCAATTTTTCAGCAGTTTGTTTTCAAATCACACAGCCAACAATTCTTGTTTAATGACAAGTTGCCCTATTAGACTTCAAAATATGACATTTTGAATCCTTTGCGAATATATTTTTAAAAATATGCGACATTTTTGAATGAAGTTAAATTGTCCCCTAAGATAAAAACACATCTCTCCCGGTCGGAAAATTTAAAATTAAACAGCATCTTAAAACAATTATAAGATTTTATTTGTATATAAATTATGGGAAAATTATTGTCCTATGTTTGATACTTAAAATGTACTTTTTCTTAAAAAAAAAGCAATTTGCATTTTATTTAAGAAAGATTTTTTGATACCAAAAGAACTATTGGAAGTTGCAATTGAAAAAATTCTCTAGCGAATCAATTTGATTTTAATAATTTAAAAATGTATAACATTTATACAAATGTATAAATGTATAATTGTTGTCTGTTTTTAAAATAAAGGTTTTTAAATGACTCAAAAAATAATTCTAAAATAGGATTACGGCATGCAAGCCAGCGAAGTGTTTTTACAAATTTAGATGGCTAAAGTTTTCATAGATTTTGAATCTCAGATTCTTAATGAAACTGAACTTCATCAAACCGTCTATGTTGCTTACTCCCCCAGTTTCAACTCTACTTATGAAAGTTGAAAACTAGACAGTATCTTATTTTGCATCAGTCTGCTTGTAACATTTCTAATTTGGAGAACTAATATAAAAAATAATATTAATTAAAGCATCAAACAAGAATTTTTTTATGTTTTTTTATTTATTTTCACTGTTGTATAGGAGATGCTAAAAATAGTTAAATTTGTATTAGTAATGTATGAATAATATAAACCACTATTAATGCGATGATGGTATAGTGATAGAGCGCTCGAGCAATTTACAATGCGATCGCATTTTAAACCAAGAAGTTCCAAATTTGACTTCACCACGCCCCTGGTTGTACCGCACTTAACTTGTTTCTCCGCGCAGCAATCATGTTAGTCACGCATCGTGTTTTGAAGTTAAAAAGTTGAGAGAGGGTAGTAATCACAATTTTTTTTTTTTAAAAAAGGAGCTTTTGGGGAAGTTTCTTGTTAATTTAATACATAAAAATTTGCGTTTTTAATATTTAATTTTATTTAAATTCAAATTTAAATGTTTAAAATTTAATGTTGTTTATCAACAAAATAAATATCGTTAAAATAATATCATTAAGCAACATTATTATTGTTGTTCAATAAATAAATAAATTTATTGTTAACTACGAAAATTTTGTTAACCATGTTTTATTTTTTAATTAATGGTTTTAAGGTACCTTATAAATATAAGGTACTAATAATAATAATAATAAGCCTATACTTACAAGTAACTTATACTAGACTATTTTACTTTAGTTTCGCAAAATAAATAATAAAATCAAAAAAAGACAAAAAAGCAAAAAAAAATTTATTGTAATAAGGTTTTAATTGATAATTTGACAACTTTCAGGAATTTCTATTATCGCATTCTGTAAGCTCTTGATATTCTCCAAGAGTTGGGTTCCTCGTATCTTAAAATAAAAAAAACATTTCATACAATAATAGATCATGAGCGTCAAAAATTTTTTTACTGTTTGTATTCTACTCTAGTCAAAAATACTCTATAAAAAATTTTAATAAAAACTATATATGACATTACTATAAGATATTGGAACTGAAAAGAGAAGTCCAACACAAATTATTAGTTGCTTCATATGGTGTCCTATAAAAACACAAAAATACCATTTATCATAGGACAATTCTATAAAACTTAAAAACAGAATTTTGTGCAGTTCCTAAAACTAAAAGAATTTTTATAAAATTTATTCGATAAGATTATTAACCTTATTGAATAAATCTTATAAGAATTCTTTTAGGTTTAGGAACTGCACAAAATTCTGTTTTCAAGTTTTGTAGAATTGTCCTATGATAAATGGTATTTTTGTGTTTTTATAGGACACCATATGAAGGAGCAACCAATAATTTGTATGGATTTCTCTAAGACCAAAAGAAATCCAACACAGTCCTGATCTAAATTCTAAAGGAGTAATATATTTATTCTACATCCGTATCTCAACAATATATAACTTGCAGATTATATATTGTTGAGATATGGATGTAGAATAATATTTTATTATAAATAATATTTTTATCTATATAAATATATAATAATATATATTTAGTTATATAAATATATTATTATATAATATATTTATCAATTTATAACAGTAAGATCTATTTCCTTTATAAATACTGCATTAGATGTAAGTATTATAATTTTTTCTTTATAAAGTTTGGATTTATTAATTAGTTTTCACTCGCTAATTTTGTTATAAACATTCTAGCGAGAGAAAAAAAAATTCTTTATAACGTGCAAAAATTTATAGCGTGTATAAAATGGATTTAGAACCCTATAAAATTTAACAAATTCTCTAATCAAGTTGATAATAAATAGTTCGAAATATCTAGCTTTTTAATTTATTTTTATACTTTTAAAGAATATTTCTTTAATTATAAGTTTAGTTTTTGCTTCTTTGTAAAGATTTGGATTAATATCACAATCTAAAACATTTTTTTTACTGAATCACTTAAACACTCAAAATTCACCTAATGATTCAAGTCGGTTGTTAACAGAAAGTAAACAAAAAGAAGAAAAAAAAGATCAATAAAGCAGTTAACGGAAGACGTGAAAAACTGTAAATTGTAAGACCCATGAAAAGATATGGACGTGAGAAAATTCCGAAGTAACAATGTTTGAGGAAAAAACTATATAAAAGATTTTGAGTTTGAAGGAACAGTTTAATTAAACGGAATTGGTGAAAAAGTTCTTTTGCAAATTGTTGTGCCTCATCATTAGGAGTGGTAACAAGATCAGACCATGTATAAAAGGTGGAATATTAAAATTGCTTTTTTAAAAGGAATTTTTCTAACATTCCATAAACTTACTCAAAATTTCTAAAATCCTCTAGAACATAAGAAATAATAAAAGTTATCATACCTGGCTGAATACATAAGAATAAAGTGAAGACGCAATTTTTGGCAAAAAGACAAAAGATATAAGCTCCAGGACAATAATAAAAAAGATTATAAAAAGAACTCCAGTAGCAGTATGGTAGCAGTATGGTGGCAGTATGGAAGCAGTATGGTAGCATGTAGATGAAGCAAAAGACGAAACTTTTAATTAGATAATAGTATAATCAGGACAAGCTCAAGTTAAAGAGAAAACACAAATTAAGGAATATAAAAAAGTGATTGGGATTGTTGAAAAAACAGTCAATAGTAACAAAAGTTAACTATTGGAATAAGAGATTGATAAAAAAAAAAAAAAAAACTTTGAGGTTTAGAACAAGTAAGATTAGTAGTACTAGAAGCCATTCAGTGCAATGAGTATTAAAGCCGCCCAATAATTGCTACTACCCAATATTGCTTATTCTAATTTACTCCCAAAAAGGCTGCAAGCAACCATTATTAAGTTGGGAGTTACTAGACAAAATATAGTGTTTCAGAGCAAGGAAACAGTTGACGAAGACATAAAAAGTTGTAGATTGTATGGGTCAGGAAAATATGAAGATGGGAGAGAATTTCAAAGCATTGATGTGCAAGGTAAAAAAACTAGATGAATAAAAGTTTTTAGAGTGTAAAGGGACAGTGAACGTAAGAGATATTTTGCAACTTTTCCTATGAAAAGTCATACAAGAATGAGTTTTGAATGATCAAAATAGAGATAATATACATATATTATAAATATAGCTAATTTGAACAGCAACCATGATTTGTAGAAGAAAAAAAAGAGATGCGAACTTATGACGATGGGAGAGTAGCACAAGTTTTGCAGAAAGAGCCGATGCAACTACATTTACAATGCGTTTTTACACTTAATCTTGTGTTGCTTTCATTAGACACAAGTTAATATTAAATTTAAAAAATATTATTTTAAAGCGCATGAATTAAATGCAAATACTATTTTTTTTTTGTTGAAAGGAGATTTGTGTTAAAAATTTTCATAAAACGCACCCCTAGAAGCTAAGAGATGGAGTTTTGAGAAGTCAAAACTTAAAATCAAAATTTTGGATACCTTAAAAATTATGTAAATTTTAAAATTGATTTAAAATTAAAAGTTGTGTAAATTTTCAAATTAATGATACTTAATAGAATTAGGAATACTAATAAATATTTATATTATACTTTAATTTTATTTTTGAAATTTATTTTTATGCAAACTATATAGTTTTAAATTGTGCTAGCATTTTTCATTAGTTTTTTTTTTACACAATGGGTAATTTTGTGTATTTTGTGAGTCAATTTTAGAATCAATACAGACTGTAAATAATCTTTTGAAACATTTTTATTATTGCTATAATATTTTGTCAGCACAAAATTTTAAAACTCCTTGCAGACAAGGTGGTTGTTGCAGAACATATGACAACATTTATTTAGAAAGCATTATGATCCTTACATGGAACATGAAAGTTTAAATATTTATCCAGCGACAAGCAATAGTAAGTAAATAGATTACCAAGATACATACATACAGCAGCACATATTGATAAAAAAAAAAACAGTAAATATATTCTTTCGAGTGCATTAAATGAGGAAAAGATGAAAGAAATGATTATAGATGTTTCAATGATCGTCAGATTAGTAAGTGACTGGGACCCCGACCAAATTTGTAAAATTGGCAATGGCAAAATTTGTAAATATTTGTAAAATTGGCAAAATGGCAAAATTGTAAGATTTAGCAGGGGTTGACAGTCAGGGCTAGAAAAAAATTTATAATAATATATTATAATTTTATGCTTACATTTACTATTTATTAAATACTGGTATACATTCATATATTTTTAAACCCTATTGCTATTGTAGATAAGAAACAATACAGGAGCAAAGATAGAACCTTGTGGTACCCTTAAAGCTGCTTAAAATAAAGAAGAGGGTAAGCCTTCAAGAATAACTTTACTACTGCAGTTAGAAAAAAATAATTTAATTATCTCAAAACCTTTATATAAAGAAACTAATAACAGGGTGAAGACTAGTTGTTGGATAGTTGGAGAGGTCAAAGTGTTTTTTAGTTTAGCAAAAATTGAAGAGAATTCTGGAGAACACTTTATTAAGACTATGATGGAAATCTATTCTGGAACACAAACTGTAGAAGTGTTTAATTAAGAATTAACTTTAGCATTGGAAGCCAGAGTGATTTGGATGTTTTACAATGGGTTAACCTGGTTAACTGTGAGAAAGAGTATGGCCATTATATTCAAGAGTAAAATTAGAGTAAAATTTCTTTGTAAATAACTCTGCTTTATTCTGGGGAGAAGTAAAAAGATCAGACCCATGAATTGACACTGTTGAAGACTAACCAAAAGTCTCTAGAATCTAACATCTGAGATAAGATACAAGATTTAGTAAACTGAGAATAACAGAGCCTAACATCAGACAGGACTTTTTTACATTAGCTTCTTGCAATAATAAAAGTGCATTTGTTATTAAGAGAGATGTTTTTGTAAAAATGAAAAAAATGATTTATGTTTATTAAAGCAACTGCTCAAGATGGTGAAAAATGTGGAGTAGAATGAGTCTAGACTTGAAATTGAAAAAAGTAATAAAAGCTTCAAAACTTTTCCAGAAGGAATAAAAGCTTCTAAGATGCACTTATAATATATATAATCATATATGTTTGCTATATATTTATATATTTAGCAAACATATATAAACATATATGTTTGCTATTTATTTAGATGCTGGCATACAATATCCTTTTATTGTTATATAACCTTTAGTATTTTTATGATGTAGTATTTGTCGAAAGAGAAGATGATCAGATGAATGTGTGGTGTAACTCTAGCAAGACAAGAAAAAGAGGCATAATCTTACACAGACTAAAAAAAACCTTGTATCAAACAACATTTCTTGGAAAAGATTAAAGTAATTTAGGTATCAGCATGTAGAGAAAATGGAAGTGGTAAAAGTAAAAAAACATAAAGAGATTGCCTTACATACTGTATGAATGAGCTTGTAGTAAAGAAAAAAAATGCTGTAGATTGTTTATATCAGAGAAACAGCATATAATAGGATAATGATGATAATAATACTGATGATGATCATATCATCATGATGATGATAATAATGATGATTATGATGATCATGTTGTTCATAATGATGTTTATATATGCATATATATACAAAATATAGCATGAATTTTGAATAAAAAACAAACTTTAGGATGTATAAATGTTGATGCAGCCCCGGTCACAAACCCGGCCCTGGCCCTGGCTATATTATATCAAGCCCGGCCCTAACTCCGAACAAATATTAATCTCAGTCATTTACTATCTCAGATATCATAACACAAGTGAAACTGTAATTCAGTATGTATAAAAAAGTATTAAAAATATTTTATTCACAGTAATTAAAAGTGTACAAAAAACAATGATAAAACAGATGCTGGCAGAGTAATTAATGTCCTAAATGGTATCGAAATGAGCGTGTAAAATGTAGTTTAATTACATCTAGTTACTTGAACCCAAGATATAATTCTATTGAATTAACAGTTGGGTTCAGATCTAAGATGCACCATAAAGTTTATGAAAACAATGTGATATGTTATGTAAATGAAACTAAACAGTATATTCCTTTACTAGAAACAATTTCTATGGTGTTTTCAAAGTACACAGTTCATAATGCAGATACCTTCTATATTAAACTTTAAAATAACTTTTTATAGTGATACAGAACAATTAAAGAATCCCCCTTTATATCAGAAACATCATAACAATCTTCAACTTTAATTATATTGTGATGACTTTAAAACAGTAAACCTTTTTATACCTTTTTATCCGTCAAAAATGTTAACATAACGAGATGCCCTTAATTGGCCAACATATACCCTGTAATTTAATGTTTTTTAGCTGATGCTGCAAAGTATGGATATGAAAAGCTTTTAAACAATTAATAAAAATTACCATACACTTAATGCTCATATTACTGGCTATAATGTTCGTAAAATATCTAAATATACAGCAGTTAAAATAGAAAATTTATTTGACTCATGTACTGCCATTGTTAACTGGCTTTAAAAAGTATTCTAAAGAAAGTTTTGTTATAACAAGACATGAATATAATGACTTGAATATATTAGCATGACTTGTTATTGATTTTATTTTTTTATTGATGAAACAAAATTATCGTAATGAAATATTTACCATACCATGTTTATCTTGAAATGTTTTTTAATTGCTAAAATCCAAAACAACAATTTTTCATTTTGTCATGTGGATTGTCTTTTTTCATTGTGTGTGATCAAAAAGCAGTTATAGTTCTTCGAAAGTTTTTGTTGACTTTGACTGTCTCTTCAAGTTTTTTTTTGTATTTAATCTTGAATATCCTAAGCAACTTTTTATATAATTTCTTTGAAGAATTAATTTATAAACTGCCTGGTTCTGTTGCTACGCCTAAAGCACTTAAACTATTCAAAGAGACTTCTCATATTTAGCATATTCAGCGGATTTTTATCAAGATATGCTAAAGCCTCAAATTACTGACAAAATTTAAACAGTATTATGGGACATAAGTGTTTAGCCTCTTCTTTATTGAAAAAATTTATGAATGATAATGTCAGGGTCATTGGTAAAAAAAAAGGACATTTAAAAAAAAAAACAGGACTGTTGAGGCCTAAAGAACAGGATTTTTCTTAGAAAAACAGGCTATTTTAAGACATAAAGTAAAATATATTATTTAAAAAAAATCATAAATGAACAAGTAAAAACGTTTTATAAACAGTAAAAAAATCTCAAAACCTATATTATCACTTATAGTTAATTTAAGAACATTATTTTTATATTTAATAATTATCTAATGTTTTATTTATTTTATTATTTATAATTGTAAACTTTTATATCTTAAACTTTTATTTCAAACTTTTTTAAGGAAAGAATTGAAAACAAGAATATTTTTTCTATTTTAAAAATTTTTAAATTATGAGCAGCCTTTCATTATTTTAATTCAAGTTTTCTTTTCTTTTCTATTTCCATATTCAACTCTTCTCTTAGTTTCCTTTCAAGTTTCTGTCCCAAACTCTACTTTTTGCTGGCCTTCTAGGCATACAACCCTTGACATTTTTGCAACAGAAACTTTTAATAGTTTGTTTTCCTCATCCAACATTTTTTCGGCACAATCTATTTGTATTTTTAGCTGTTTTATGGAGTGCTCAATATAAAGGTTTAATTTTCTATTGTTGTGCTTTGCCTAACTGTAATGGAAAAAAAAATTTGAATCGATAAAGCTCATTAGAAATGCTTGCTACCTTGTGAATCTCAGCATCATTTAAGTCAAGGGTTTTTAACTTTGATATAGGCTTTAACAGTTTGGATGGCTGCAGAATAACATCATCAATACCAAACTTTGAGAGCAAACTCTTTAGAAGGTTCTACATTTTTAAGAACAGGACTGTAATCATTGGCTGTTTTGTTTCTAATGCAATTGTGAAGCCTTTAAAATCTGCCTGCCATCGCAGAGTATGCGATGGTAGGCAAATTTTTATTATTTAGTGCTTTCTTAAGATAAATGCATTTTTAGTTGTTGCCTTTGATCCAAATCAATCTCCTCAGAAATCAACAACTTCAAACCTTCCGAAAAAGAATTGGAAACTGTATGGAACGAACATGGCCCAACACAAATGATGAAATTTTCTTTTTTTTTCAAAATGATTTTCTGATTTTTTTAAGAACAATTTATTGACATTAGGACCATCCATACTAATGGAGAGAATTGACACTGGTTGCAGCTGAATTTTTCCTAACAACTTTTTAAAATGAACAAGGTCTTCCACAAGTACAATCTTATTATTTGCTGAAAGTGATTAGAATGGTATGTGGCATAAGCATCATATTATTTGTTTGTGATGTAGTTGTTTTATCAAATTGAAATGTGAATGGCAAACATTTAAACTTATTCCAAATAATTTTTTTTATATAAAGGTCAATGCCAAACTGAATCATATATTTAAGTGAATCAGATTTTTGTTGATATGCTTTAGCAATTTCAGAATCCGGAAATATGCTTATATTTCGCATTGTAACCATCAGCTTCAGAAAATGCACAGTTTGAATCAATTATATTTAAATAAGAAACAATTTCAGCCGTAACTACTTCTTCCGTACTACGGAACTACTTCCAACTACAACTTCTTCCGTACTGCGAAACTACTTCAGCCGTAACTACGTCTTCCATACTTAATATTATGCTTTTTGTAGGTAGCTTCAGAGCTAAACCATCTGAATTTGTCACTAATTTAGACTGTGATCTAGCTAATTTTGCATTTTCTTTATGTTTCTTTGACTGATTTTATCATTTTCTTCATGTTTCTTTGACTTTAACTGTAGATCAATCTTGATTACACCAGCTGAAATGTTTTTGTCCACAGAACAAAATCTACAGTAGCCATGGTTGACAGACTTATTTGAAGCTTTTATCCATGGATAGCTTTTTTCTCATGACAATCGGTATTTAGTCTTTCCCATACAAAAATATTTACTTCAAAAAAATTTATTATTTTAACTAAAAAATAAAAATAATAAATTGCACTTCTGGCTGCCTAGAAGGTTTATATCAGTATAACAGAGTCTAGAAAGATCATTGTAAAGTTTAATCATAGCAGTTGAAACTTTTATATTGGAAGGGGCTTTCCTATTAGAATTCAGTAGAACTGCTTTCATATCAGGAAGAAGAGGATCCTTAACTCTGATTTAAAAATCTAAACCATTTGAACTATAAAACTGCCTAAACCCTCTAATAAAATTGCAGTAAGAGGTTAGGATGGTAATCTTTCTAGTTGTCACATAAAACCCCCTGATCAGCAAAACAGGTAAACGCCATATCAAAAAAAAAAATTGCTTTTTAAAATAATATAATTTAATTTATGAATCCATTCACACAAGTAAAAACGTCATTTAAAAATAAAATAAACTTTCATAAATATTACTATAATTTAACTATTAATTTGTTTAACACAACAATAACAATAACACAATAAACACAATTAACAAAAGTTTTTCATAAATTTAATTTATAACATTTACATGGTTTAATATTTTTTTTCAAAAAAATAGATGTTAAAACTATGTTAAGTAAAAGCTGATATTATAAACTTAAAAAAAAATTGGTAAATTTTGTTTCAAAAACTTTTTGTCCTGATTGCCTTCTAAATCCATAAAATATACCATTTTAAAACATTGTCAAACTTTTTTAAAAAACAAACATTGTCAGACTTTTTTAAAAAACAGGCTATTACTTACTAAAACAGTAAAAAAAAAACAACAGAAAAACAGGCCAAAATGGAAAAAAACAGGCTCTGTAGGAACCTTGTAATGTCAATGTAAATATTTTATGTAAAACTATATAAATTTCCAAGGTGCATGATATTATAGTAAATTTTAAAAATATATTTCAATATATTATATCCAAACTACAAACATAATATATTATTTAAAATAAAGTATATATTAATATTTCATGTAAATTTAGTACAGTTGGTAAAATGAAATTACTTGTATAGCTACTTTTATAAAATTCAAGAACATTTTAGAAAGTTCTGAGTTTCTCGAAAGTTTTGGAAGTTTCTTGAATGATCTAGAGTGTTTAGGAGAATTGTAGAAGCATCTGGAGAACTCTAGCAGTCCAGGAACATTAAAGGGGGAATCACTGCATTTAAAGCAAATTCAGCATTTTCTCGAAAACATATGATTTTCCAAATTTCATTGCCCTGGTCACAGAAAAAAAGTTTTTCTGGAATAATAGTGATTTCCTTTCAGTTCTAGACCTAATGGGTTAGGAAAATACACTACCCAGGAACAGAAAAAGTAAAAACTTGTTACAGAGTGTTATTGAACATACTTTTTACATTCTTTTTGTTACAGAGTGTTAATGAAATTACTTTTTACATTTGCATTGCATGTTAAAGAATGTTATTGAACATACTTTTTGCATATTGAATATACTTTTTGCATACTTTGTAAAGTTTTTTCATTTCTTAATAAAACTTTCCTCTACACATACCTCTATTATAATTTATAATTTGAATTAAAAAGCATTGCAACATGTTTTAGTTATTTAGTTCAACATTGCACCATGTAAAATATGTTTTAAAATATGTTTTAAAATATGTTTTATGAGAAACTTGATTATAAATAAACAAAAAATAAAATTTAAGATTATTCATAAATTTAATTTTTCCTACACAATGCCTTGTGCTGATTATTCCTACACAATGCCTTGTGCTGATTATTCCTACACAATGCCTTGTGCTGATTATTCCTACACAATGCCTTGTGTTGTTTGTGTAACACAAAACATTATGTTGAACTAACATCAACTTGTGTTGTTCATATATGACAAAGGTGTTGCGAAACACAAAAGTTTGTGTTGTTTTAACACAATGTTTTTTAGAGCGTGGAAGAATTTAATTGAGAAATGACATTAGCAATGGAACTTGGGGTGACTTGGATGTCTAATAATGGGTTAGCCTATTTGACTGGATCGGCAGGATTGAAAATGACCATAAGATTTAGTCTAATTAGAAGAAAAGTTTTTACAAATAGTTCTGCAAAGGATAACTTTGGAATAGTAATAAGATAATATATCCATCTCAAATTCATTATTAATGCCTTAGGAAAATAATAATATTAGATCTATGAATTAGATATGATTGACTTGACTTCGCTTTGTAATGCTGAAGATTTTTCAAAAGTCTCTATAACCTAACTTTAGAGATAAGACACAAGATTTAGTAAACTGACAATGAAACTCAGCATTTGGCAGCACTCATTTACATTGATTTCACGCAATAAAAAAACGAAATTTCTTCTCACAAGAGTTGCTATTGTGAAAATAATAAAAATTATAATGATTAGATATAGCAGTTGCACAAGGAGATGAAAACCATGAAGTAGAATAAAGCTTCACTTGAAACCAATGAGCTTCCATACCTGCCTGAATCCACGAATTTAAGTAAAAGACACAGCTATCAGCAGAAAGATGAAAGACATCAGCCTAAGGATCATCACAAAAAAAATTACGAAAAGAATTCTAGTCAGCTTCAGGGTAGTAAATGGTGTGATGAGTGAGTTTGAAAAAAAGAGAAAGAATTATAGAGATCATTGCATGGTCAGAACCACCTAAAAAAGAGCAAGGAAAAAACTGAACACAAGCTAGGGTCAGTGACAAGACACAAATTATATGAGACAAAAGTATAAGCTTAAGTGCCAGGAGGTTTAGTGGTGCTAGAGCAAAACTATTCAGTATAATGAGGATTAAAGTCACCAGAACAGCAATATTGATGAAATCAGCCTCTCTAAAAGCTACAGAGTTCAGAAAACTTTACTACCAGCCTGATTAACAAACATTAAACTGAGATTTAGAGTTCTTGTTACAACTCTTTCTGTTATCTCTTCATTAGGAGATAACAGGAAGAGTTGCATAGCCACTTAGCTAACACTACACCAAAAGTTTAAACATAAGGCAAAAATATGCATAGCAACTTATGGACGAGAGAACACCATGCCAGAGATTCAGACAGAACACATACATACATATATAGTAAATCAAAGGTGAGTTTATACAGCAACTAAGGCACCTCCAACTATATAACTGCCAAAAAATGGATACCACTGTAGACATAAAAAGTTTAGAGATTGTGAGAAAAGGCTGGGTCAATTCAATTAGAAACAACATTGAAAAGAGAGAAACCTTGAAAAGAAGGAGGACAATAAAGAACCAAAAAAAAAAAAAAGATTAATTAAGGTGCTAATGGAATCAGTCTTTCTGAAATCAAAGAGATCAAGAAACCTCAACAACATGCGGCTTTAGAAAAATTAAACTGAGAGCTGTCCAGGAGAGTCAAGAAGATTTCATCTAGCATTCAATTATTCTTAAAATACTGAGTTTTTGCTTAACTTCAAAACTAACACGTTTATGTCCTTCGAATTCCATAACTGTAATTTTATATAATATATTTTACAATTACCTTGTGTTTTTACAAGTTAAAACTAACTTATGTTTTACCCTAAATAAAATTTTTTAGAATTTTTAACAATTCATTTAGTTATTTAATTTTTTAATCGAATTTCCAAATCAATTTAATATTAGAATTGCTTTTAAAAAAAGCAATTTTAACATTACACCTTTTACACATGGTCTGATCTTGTTAACACTTTCAATAATGAGGCAGAACAATTTGCAAAGATTTTTTTCACTAATTCCTTCAAGCACAAATATTTTACATAGTTTTTTCCTCAAATATTGTTACTTCAAAATTTTCTCGCATCCTTATTTTTTCATGGGTCTTAAAATTACATAAGTCTTCTGTTAACATCTGTCTGAACAAAAAAGCCTTTACTCAATCAAGAGCCCTTTGACTAAGAAAGGGATGTTTTATGTACTAGTTAACTTTTTGTATTCTTAGAGTAGAACAGCTAATTCTTAAAGGCAGCAGGACATAAGGAAGGTTGTACTAGAAAAGTTATGAGTAGAAGATCATGAATCCTAATCTGAGGGTAAAAAAAGCAATATTACTGAAAAGAAAAACTGGAACAAAGAAATGAATATATTTTTGAAACAAGTTACAAAGATATACTACTGGAACTAGATAACTTAGGGTTGAAATGTAAAGTATTTGATGTTTTTATCACACTAGATTCCTTAGTTTGTTTAAACATTTTATTAGATATTTTAAAACAAAAAATAAATTTTCAGAACTTAAAATTAAAATACAATTATGATATTTAACATTACTTTAGTAATTTTGTGTAACAATATCAACAATTAGGTAAATACAAGTATTTAATCTGCAAGAAACACAGGTAAAGACCAGATTTTTAAATATATGTTGTTTAAATATAGAAATATCTAAAAACCTATATAAACACAAACATTTAGGCATAAAATGTTTAAACTCTAAATTTTTTTTGACAGTAAACAGGTAATTCTGAAGCAAATATAAACTTTAAACATCAACAGTAGTAAAAATTTTTCTGATTCTATATTAAAAACAAAACCAAAAAACAAACAAACCATGATTTGATCAGGAAACATTAAAAAAGATGTAAAATAAGTGAAAATATATAATGAAAATAAGTCTATATTATAAAATATTAAAATGTAACACACCTGTTAAACAATGGTTCAATCCTTTGTTCGCGTTTTCTTTTACTTAACTTGTTTTTATCAGCAAACTTGTAAAATGCAGGAGCGAATTCAACAAGCCATTTAGGATCAACTGATGTTACTTCTCTCATGTATTCTTTAGTTGTCAAAACAAGTTCGTGATAAACAACCCATTCTGGCTGCCTGTTTCAATTAAAATATATATATTTTTTATGTCAATTAACCTCCCCAGAGATGAGAAAGCCACTACAGATGAGGAGGCTACGTTTAATTGTGGTTACTTACTTTTAATTGTTGTTTTTTTTATTAATACTAATATACTATTATTAATATAAATATATATTATTATTATTATTCTCCTTAAAAATAGTGCATGTAACAATAATTTATATAACAAAAAAAACCTGTTAAATAAAGCACTTGAAGGATGTATATAAACTGCCTGGTTATCAGTTTGGGTTTTGTAACCCTCTTGAGGATCTTTTTTAGCAGCATTTCTGAAATAACCACTGACAATAGCTTTTTGAGCCCTTACAGTATTTTTGCCGCACGATACTATATCAAGCTTGTGTCTATAAATAAATATAAATTTATAACAAAATTCATAATTAATAGAAAAAATACTATTTAAAAAAATAGAAAGTATTACCTGTCCATTATACCAAGCAACTGTTTTCTAACATCCTGTGCACGCTTTAGAGATCTTGCCTGAACAAAGTTTTCAAAGCACCATGCATTAGAAAACTTGCTATTCTTCCATGCATTATATACGGCCAGCAGTGTCATATGATCACCTTCAATTTGATGAAATTTTGCTTTCTTTTGATCAGCAATCGCTTGCTTTTCCTAAAAAAAATTATAATATATATAAAAAAATGACTTGCTAAAATTATGTTAAAAAAAAATGAAATGTGTATAAATAGTAACGGAGGCCCAAGACCATGTTGAAAATAGGATTTTTTACAAACCTGGCTTGGGTTATCTACCCCAAAAACCCGACTAAATGTTATAATTTAGCTAGGTTTTACAAACCCCCAAAATTATAAGATTTAGCTATACTGTACACTCCTTATGGCAGCCAGCTGTACACCCTTTTTCTGGCAGGCAGCTGTACACCCTTTTTCTGACAGCCAACTATACACCCTTTCTTTATTAAACTGATGTAAATGTATTTTTCTTTTATCTATTTTTGGTGTAAATTTTACATTGATGGTAAGTTTTCCAAAATTTAGGTAACTCTTAAAAAAGCTCAAGACATCAATCATAAACATTAAACACCAACCTTAATTATTTTTCTAAATTTTAGTAGCAATTTTTTTGAAATGAAATTTCAAATTAAATTGAAAAAACAAAATAACTTTTATTAAGATATAAAAAAAGTCAAATTAAATCAAAAAAATACAAATTAAAAAAAACATATTTTAATCACAAAAATTAAAATAGTAAAAAAGCTTATATAAGTTTGCAGAATAAGTAACTTAATAAGTTACTTATTCTGCAAACTTATATAATAAGCTTATAATAATAAACTTACCTTTGGCCTGTAGAACACATTTTGAACTGACAACATAGATACTATAGAAAGAATTTCATCACTACATGCTAAGTGTACAGACTGAATGAGCATCTTAGAAAGCTGAGGAGGTAAAGGAAATTCTGCCATTCGTCTCCCTAGTCGAGTTAAAAGGCCTTCGTCATCAAGTGCACTTAAAGAATGCAAAGCCTCTAAAGCAGTTGTCAATGTCTGAATGTAAAAAAAACTAGTTTACAATACACATGATTTTCAAATAGCTCAAATGCAAAATTTATATGTATAAATTAAACATTACCTCCATTGGTGGAGGATCCATAAAATCAAAAGAAATGAGATCATTAATCCCCATAGCTTTTAAAGTGAGGATAACACTAGCAAGATTTGTTCGCTGAATTTCAGGAACATTAGTTGAAAGCATTTCATCTCTGTATGCTCTTTCAGTATATAACCTTTAATAAAACATAAAACAAAACTGATAATAAACTAATATTGATAAGGTTTTGTCAATATATTATCATTTTTATTAACTAATACAACATAAATTTAAAGTCTTAAACTAAACCATGACATAATATTAAAAAAATAAAGGTGCAAAATATTTCTTAACAAATAATTTTAAATATTTTTTTTGTAGAGTTTTATGCATTCTGATTATGTATGTATGTATGTACGTATGTATGTATGTATGTATGTATGTATGTATGTATGTATGTATGTATGTATGTATGTATGTATGTATGTATGTATGTATGTATGTATGTATGTACAGTGCTTTCAAGTTTATAAACAGTTTTTGAACAACAGGAAAATTATTTCTCTACAACATGTCAATAATAAGTTTATAAACAGTTACTTTTTTTTTTTTTCAATGATTTTATTAACTCCTCCTCTCTTTTAACATTAAATCTTGCCATTTTTAAGTAAATTAATTTAGTTAATTTTAATTAGTTTTATCTATTATATGGGAAGAAGAATAATAATTTTTAAAAAAGGTATATTATTTGTACCTACTTATACATGCATTTAGCTTGTTTGGATAAGGCGTTGACATAGTAAATTAAATGTCTGTCGTTTGAAACCCGACTCTTTCTGATTTTTTTTTGTTTTTTTACATACGAATACAGCCAAATGTTAAAAAAATAAATGATAATATCAGAAAAAACCTATTGCAAAATTTGTGTTTTAATAACATATAAAAGCATTGAGTTTTAAAAACTTGCTTTTAATTTTACTAGTTAATAATTTACTTTTTTCAAAAGAATACAAAAAACATACCGAAAAATATTGCAAAAAAAAAATAGGCATTTTAAAACTTTTTAATTGAGTTCCGTTCTACTTTCTTGTCAACCTAACAGTTATTCATAATTATTTTATTAATTTATATTTTAGTTTGATAATTTCCCATAAAATGTTCGATAGACTTATGATGACTAGTTTAGTCACATCTAAAACCTTTTTAAATAATTTGATAAGACCTAAAAATAAATATACATAGAAATGGGTCGAAAAGCAGTAAGTGAAGTAGCAATGTGGCAAATAATAGGTATGAAGGATGGCTCAAAGATCAGTAATAGAGAAATAACAAGAAAATTTCAGAAAATTGCATCAGATATACTTAAAGACATTTTAAACAACAAGTGGCATCCAACGCCAAGAAGGATCAGGAAGGTTAAAAAAAACTAATGAACACGAAAATAATCTTATATTTTGTCAAGTAAGAGCCAATCCAATGTTAAGTTATTGTGAACTCGCCACCACAATAAACAAAAATTGTGAAAAACGTATTTCCTCAAATACAGTTAGAAACATTTTACTACAGAACAAAAATGATAGAAGATTTAAATCAGAAAAGTATAGTGATCGCTTTGTTGTTCCAAAGTGGCGGTGGCAGTGTTGGTATTTGGGACTGCTTTAACTTTATTGGAGTAGGAGTATGTAACATTTATACAGGTTGAATCAACCAACATATATAGAGACGCTGGAGAACTACATGATTCTATCAGTGGACATGCTGATTAAAACAAATGGTGACATTTTCAACAACATGTAAAAGCATGGATGAAAGAAATTATAGTAGATTTAATGCCCTGGCCAGCTTGATCACAGATTTGTATCCAATTGAACCTATTTGGGCTTAGGCGGACAAAAGAATTAGTCAAGGTGCAAATAGAATCAGTAATTAGCATAAAGCAAGAACTAGAGACCATTGGGAGAAGAGTTCCAAATGAAACCTGCAACAACTTTGTAAAATCGATGCAACAATCTTGTAAAATCGATGCAACAACCTTGTAAAATCGATACAACAACCTTGTAAAATCGATGCAAAAACATATGCTGCTTGCAAAAAAGCTAGTTTAGATTTTTTTTGTTGCTTTATTTTTTTATATATTGCAGTTTTTTATTGATATATTTTCGTATTAGGTTTCATAACGTTTTTATATACAATTTTATGTTTTAGTATGCCATCCAATATGCAAGAGCAGGCCTTGCGATAAAGCGTCGGGCGATGTGAATTTTACGTCGTCCAAGAGCGATTTTGCGTGTAGCTAGGGCTATTTGCGTTGAGCAAAAATTTTTTTGTTTGAGTATATTTAAAGATATTTTTGAGCGGAATTTTAATGAAGTAACTTACGATTATTTTAACATTTAATAAAGTATTTTAAAAACCGCACGCAGTTAAAATAAAAGTTTGAATTAAAAAAAATTAAATATGCTCATTATTTACAAGCAGAAAAAATTCAGATTAAAAAAAAAGTTTAAATCTTTTAAGCTAACATTTTAGTAAAATTATTCAGCAAAAGCAAAATTGAACAAAACTACTTTCTTTTAGTTTTAGATTTTAAACTTAAATAATTATTTTGCGGGGTTTGTTAGGTTTTAAAATTATTCCATAAATTTAAAAATATTTATTAACTGTTAGACGTATTTAAAGTATTTAAGAGTAATTTCGAGGAAACGTTTTAAAAATTGGTGAGCGCTAATGAAAAAAAAAAAAAAGGATTTATATTAAAACGTATTCTACTTGATTCAAAAAAAAGTACAGTTATTAAAATTTTTGTAAAAAGTAACTCAAAAAAATTACTTAAATAATAACAATCGCTTTTATGTTAAAAGTTACCGAAACTCAACGAAGCGTGCTCAAGAACAGCTGCTGAAAAATAAAACTTCAATAGTTTTTCGAATAATTTTTAATAATAATTTTTAAGAATAATTTTTTCGCTGAAATACTTCTTTTATACCTATAAGATTTTTATTCTAACATTTTATTTTATTTTGCTAGAAATAAAATCCCTTGTTAACATTAAAAATCTATTCAAAACGCTCGTTTAAGTTTTTTATTAATACAAGTGATTGTGCTTATCAACCGCTTTATGAAAATAAATAAAAATAAATAAATAAATATTATATAAAATCGCTTGTAAAAATATTAGCTATTGCACAGTTTTTAATCGTACAATATTAAAATTTCCAGTTTATTACTCGCTGACTTTTTAAAAAGAAAAAATAATTATTTGAAAAACTTTAAATTACATATTTAAGAAAAAAAAATCAAATATTAGCATATTTTATAATCTTTTTTAAATTTAAGTTATAATGTTTTTTATTCGTTTAGTATAGACAAAACGTGACAAACGTTGAGAAAATAAACAAATGTTTTTACATTTTAAAAAACGAAACATTCCAAAACATTTTTAAATAATAACATTTCTACATAAACGATTTGAAGTAGTTTTGCGGTAATTAAGTAAATTGGTGCAGTTAATGTCAATAAATATGAAAAGCAAATAAAAAGAATTTAATGACGTCAAAAATCACGTCGTGCTTATGCGTCCCGCAGTTCTTATTCATCGCAAGGCCTGCAAGAGATGTTTAAAAAACATTTTTCTCGTTTTAAAAAACATTTTTCATCTTTACTCATAATTGCAACAAACATGAAACTAATAGACGTAAAAAATGTGTGAACTCTATTTATAATAAATATATAAAAATAAATATATATATTTCTATATGTATGTATACATATGTATGTATGTATGTATGTATGTATGTATGTATGTATGTATGTATGTATGTATGTATGTATGTATGTATGTATGTATGTATGTATGTATGTATGTATGTATGTATATATATATATTAGGGTGGGTTAAAAAATTTTTTTTTCCTGTTACAGTCTCTAAACATTGCTAATAGTTATTAATATTGATACTATCAAATATGAGAATGATTGTGATAGATTTAAAGGGCGCAACTTTATTGGGAAAATTACCGGTACCCAAATATTTTGGAGAAAAAAAGTTTTTCAAAAGTAGGTCAACCTGGTACTCAAAAGAAACGAAATTTTATAAAAAATTCGAAAATAATAAAACGTTTTATAAAAATCATATTGCTGAAAAAATTATTTTTTTTGAAATTTTTATAAAATTTTGCTTTAATTGAGTACTTACATCACATAATTTTGAAATTTTTTTTTTTGAATAATAATAGGGCCTGCTAATTTTTGTAATTATAGTTGCGAGTGGAAGACATTGTTCAATCCATAAAAGTAAATACTTTCCTAAATTAGTACATAAAAAACAACTTTCTAGCAATGTTTAGAGCCTGTAACAAGAAAAAAAAGTTTTATGACCCACCCTAATATATATATATATATATATATATATATATATATATATATATATATATATATATATATATATATATATATATATATATATATATATATATATATATATATATATATATACATATATATATATATATATATATATATATATATATATATAATTAACAGACCTGATCATTTAACCAAAATATGTTGTAGTCAACAAAATATCATACAGATGCTACAATATTTTAAAAGTAACTACACTGATTATGCAGGGTAATATTTTAAGTCAAAATTTCCTAAAAGTGAGGCATACAATTCAGCATACATTTCGCAAGAGCTACTTCCGAAATTTAGCATTTCGCAAGTTGACATACGAAACAAAACTATTTTGCAACATACGAAAGTAGCGGTTTCGGAAGCCGCACTTGCGAAACAAACATTTTTGTCAAACGATGTTTTGGAGTCTATAAAGAAAATTTATTTGCCAGACTGATTTTAATTGTAAAAATTTTTTTACAATTAAAATCAGTCTGGCAAAGTTTTTACAAATTTTTTTGAACTCATTACGTATAGTAATTATAAGAATAATGGGTAGGAATATACATGTGTTTTTTTTTAAAGCATATGAAATTTTTAAAACAGGTTCGAATATGCTTAAAGGGATCCCAAACTCCCGACACATGTTGTGTTCATATTAAAGATAATGTTAAAAAAAAAAGTTTGAACTAAGTTTTTTTGATTAAAAATAAATAATGAATGCTTACCGTGAAAAACAAATGTTGTTGTTTTTGCCGAAGCTCGCCTTTTCCATTTTTTTCAATAAATCGGAGTCTTCAAATTATGCGTCGCAATCTACAGACTTTGGCAATTCCTTTGAAGCGCGTTTAATTCATAAAAGTTTTAGTATTTGATGTCACGGTAGACTTTTAACAAAAGTGTAATTAAACTAAGCTGCGTTTTTCTACTGTAGTATTTTTTTAATATACAGCAAAACAAATTTATTTGTATTATTTTTCTAAACATCGCAAAAAAAAAATTTGTAAAAAGAAAAAATGATAAATTATTTTTATTTTATAGGAGCAACTTGTTTTTTACAGATATCTTAATAGTTTTTCGATTTATATATCTTACTTATATTTCTTTTGTTTTTAAATTAAAACAAATATTAAAGCTTTACTTACGAATCTTATGATTTTCATACGAGTGTTTTACATTATATAGAACGTTATGTATACGGTCTCTCGTTTTTGTGCAAAAGAGCGCAATATTATATATTCTGAATCTTACTTATTTTTATTTAAACAATCGGAACTTTTTTCTAACTTCTCTGGTTATTTTTATGCTATGATATTTTTTCTTTTCCCGTCGAAAAAAAGTATTAACAATTAATTTCATTAACTGACAGTATTAATTAGAGATATATGATGAATTGTTAACTTTTTTTATTATAAAAATTTTTTGATTACGCTGATTTATTTTAAATTGCTAAATTTGCTAAATTGGATACGGATAAAACTATTAAACTTTTATTTCTCTCATCTAAAAAAAGAACGAGTGACGCAAAAATAAAAAAAATAAAAAAATTCTATACAACTCTTTTATTCATTCGAAGTTTAATTACGCGAAACTTTTCTTTCTCTTTTGTTCTACTCTTATAAAAAGAGAGAGCGATGAAAAAAAAACTTTTCTTTCTTAACATAAATTTACACTTAGAGATAAAATTAAATTAGAAATAAAGCAACAATGAACAAAGCAACTAACAGATTAATCTGGGACTATTTTGATATTAATGAAAATAATCAACATAAACAACATTACCAACAGCAATTATCAAATAAACAACACAATATCGCATAATTTTAGGGGCTTTTTATTTTTATTGCTTAGTCGTTCTAAATAAATAAATTTAGTTCAAGTTAATATTTCAATATTTACAGTTGCAATATAATAATAAAAATGATGTTTAATGTTGAACTTTTTGTTTAATTATTTATTTTTTGCCTACATTTATTATAAAAAACTTTTAAACCCCCGTCATTAAAATAATTTGTTCTGAATATATTTCAAAATGATTCAAAATTTCAAACTAATTTTTTTCGCTTGACTTCTCGAACTTCATGCAAAGCAAATTGAGACGAAATAATATCGAACCAAATAAAAATGCTTTTACTAATTTTATACGGGTAATTAATGTTAAACATTTTTTTATCGGAGTCTTAATTGAGATGATAAATATTCATAATTTATAAACATTAAATATATAGCGCAATAACAATTTATAGCAATGAACCAGCATAAAATATTTAAGGTTTTTAATATCTTTTTAAATATTAAAAGTAGAAAAAAAAAAACTAAACAAATAACCAAAAAAACTTCGACTAAAAATAAATAAAAATATTTCCAGAGTTTCATTTGTTAAAAGTCTACCGTGACGTCAAATACTAAAACTTTTATGAAATAAACGCGCTTCAAAGGAATTGCCTAAGTCTGTAGATTGCGACGCATAATTTGAAGACTCCGATTTATTGAAAAAAATGGAAAAGGCGAGCTTCGGCAAAAACAACAACATTTGTTTTTCACGGTAAGCATTCATTATTTATTTTTAATCAAAAAAACTTAGTTCAAACCTTTTTTTTTAACATTATCTTTAATATGAACACAACATGTGTCGGGAGTTTTGGATCCCTTTAAGCAAATAGTAAAAAGAGGCTCAAAAATATGCTTAAGCTTAAGCATATTTCTAATAAAATATACCTATTTTAATAATTTCTAAAAGTGTGCACGTTACTAAAGGTTAATGGGTATAAGAAAAATAAAAAGTTATGCTCTGTATTTTTGTTTTGGTTTTAATGTAGATGAATTTATGTTGTTATAAACTTCGGTTTTTGTTGGTTTAAATTTAGAAATATATATATTTAAAATTTTTAATTAAATAAAAATAAAATTTGTTAAGGTTTATCAAGGCTCCGGAATATGCTTACATATGCTTATTTTTTTCCAAATTTGAGCCTATAGGCGTTATGCTTATTTAAAAAAAAACGAGTATATACAGTAGAATTCCATTATATCGGTCCCTGGATAAGTAGGACTTTAAGGCTATCCATAAATGATGTCAGTAAATATAAGGGGGACGGGGTATTGAAATGTTTGACATGAATTGACAATGGGGAGGGGGTGTTGAAACCAACATGATGTCCATTTAAGAAAAAAAATTTAAGTTCGAGCAGATTTTAAAAATATGTAGAGTCCTGTTTAAATACGCTTCTCGAAGTATAGACCTTAGAAAATATCGCTTTTCAATTTTAATAACATATAAATTTAAATGTTTTACGTAGACATAAGATCGTTTAGCTCAATCAGTTAAGGTACGTGAAATTTCGGCGGTGAGATCCAGGTTCGCATCCCGCTGCCATTGACACTTTTGTTTATCAAACTCTTTTAACTTAAGATAGCATTTTTTGATCTCTATATTAAAGATCTTTCTTCACCTTCATAATAGTGACAACCTCTCTTCTGTTAGTTATTCTTTTAAGATTGAGTTCATTGTGCTTAATTCTACGCGCTTTCCTTGCTTTACTAAGTTTTACTTAAATTATGATGAAATGTACGTAAAACAACTTTTTCAAATAATATAAATCATTTTGCTTTAAACCTTGTGCTTTTTGTACTAGACATCTGTAATCAATCTGTAATAATTTCTAGCTAACTCTGAGTCTAATATAATCTTTTCTCCTTCTTCCCTGAGGCTCCTACAGCCTATTGTGTTCCATCAAAGTAACTAGTTTTCGAGTCCAGTTATGAACTATTAACATTGTAGGTGTAAATACAAGGTATTTACATCTTACAATGTGGTAAAGAAATAGCATATTTGCTTTAGGGGGAATTCGATGTGAGTTTCCTAGAGACATGATATAAATTAAAAAGTTTACCAACGTTTTACAATTGTATTACCATTTGACTGAAAATCTAACTGTTTACAAATATCATGAATTTGTATATAAATTTAACAATCATTATTTGATCTCAGCGTATTTTAAAATGTGCTTTAAAGCAAACACATTAAGTCATTTGTCATTATTATTGAATAACACTTCAACAACTCATGGGAAGACAATGAGTGATTGAATTTATATTATAGATATAGAATAAAATTTTCAATAGTTTGTTTACTATTTGATGAGGTATCAACTGTTCTATAATATAATATGCTGAGAAATAAATGTAAAATTTAACCAGAAAAAAATTAATGGTGTTTACGCATATCTTTAATGTTACTTGAAGAAGGGAGGGGGGAGGGTTAAAATCTGACATCATATATAAGGGGGGTTTGGCAAAAAGTTGACAGAGTTTGATAAAGAGGGGAGGGGGTTAAAAATTGAGAAAAATCACAGACAACAATTATGGACAGCCACTTTTACTAAGTTGGAAAGTTTTTCAATTTTCCTTAAACGTTCTATAAATACCAAGAGCTACGTTTAACTCGGACATTCACTAAGTCGTACTATTTATCTGTTCATTGAGAGTCCAACTTAACGGGATTTTACTGTATATATATGTATGTGGTATATTTGTATAAACATTTGAAGAATCATTTGACAACATTTTTTTATAATTTTATTATTTATTATTTAAACTGTTAACAGTTAATATCTTAAATATATCGTAACATAAAATCTTTCGTGTCTCTTTCGTAACTGCACATTCTGGAATGCTCCTTCTGTAAGGAACTATTTTGTAAGTATTCTTACAAAATGACTTGTTTCGCAAGTTTTCTATCGCAATGCTTTATTACGGAATTTTATTTATTTAT
>NC_061162.1:33337522-33357522 GCF_022113875.1 Hydra vulgaris
TTAAACTCTACTATGGCTTGTGGTCCAGACAACATTCTGGAAAACGACATCTGTGGTTTTAATTATTAAAAACTTTGGTGAACAATCTGACCTCTCTTAATACCATCCAATCAGTATTCTATCTGTCTTATCAATGATCTTCCTGACAACCTTACATCTAAATAACTTTATTTGCTGATGACTCAACTTTATACTCCTGTCTTGACAAAGAGTCTTCTCTTTTCGATTGCTTAGAACATGTATCCAACCTTGAATCTGATCTAACTTTTGTAACAGATTAGTACTTGGTTATTTGATATCATTAGCAGGGTGATTGTGATGACCATAAACTTGACCTGACCTGGAATATAAAGTGTGATGAATATAAATGAAGTATCATGGATATGTATGATGAAATATGGAATATAAAGTGTAATAGACATATATCATGTGCATGTACATGTGTACATCATGTGTACATACATGTGAAAATGTACATCATCATGTATACATATGTAGTACAATGATATTTATATCATTAGTATGAAAACTCAAATTGCCCTTTTTTAAAATGATAATTATAAAATGATTTATATTAAAATTCTAGTAATCTAACTTGAGATATTGGTGTGACAACTAACTGATCAATACCACTTTTTGAATTGTATACATTTTGCTTTACAAAACCTGGATCTACCACATAATGAATACCATCTATAGTAAGAGAAGTTTCAGCTATATTTGTAGCAATAACAACCTAAAAAGGAATGGAAAAATTAGTAGATAAAAAATGAAGAAAATCAGTCTTTTCTAAATATAAATAATAGTAACCTTTCTACTGCCAGGAGGTGCAGGATCAAATATTCTTGTTTGCACCTCACTAGGAAGCGATGAATACACAGGTAGAATAACAAGTTCTGGTACATCAGGGCCTAAAGACTTCATTCGTTCATAAAGAATCTCACATGATGTATCTATCTCCTCTTGACCTAGAGTAACACAGAAAATAGTTTATTGAAAATAAGTCAAATTGAAAACTTTTAATGACATAAATATTATACAATCAAGTTTCAATGTTTAAAAGTTAATAAGAGAAACTAGAAACAAGTCAAGAACAAAGTTGATGTTGATGGTAGCACCAGAAACTACTTTTTTGCAGCTTAACATGGATAAACTGAATTTTAAAAATAACCTGTTAAAAAAACAAGAATATCTCCTGGTGGTTCTGTCAAATGAATCTGCATAACAGTGATTAAAGCTGCATCAAGATAATCAGTCTCAGCTTCTTTTGTATATAAAACTTCAACAGGATAAGTACGACCAGGAATAGTAAAAATAGGAGCTTCAAAAAAGTATGTAGAAAATTTAACTGCATCCAATGTTGCAGAGGTAACTATAAGTTTTAAGTCTTTGCGTTTAGAAATAGCTTTTTTTAAAAGTCCAAACAAGACATCAGTGTGTATTGTTCGTTCATGTGCCTCGTCCAACATTATTAATGAATATGTTGAAAGTTCACCATCTAATAGACATTCTCTTAACAACATACCATCTGTCATGTATTTTATCTTGGTTTCAGGACTAGTACAATCTTCAAATCGAATTGTATATCCTACTTCCTGACCAAGTCTGCAACCAACTTCTTCAGATACTCTTTTTGCCACAGACATAGCAGCTACACGACGTGGTTGTGTACAACCAATAGCACCTAGGGTAGTATAACCTTCTTCAGCAAGATACTGAGTTATCTGGGTGGTCTTTCCAGATCCAGTTTCCCCAATCACAATAAGTATTTGGTTGTCAGAAACAGCCTGAAAAACAAAATTGATCCACAAAAGAAAAACTATTAATAAAATAAGTTAAAAAAAAGCTTTAAAGAACAATAAAAAACAAAAATAAACAAAGCTGAAAATTTAAAAACCTTACCTTGACTAACTCATCTCTAAGTTTATAAATTGGTAGACTTTGACGTTGCTCCACAATGCTCATTGTTGTTTTTCTGCCATAAGAGCCACCCTTTCCACCAAATGTAGCTTTTTTCCACTCAGGAACTTCCTGAGATAGTACACCACGCATGTCTTGTGCAAATATTGATTTTTTATCTCCCTCACTTGCTAAAATAAAATTAAAAATAACTAAAAATGCCAGCATGTTTAGGAAAAAAAACATTTTCTCTAAAAATTGTTTTTGATATTATATAAATATTTTAAAGCAAATAGTAATTTAATAAAATATACAACTGCAAAAACTTTCTATATTTGTTCGTCATTTAGAGTGCATGCTTCTAGAGTGAATGACATGTAGTGCGATAGATACAAAGTGTGATAAACATGTAGTGATATATATATTTTTAATGTTATTTGACCTTTCAAAGGCCACGTGACTTACCATGTTGAAGCAAAGTCTAGATTCAAATCTTCAAAATAATATTGAATAATACTGATGTAACTATTTTGTTAGAGCCCATTAAACTACAGTAAACTGTTTTTAAAGACTTTAAGAAAAAGTACAAAAAATCAAATTTGTTATTGCTGGTGTTATTAACAAACCAGAGTTAATGATATTTAACTTTTTAGCAGTATCGATTAAAAACTAAACAGACAAAATAGAGCTCACATTTTTGCAGATCTACTCACCACCATAAAGATTATCTCACAAGCTAACTTCACAATACTTCACATTCCAGAATGGATTCCTAACAAGCTTAAATCCTTAAATATTGTCTACATAACACCTTCACACTAATGTACTTTGTTAATTTTCACAATATATATTTTTACTTAATTATCACATAATTATAATTTACCTAATTTATACATAATCATTCAAAACTTGTTAAAATCATACCATTATAACACATTGTTTCCCAAAATATCTGTTACCCATATGCATGTTACTTATGTTACTGGTCATACATCTAACTACAGGTGCAACTACAGTAAAAAAAACTTTTTTGTTGTTGTTTGAGAACCTTTGTCTTAACCCTTTAATTTAAAAAATAACAAGGCTAAACATAGAATAATAAGGCGTGCAAAGAAACTAATTAAGTGTGCTCAAGGTTGCTACATCTTAAAAATACTTAAAGTAAAAGTAAAAGCACTGCTTTAAAAGAATCAAAGTAAAAATAAAAAGTATAATAAAAAGTATATCTATAAGTAAAAATAAAAAGTAGATTCTATATAAGTAAAAGTAAAAAAGTATTTTTTAGTTATTAAGTAAAAAATACTTTTGCTGGTCGCAAAAGTGAACACATCAAGAAAAAAGTTTTGAAATCATCTTGAAACTTATATTCATCAATCATTAACCATCAATCAATAATTCAGTTATTGTAACAGAGTAGCAGGTTTACACAAGATTATGAGGACTTATAGAGTAGCTTAACTTCTTAACAATTAGCTTAGTTTTGTTCTATTTAGAACATGTGCCATATTTATAAACATGTGCACCACAGCATTACCTTATTAATTGATGCCACCCCTTTAAAAATATATATTGTAATAGCAACTGCTGTTTAAAATGCTCATGGATGAACATTTTGACCTAGAATGTCAGATCACTGATTTTAGTGTGGTTTGACATGAACACTTGCCCTACTTCTCTAAATAAACAATCACAGGGTACACTTGCTAGCAAAGCAATGTTCAGAAAAAAAGAAAGACATTCTTTAACAGTAAAGAACCATAAAGGTCATCAAGTGATAAATTAGTGCTACTGATGAATATCAAAATAATGTTATCAGCAGCAGTACAAGTGTCATGTGACAATATTGAAGAATTCATCTTTAATTTCAGACATGGCTGCTTCATATGCTGAATCTGCACTTGCACTTTTTTTTTGCCACGGTGACAAAGTAGTAGTAGGTGGCACCTACTACTGCTGTTAAATTTTGTTCTCCAGGAATCTCCAGGATCAATTGTTTTTGTTAGCTGTCTTTGAATTCTTTTAGTTTTTTGTTGATCTAAACTATCTTTTTGGATAAACTGCTGCTGCTATTAATTATACATTCATGATGTACCGGTTGAATCTGCTATCTATGACAGTATCCAAGCTTACCACCATTAGCTAGCAGAAATGTATTGATCTGTTGCAAAGAAGAAATTGCATTTTTTCTTTAAATGTTATTGTAGTTGGCAGCAGGTATTCCATATAAATCTTTGTTTCACACTGCAGGAATCTAATGCTTGAGCATTAGATGCATTATACAAGGGACATATACTGCAATAAATGCTAATTCAGCTTGTGGAAACTATGGCAAATGCTTGTCTGAAAACAACATTCATCACATTGATTTGCTTATCAGTTATCAGCCTGTTCATTCAATTCACAGACAAGTACATTGAATTTTAACTCATTTAATTAGGAACAACAAACTACAGTTATAATAAACTAATGATTTATTAATAACTTCTGTAGATGTATTACTTTCTAACTGTTTGATTCATAGCACCTGACATTTTTTTAACGTTAACCAATTTTTAAAATTTAACTTTAATTTTAAATTTAATTTTAATTTTAAATTTAAAAATTTTAAAAATTTAACAATTTTTAAAATTTTTAAATTTAAGGCGGCATCATAGTTAGCAGTTGCAACATTAATGGTAGCTATTAAGTTCATTGGGTGGCATGCATATCGGGGAAAAGTGTAATAGCAAAGTTGTGTTTTATAAACATTTTTGTAAGGTTTTCCAAGCTGTACCAATTTTGGTTTTGTGATATTGTGGGTATTATACAAATAATTGAAACCAATGAAAATTCCAGAAAAAAAGTACTTTTATACTTTTTTTCTAGAAAAATTTTTTTAATAAGTAAAAAAGTAAACCTGAAAAGTAACAAAAATAAAATTACTGCATTGTAAACTTGTTACATGTAGAAGTACTGTATCAAAAAAAAACAAAAAAAACAACGTAAATGTACTTCATTATACACCAACCCTATTGATTCTAAACTTGTGTGTCTTGAACTGGTTTCCATAATGCTATTTTTTCATTTGATATGACATTATGGATGAGTTAAAGGCACTTTTTACAATAAGGATACTCTTCCTAGCATTCTCTGCAAAATACTAGCTCTAAGATAACATTTTAACTACTACTCTAAAATATTACTACTAAAAGGTAACACTGTAAGTAAACTTTTTAAAAACTCTGAGTAAATATAATTTGTGTTTACCAACCTTTGGAATTAGGAAAAATGTTGGTAATAATTTGCCAACCTTAATCTTTTCAAGGTTGACATCAGGTCTCCAAAACAAATTTGATACAAAGGTCTTACCTTAAAACATAGAAACAAGGTCCCTAATTTTTTGCTGACCTCAAATACTTTTAGGTGTTGCCGAATGCCAACCCTTGAAAATTACGAGGGTCGGTGTTTACTCATACTTATCATAACTACTTAAAAAATAAAAAATTACATTGTGGAACAGGATCAATCCACATTTTTGCGATATCTTTTGGAATACTTTCTGTGTGAGCCTCTCGTTCTTGTTGTTTTATCTCTCTCCTTTCTTTTGCTAGTGCGGACTGCATCATTGCAGCACGAGGAAGTGTACCATCAGGATTCTAATAAATAATTTTTAACATTTATCAATATGTAAAATGTTTTCTTTAAAAATACACAAAAACTTATACATTTTTTAAATATAGAAAATTTCAATTAAAAAAATTGGTTTAATCCATTAGTACAATTATACAATATTTAAGTATTATCAAAATGAAACAACCTACTTACTTTAACAATTTTGATTGGACTGACATTGATTGTAAGTTTAGTTTGTCCTTGTAAAAATGGAGGCTCTTCTTCTACTAATTCAATTTCCACTTCATCATCTAATAACACAATATCATAAAGTAAAAACTATTTCTAACAAAAATAAAATCAGAATTATATTTTTCCAAGATTTTATTTTCTGAGTTGAATTAATTTTTAAAATCAAATGAAACTGTTTATTCTGCTTCTTAAGTAAAATTAATCATAGTAAATTTACCTTCATCGTCTTCTTTTGGTAGAATTCCAGTTTCTTCATCAAAATCTGGATAATCAGCCTTGTCTAGCACACCAGCTGATATTAACTAAATTATCAACGACTCATCACACAAGCAAAATGTTTTTATTTCACTTAAAAAAAAAGATAAAAAAAAATAATCGATAATTACGCAGCCGCTCATTCCTATTTGCGTAATTACAAACAAAATAACATACTTGCTTGATTTCCCATCGCTCTGGAGAAGAAATCCTTTTAAACTTTTTTCTTGTATTATCATCTATTGATTCTTCATATGTTGGAACAGCTGTTGTAGTAGAAGGTCTAAAAAAATTAAATTTAGATTGAATTGTAGATCATTTCATATAGAACCTTAGTAAAATTTATATAAAATGTTATTTTTAGGAGGTTCCAAGTTCCATCCCCACCACATCCCTGGTAGTACAGCGTTCAACCTGTTTCTCTGCATAGCAACCTTGTTCGTCAAGATTCATGTTTTGGAATTATAGAGTTAAGAGAGAGTTGTAACCACAATTAAAGTAGCCTTCTCGACTGTAGTGGCCTTCTTGGCTTTAGGGATGTGAATTAACAATATATATATATATATATATATATATATATATATATATATATATATATATATATATATATATATATATATAAATATATATATATATATATATATATAACAATATTATATATGTTAATTATATATATATATAAATGTATATGTATATATATATATATATATATATATATATATATATATATATATATATATATATATATATATATATATATATATATATATATATATATATATATATATATATATATACAAAGTATATATATGTATATATATATATATATATATATATATATATATATACAAATACAAATATATATATATATATATATATATATATACATACATATATAAATACATAAGAAATTTTTTTTTAATTAGTGGTGTTTTTGTTTTTGTTTTATTAAAAAACATTTTTAAAACATGCCTAAGTGTTGCTACATCGACTATCTTATAGCCTGCTGCTACAAGGGAGTGTTGCTACATCGACAATCTTTTAGCCTGACTTGCAACGGAGTGCTGCTACATCGACTGACAAATAGCCTGTCTCGCAAGGGAGTGTTGCTACACCAACTGACAAATAGCCTGACTCGCAAAGGAGTGCTGCTAAATCGACTGAGGGTTTGGTTTGGGCAGGCAGTCTATCATTTGAAAAAAATTTTTTTTTCAAAGTTTTTTAATATTTTCTGGTCAGGCTTATTAACGCGCTCTTTAAAACAACAGTTTATGGGAAAAACTTTGTGATTACCATGCAAAATAATTTTTTTAATATACTATTAAAAAAATTATTGTATTTAAAAATTTTATTAAAACAAATAAAATATTGCATAAAAAACCTTTGAAAGAATACTTTATAACATATACCATGTTTACATTTTAACAATGTTAACAAAAAAAATGTCCACATTTTACACAATGCTTTAAAAAAAAATTACTTGCTGTTGGTTCAAAAGTTATATCCTTCAATAATGCTCTTTATAAAGAAATGCTAATTGGGTAAGAAAGATCTCTAAATATCTATAGCTCCTGAGTTACGGTCAGTCAAACTTTTGACCTTTTAACACTTGGAGAATCATTATTTAGATTGAGTGATTTTTAAATTAAATTTAAAGGCAATGAGACAATTGCATCCTAAGTTTGTTTTTATATTAGGGATGTATAGATAAAACTTTTATAAAATAAAAAAAATCATAAAATCTGAGGAAAACCCCTCCGTAGTCTAAAAATCATAAGCTGAAATCATGCATTTTTGAAATTGGAGCCTACTTTAAATACATTTATCTCAAAACATAAAAGATTTCTGCAAGGTATTTTATTGTTTTTAGAAAGGTCCAAATCTCATTGTAATTTTAATGGTTTAAAAAAAAGTTGAGGATATTGCTTACAAAATTATTTGAACCATCAAATTATTAAAAACTGTTTTACCTAGCATTCAAAAATCAGCCATTATGAGAAATGGGAAATGTCCTATGACTAAATGTATAGATTTTCTACTACTCCATAATACCAAACTTTAAATACAAGAAAAAAAAAATTAAAGGGTAATTTGATTGTTGAAACAACTCCATCGAAAAGTTAAACTTTTCATATATTAAAAAAAAAATACAATGGAATTACTGATTTTTTTTTAGTCATTGTATTAGTCAGTAGATCCTTTTAAAATGATATTTTCAAGAATTATGCAAACTCCTAACATAAATATGTTCATGCTTATGTCAAATGAGAAAGCTTTGTAAAAAATTGTGGTCATTAGTTTAGTTAACATTCACCATTAAAAAATGTTTACAATATATAAAAATATAAAAAATAAATGACTGTAGCAAGAAGAAGACATAATGGTAGTAGCAAGAAGGTTCTAAATTTCATCTAATAATCTTTTAGTGTTCGAAAGTTACAATCATGTTTCTGTCCTCTTCAAAATGAGGGGGTTATAAACTTTGCATGATTATAACTTTCGAACACTTAATGGTTATTAAATTAAATTTGAAGCCTGTTGATTAACTTTAACTTAGTAGGAAATAGTAACAAAAATATTTCATTAACCAAATTACTGCAATTTTTTGCCTAATTTTTTTATTTGACATATGCATAACATACTTAAGTTTAGAGTTGCACAAGGCTTGAAATTTCTATCTATGTCATTGAGATGAGTCATAAATTGGTTTATATACCCTTTATGTTTTTTATTTTAATAAATTGTTGCTTGTAATTCATTTTTCAACCTCTGCTTTCTATGAGCTTATAATCTCTATACGGTTTTAAAGTGGTGAAATTTCATAAATGATTTCATGGGTTTGTATTTAATAACATCAGGAGAAGCACTTAAAATGATTCTTGACTCCAAAACTAGACTTTATAAAGCTCACCTTATCATCTAACAAAAGTAAATTTTATTCAAATTTTAGTAACAACCAAAATGTTTGCTTAATGTTCGAAAAATTCTTATTTTCAAACTGAATGAAAATCAAGTACTCATTTATAATCTCAAGATAGTAAAACATTTTGGCAATGGTTGCAACCATTTTGGCAATTTTTCCAACCAAAATCAAGATTTTTCATCAAGGCTTTTTAAAGCAAAAACTTCAAATTTTTTTTGCAGACAATCACACAATAAATTTTTTTATAATTAATAATAATAAAATATTTCTGAATCTTATATCTTCCTCAGCAATTTTTAATTATCATAAAACGCATCCATGTCAGTTAACCTATCTGATGCTAATCTTTTTAGTTCAACAAAGGATTGGCCTAAAATTTTACAACCATTACAAATCATATCATTAATTGCTTTTGAAATTTGTTCAAATTAGTAAAATCATTTAAATCAAATATTGGTCAGTGGGAGAATAAAGGTCACACTTCAGTATAACTAGAAATTAGTTTTGTAATATCCTATCAAAGTTCAAACATATTATTTTCAATGCTTTCAAACATTTCTACTTTTTGTCCTTGAACTTCAAAGATAAATTTTGCAACATAGAGCAACTATTTATATCTACAGCAGTAATATCATAGAGTACTGCCAAAAAATTTTGTTAAGATATTTTAATTGCATGAAGCATTTTCTTTTTATAAACTGCTATCGGATTATAGATATTAATTCTCGCTTCTGCAAACTTAATTATAAAACACAATTGTATGACGCATTTTGGTACTTAAAACTGGACAAGATATTTTTTTCATTTTGTAAAATTGCACAAAATATTTTTAGCATTTGAGTCAACTTTAATTTTTTTTCAACTAAATTTTTGGTAGCGATAGTACTTGTTTTAGTTTGAACACACCAGAGCTCAATCCAATGTCGGCATTAAGATAGGCTCTATTCTAAACAATTCAGAAATAATTAACTAAATGCTCAATAAACCAAACTAAATAATTGTAAATAAAGAAATAATGATTAAAAATAATTAAAACTGTTTATAAACTAATAAACATTAGGTTTAAAATGTCTACAATTGTAAAAAAAAAAAAAAATATTTTGACGCAATGTTATTTCAATATTACAATATTACCCCCCAAATTTTTTTTGCATTAAAACAATTATGTTATAGAGTAATCAAAAATCTATACATTCAATTTTAAAACCTTTCTCACTTCTCATAATGGCTGATTTTTGAACGCTAGTTAAAACAACTTTTGACAGTTTATAAGCAATACCACCTCATTTTTTAAAACTATTTAAAGTACAATGGAATAGTTTTTCCAAAAACAATAAATTATTATGTGGGAACTTTTTATGTTTTGAAATAAAAATATTTAAAATAAGCCCTAAATTCAAAAGTTTTTAATTTCAGCTTATAATTTTTTGACTTAAGAAAAGTTTTCCTTAGTTTATTTTATTATCTTTCTTGAAAGTTTAACATATACTATTCTAATATAAAAACAAACTTAAGATGTAATTTTCTTATTGCCTTTAAATTGTGTCTGTTAAAGTATTAAAAGGTCAAAAGCTTGACCAAAACTCAGGATCATAACCAGAAATATTTAGAAAAATAAATTTATATTTTTCTTACCCAATTAGTATTACTATATAAAAAATTGAGAGTGATTGAAAAATATCACTTTTGAGCATTACCTGGTTTTCTCAGAAAATGGCTCTTAACTACTGGATCATTCCAGCATATTCAATTTATGCTCACCACCATGCTATCTCAGATTTTGATGATTTTTGGAATACAAGCTTATATTAATGAAAAAAAAACTTCACTACAAATTTTAGTGTCTGACTCTTTAAGGTTCAGAGATAATGATACTCAGTTCTAATATTTTTTTCGATTTTTTTTTTCAGGACCATTTATTTTTTAAGCTAAATACATATCAAAATTAGCTTTAACTTATGAAATACTTGCTCAATAGTGTTGAAAATTTGTACCTAACTATATTTAAGGGAGAGGAACACAAAAATGATACCTAAAATACTAAAAAATTATACCTTCTCTATGAAAAATTTTTTATAAATTTTTGATGGCCCGTACAAAAAGATGTATATATTGAGATGTCTAAAAGATTTAATTTAAGATGTCTAAAAGATATGATCTTAAAAGATGTTCTGATTTTTTATATGGTTCTATATATAACAAACTCCTTATTACAAAAAAACTGCAGGGTTTTCCCTTTTGAATTTGATTTATTTGAATTAAAAGTTTTACAAAAAAATTAAGAAAAAATTGTTATTTAATAATGAAAAAAAAAAATTGTATACATTTTTTTTGTTGATTTTTTTTTTTTTTTAATTTTTAGAATCTCGGGTACTGTTTAAACTTGTTTGCATTTCACATTAAAGATCTTCACATTATACAACCTTTACAAATCTATTTACGAATCTTCAAATAATTATTTTAAAATTATTTCTTACAAAACTAAAAAAGTAATACAAAAACAATGATTAAAAAAAAAAAAATGTTGAATTGGATTAATAAATAAAATTGTCACAAACAAACATCCAATGATATCAAAAATGATATGGAAATCAAGATATCAAATATGGTATGAAATCCGATGATATCAAGAAAATTTCGATGATGTAGTCTCAAGAAAAGTCTCGATGATGTAGAAAAAGACTTAATAATTAGTCGTTCATTGAAATTGATGAAAATGTAATGGTTTGCTTCCATGAATATGTTTACTTAAAACAATCCACAATCCACATAACTTGCTATGATCCATACAATGGAAAAAGAAGAAAATTCATACAATGGAAATTCATACAATGGAAAAAAAAGAAAAGGTATTATTACTTAACCGTGCAGCTTTTTTAAACTTTATTGTAATTATATATACTAGTTTTTTGGCAAAATACTCACTGAAGTAGTAATTATCACTCACGTTTATTAATTTCTTTACATCCTTTTAGAAGGATGTAAAGAAATTAATAAACAACTTGCAAGGAAATGGAAAAGCATTGGTATTAATGTTATTCCTGGAGAATATGTTCATAATATATAATTAAACTAATGTCATTTAAGGATGATGGACCAGGAGGACCGACTTATAGCCACATTTATGAAGATAAAGATAATGAACTTTTTAAATCTCAATTCTATTTCCTCTCAAAACCCATGCTGTAAATAGTCACTCAAGAGTTACTCTTGATAAAAAGAAACCATGACATGTTCAAAAAACTTTAAAGTTAGGTATAGCAAGGACTTTAAATAAAGATCCTTATCAGTTAAGCCAAGAAGATATCTTCAATAAATTATCTTAGGAAGTTAAATGTAAAGCAAATGATATGGAGAAACATATACTATTAGGAAAAATTAAAGTAAAAATGTTAAATTTTAAATGTATAGAAAAAGAATTTAATTTTACTAATTATATGGTACAGATATCACACAAACTGGTGCTGGAAAATGATATTTTATCTTTTCCTGAAAAAAAAAAAAAGGAAGGAAATATCTCATTTGTAATGCATATTTACTGTATGGTAAGTTTAAAACCAGTTATCCTAATATAAAGATTTGTTTTTCTCACTTTTGCTCAAATCATCCTAATGGTGCATTACAGTAAGACCATCTGGTATGCGTTCCTACTATTAAAATGTTAAGTTAATGATTAGTGCAGTTTCAAAGGTTCATCATGAACTTATTGATATGCTTGTTTGTAGTAGGGCTAACAATAATTGCATGATAAATTGTTGCCCTTTTTCTCCAGAAGTTTCTATATAAAGTAATTATCATGAAAATGAGTTCTACTCTCAAGACGATATTGATGAATATAATGATTACTATGTATAGATTACTAACAACGGAAAACAACAGACCAATCTGAGCTAGTAAGTTTAACAGAAATCACAAGTAGCTTCATTAATACTCTAATAAATAAGTTACAAAAACTTACTGTTCATTCTTAAATTGCAAAACATTCATAAATTGCTGATTTTTTATAGAAATTAAAAAATGATCTGGGGTTTAGAATTAAAAACTTTAAATGAAAATAAATGTGATTTAAAAATAATTAATCTTGCAGTTTTTTTGTTTTAAAATAAATGGTGTTGAAAAAAATTATTATAAAAAGAGATGGGAACTGAGTATTAATATCTCTGAAAAAATTAAAAGAAAAAATTGAAACTTAAAGATACAACTTGGAGAACCTTTCAACTTGAAGATTTTAAACACTTTAAATATCTTTTGAATTAAACTTGTTTATAGAAATTATAATATTTGCTTAATTTATGCATTTTTCTAAAGGCATCTTTTAAAAAAGATTTTATTTTAAAACTTGAATTTGTGATTTACAATAAACTTTACATTGTTATATCTTTTAATAGATAAGTTTTAAAAAAATAGGTTTTTGTTACACATAATACTATTTATATTTGTTGAGAGAATTTGTCTTGAATTTAAGTTGTTTTGAATTTTAAATATTAATTTTATCAGTTTTTAATAAGTTGTTTTTTTATTCTTCGTTGCAGAGTAGTACTACTAACACTTTAGTAGTAGTAAATTTTGAAAAAATACAATTTTTTATTTTTAGACATTTATTTGAATTTAATTGTTTTACGTTGTTCATTTTATTTGTTATTTGATAATAACTTTAATTGAGTTTTAAATATTTGCTATTGATTATTTAATCCTGTCAAGTGATAAATTTTAGCAGTGAAAATACACATGTTGTTATCAAACAAAATAAAGTATACATTTAAATAGTTAAAAGTGTTTTAAACGAATCATAAGTTTTAAACAAATCTACTTTTAAAATTTGTCACAAACATGAAACACATAGATTTTATTTATTTGATTTTCACTAGTAAATAATAATAGCAAAACAAATAATAAGCTTTGATTTATCTTTGCTAGATATCATTTTTGATTAAAATTTACAACTAAAATTTGCATATGGAAACTCACTAATAACCCAATATAAAAAAGAATTTTTTAAAACGTCTTTAAAAAAAGAAAGATAAAATGTTTAGAAGTTTAGACCATTTATAAAACAAATTTTTTTAAAAATATTCACCTATCAGGATTCCTTAATGGAACTTCACTATTAACTGGAAGACGAATACCCTGACCAGGGTTTAAGTCTTCACCTGTAGCTTGATCAACATCCTATAAAAAATTATAGATTATCTATTTTCAATTTCATGAAAAATAAAAAAATTCTCTCCAGTAAAAAACCTATAAAAATAACTACTGCATTATTCAAAAAATTTACCTTCATTGATAAACTGATCTTTTTTCCAGCAATAGAAAGAACTTTAATTTTTACATTCTGACCTCTTGTAACCACCTCCTTAACATCATTTACTCTTCCTTCTTTGCGCAACTATTTATATAAAAAAAATTTTTAATACTACAAAAAAGTGTTCATGAGTTTTATAAACTTGTTTAAAAGACTTAGATTTTTCACGATAAATATCAAGTTGACATTTACGCACATTAATTATTTACTGTGCTCATAAAACATCACTGAACACATCAAAAAAAAGTTTACAGAACATATTATTCTTATTATTATTCTTATTTTTATTCTAATTATTATTATTATTCTTGTATACACATTAACTAAGAGTTTGAGTAGGCAGTACTTACTTATTAAAAAGTTCTATAATTGCAAAAAAAAAAATATATATATATTTATATATATGTACACATATATATACAAATAATATTTCGTACTAAGGTAAGCAATCTGACGTCATACTGAAATAGCCTGCTGCTGGGGGATTCAGTACATACATCGACTGACAAATAGCCTGACTCGCAGTGGAGTGCTGCTACATTAACTGAGGGTTTGGGATGGGGCAGCAATCGCTTCATTCATTATTCTTCGTTTTTTTCTTATTTTTCTAAAAAAGCCGTATAGGTTAAGGTAAGCAAAAAAGTGAGCAAATGCTTATAAAAATATGCTTTAGTAAGTGTGTGTGTGTGTGTGTGTGTGTGTATATATATATATATATATATATATATATATATATATACATATATATATATATACACACACTCACACACACACACACTCACACACACACACACACACACACACACACATGTATTTATAGGGGAAAAAAGGGCAAGATGGCTTTTCATATAAAAACTCAACAAAAAAAATTAAAAATGGTTGAAAACAAAATTATAATTACTTCTTGTATTTTAAAACAACAACTGGTTTTTTCAAATATTATTAATGTAATTTGATACACCTAAGTTTACTTTTAGCGCTTAAAAAAGTGTAAAAATACTGAATTTCGTTGCTAAAAATAGCAACCACTATAATGAAACAAAAACAAAAATAGTACACAAATTATTTAAATTATTATTTTTTTTTTATTTTTTCCTATTTAATTTTAAACACAAAAAATACAAAAAAACTAAAAAAAGAATTTTCAAAACTACTAACTACTCTAACCAAAGTTACACAAAATAAACACAAATAAAATAACAAAATAAACACAAAAAAGATTTTATCTGTTAACCATCTTTGTACCCCTTCTTCATCTATTAGATGTATTTTTTTACATTGTTTACAGATTAGGATCTTGAATGCTGAATCTTCTTGATTCAATGCATGGGTTTTGCTTGGTTCTTTGTTTTTATGATTAGGCAACTCATTCTATTATCTCCTAAAAACAAGCTCAGTTATATGGTTCTGAGGCCTGCTGGTAGTATATACCCTCTCTCTTTATTCTATATCTCTCTCCTTGGTCTGAAGATTGCACTCTTTTTGATGCTATATCTGATCAAAAATCAAAAATGTTGTTAGTAGCTTGCATATCACACTAAATGACTTGGTTCTAGTGTCAGTGACTGCAGGCGTTAAGGCCCACAACTTTTGCCTTTCTCAATCTCTAACACAAATAGTTAATTTTATAATTCACTTTTCAGACAATTTTAATCATTTACCTTCTCTATACAACTTGTGTCTTGTTTCTGATCCTAGTCAGTGCTCAGCTTCTACCTGTTCTAGTCTTGCAAAAGTATTTATGGTCATAATGTTGCTTCTCTTTCTTATTTCTATAAAAACTATAATGATTGCTGCTCTAAATAGCTAGCATCTTTTGTGCTATCTACTAAATCTCATTATTGTGTTACTCATTCAATTAAGTTCTCACCCTTTTACTTTGACTGTTCCTAAGTGCTAAATAAAAAAAGATCTCTTAAAACATTTTTTTCAAATATCTTCTATGAAAAATAGAGATGAACAAACAAAATATCACTATAAATGTTGTGGTAGTTAGAAATGGTTTTAAAACATTTTGAAAAAAACACTAATATAACTAATAAATTTTTAACAGCTAAATTTAAACTTAAATTAGACTCATTAAAAAATTTTACATATAAAACTTTTTAAATTTACCTGGGAGATATGAACCAGACCTTCAACACGTGAGCGAATACCAAAAAGTTGAACAAAACAACCAAATTGCATAATGTTTGTAATTTTCCCATCATATATCTAACATAAATAAAAAAAAAAAAAATTTAAACCTTACTTTTATCAAATTATTAAAACTTTGTTTTAAGTTTGTTAAATGTATTTTTAAGACACTTTTCAATAATTAACTTAATTACTTTTATATATAAAAAAGTATTATAAAATAAATCAACAAAAAGTATACAAGCACACTACGTAATTGTATTAGCATATAATTATTAGTTACACTAAAATGTAATACAAATTTAACCTTTCCAACTTCAGGAGACTCTGGAATCTTATTACTATCTTTGCGCCTGTCTGATTTTCTTTCTCTTTTTGGGGAGTGTGACCTTCGTTTTCTAGAAAATGCAGAATTATTGGTAAAAAAGAAAAATTTATATAGTTAAACAAACAAAAAAGTTATTACCAGAGCTAAAAAACATTTTTGCTATTTTTCGACAGTACTTGACTGCTTTCAAAATAAATGTAGAATGTATTTTAGTAACAGACTGCTTTTAAAGTGAATATAGAATGTATTTTTGAAACAAACTGCTTTCAATGCGAATATAGAATTTATTTTTGCAGCAGGCTGTTTTCAAAGTGAATATAGAATATATTTTTACAACAGATTGCTTTTAAATAATGAGAACTAATGTGAATAACAGAATGTCTTAACTGAATTATATTTTTAAAGTAGCAAGTATTATATTTAAAATTTGCCAAAAGTATACAAGTATGCTATTCATCATTTTTGCTCAAAACACTTAGTGCTGCAGAAACAGCATTAAATTTAGAAAAATTGGAACTATTAGTGAACACCTGTAATAATAGACTAAATATGTTGTGAAGTTGTTCTTGAAAACTGACCAAATCTTTGGAATTATTTTTAGTGTTGAAATTTATACCAAATTGGTTCTGCATTTGTTTTTCAAAAGAGTTTTCTTAAATCTCCTTTTCATACATCATAAACAAGTTCTGTCTTTGCTTTGCAATTGGATAGCCACTCTCCTCATTTTCTGAATCAGAAAATGTCAACAACATAAACTACAAAAGTTAATATTTTGGTTTTATTTAGCCGCTATCTTAATTTTTATTTGCAGTTGAATAAGTTTGCAATTAATTTTTCTAAAGTGTCAGCTATATAAGGAAACTATAGTGTGCAGCTATATAAGGAAACTTTTATACAAGATACATTTTTTAAAGTTATATAAAAAAAGTTATACTAAAAATCATAATTTCACTGGCCATTAACAAGAACTCATGTTAAATATCTATATAACATGTCATAAAAACTAACATTTCCTCATAGCATATTTTTTATAATGGCTCATTTCTCTTTGAAAATATTTAGCAAGTTCAACAACTTTGCAATCAAGTAGGCTGAGAGTGAGCCTAATTCATCTATGGTATGGAACAATTTGTCTTTGCAAAGGGTGACTAAAATTTAGAAAAAAATAACAGTCAAAGGCTTAGCAAGTAAGCAAACAGTTATTACTTACAATGAAAAAATGGTTATTAATTTGAACTATGAAGATTTTATTCTTTAAAAAAACCTTAAAAAGCATGTAAAGTATACACTTTGTTGCAATATATAATTTTACTAAACCTAACAAGAAAAAGCCCACTTGAATTAAATTAGACATGCACATGATTTAAAACATTTCAAAGTGCTACTATAATGTTTTTTAAAAAGTTGTAGTCACATTTTGAATCTTATTTTCTTTTTAATTCAAGATTCATTTCAAAAACTTTTTTTAAAAGAATATTAAGGTGCATGTGGAAATTTTTTTTCTAAAAAAAGAAAACAAATTGTTGTATTTTAAATTAAGTAAAAAACATTTTATTAGTTTATACTGATTGAAGATCAAGAAAGAATAATTTTAAAATACTTCAATTTTTTATCAAACATTTTTATGTACATTTTCCTTTATCATGGTTATTAATGCCTTTATTTATTATAAACCCTGTTATAAGTCACTATTCCATGTTTTTATGCTGTGTGTTAAAAAACGTGATTAAATCCATCTCTCTGGTTATCAGAGACTGTTAATGGAGGAGAGGAAAAACATTTTTGTTTAAACAGTTTCTTATTAGCCATAATTTAGCAGTCCAATATTTAAATTTTTTCACAATGTTTTTTAACAAGTTCACAAAATTGAATATTATCTTGTTTGAAATTCAAAAGGAAATTTTAATGCAAATCTTTTAAGCAGATTCCAAATCAAATGCATATAGAGAAAAAGATTTCTGTTTAAAAAATCAAATTAGAATTTAATTATTTTTTTAAAACTAATTATTTAAAATTTTCAAAAAAATGATACTTTTAATTGCTTTTTACATTTTACATTTAACAAAATAACATATTTTTTAATTTCTTTTTCTTTTTACAAAGAGTTCAATAAATTAATAAAGATAGGTTTCAAAGAGTTCAATATGTTGTTTGGATAGGTGTCATATAAGGTTATTTAAAAAAAAAGAAAAAAGAAATAAAAAACAAGATATCTCTTGTTAGTTTAACTTTACAGTGTAAACACTAAATTAAAAAAAAAAAAAAAGACAAAAATCTCAATAAACATCTTTTGACATTAAACATTAAAAAAAAAACTTGGCATTTCATTGTCAGTGTGGACCAAGGATCAATGACACAAGGCATAATATATTCATATTTCCTCACAAATACAAAAACTTTATGTGATTACCGTGTTTTTTATGCTGTAGGTTCAGCAAAAAATGAATTCTATATCTGTGGAAATAAAAAATCCTTAAATAATTTAATTTATTATTCAAAACTAATTCAGAACCAGCTAGGATAAATAAATAAAAGTAATTTGACACACTTTTACATTTTTGTTTTGGATATATGTAAATTATATTACGTATAACAAAATGCTGAAAAATTAATAAATGAAATATTAACATAAAATAATAACAGTGTAAATAAAAAACAATAGTATTAATAAAAAATAATAGTATTAATAAAAATTTTTTTTTTTTTTTTTTTTTTTTTTTAAACATCTTCACTTCCAACAAGGCTGCAAGCAACCACTATAAGAGTTGGAAGTTACTGGAAGAGAAAAGACTAAATCTGTAGAGCAAGATAACGATTGACTGATGACTTAAAAGATTGCAAATTATATGAATCAGGAAAGCAAGATGAAGGAAGCGAATTCCAAAGAACTGATGTTCGAGGAAAAAAACTAGAAATTCCTCATCTATTATTATTAAAAATTAATAGTGAAAATGAAAAGCAAATAAAAATAACTGTAATAACTATAGTTTCACTTAAATAAAAATATGGTCAAAGGAGGGATATTAAATTTTTGTTAATAAAAAAATAATATAAAAACAAAAAACAAGAACTAATAAATATTACCTTATTAAATACTATTTAGTGTTTTCTTTTAAATTATTTGCTTGAGCTTTAAAATGTATTTTAACAAAGAGCAAAACAAATAGCAAATAGTATACTTATTGAGATTTATAACAACCAAAAATTGGTTAATCTTCGTAATCAAAATTTAATAAATAAAGATATTTAATCAACTTTATAACTAAAGTTAAACAAGTATCCAGAATTCGGCTTTGTTTAAATTTAATTAATGA
>NC_061162.1:33365022-33382522 GCF_022113875.1 Hydra vulgaris
TATTTAACATATATTATATAATATTTGTAAAATTATAATCTATTTTTTGATGTTTATAAACACTAATAATATATTAAAGATTTATAAATAATTCTCCACCTAAATATGCAAATTCAATGATAAAGCGTAATGTTTCTCTCAATCAATCAACATACCTTGCACTTTATGCAATTAAGGATATAGGTGTTGGTACAGAATTGTGGTAAATGTTTTAATGAGTTTTTTTGTTATGTATTATATTATCGCAAAAAAATACTAATCATATTGTGCAATTTTAGATATGACTATGGCGATGATCTCTCTAGAATGACATGGCGTAAAGAGGTAAAATTATGTTATTAAATATATATATACATCCATATTTGTATATAAACAGCGTGTTAGCCACAAATATATTTTTTACTGTTTTTGCAATATTGGGAATATTTATTATATGTATATTTAAGCAAAATATATTGCTGGAGAAACATGTAAATTTTTTTTTATTATCTAGTTTAACTTTAACATTTACAGGTTAAAAATTTACAACCAACAATTAAAAGTATATTTTCACAGATAATTGGTGACTCTAAGGTATTAATTGACATTTATTTTAATTATTTACTAAATCTGTATGTCAGGAAGAGCATCAGGTTGTAAAAATTTGCTTCAACTCTTCAATATCATTTAAGTTAGAATATGTCATTATGGAAATCCATCCTCACCACACAAGTGTGTAAACATGAATTTAAAAAAAAATCATTTTGTTTTTAAATTTAGGATGAGATCAATATTAAATCACTCAATCCGCATCAAAATTCATTATTAATTCACAATCTAGGTTCTGAGGATTCAGTTGATTTTGATTTTGTTGATACAAAAGTAATATTTTAGTTTCCTCTCTGTGATAAAAAGATAAAAAAAATATCATTTTGATAACTAATTGTAGTTATTTTCTATTAGGTTGTAGATAATCTAAAAAACAAAATAAGCATTATGCATAAAGATAAAGAAATTGTTAATATTTCTGATGAGGAAGATCACCTTGTAGAGGAAGTTATTAAAAATTCAATGCTTTTAGATATTTGTACTTCTAATGAAAGTGAGGGTTTTAATTTTTTTTTTAATGAATTTAAAAATTATTTATTACTTAACGTTGTTTTATTTCAAGATTGTTTTTACATTTAATTATAGAAGCAATCATAGATGAGTCTTGCAAGGAGGATAAAGTAAACTTACTAATTATTTTTTAAGTCGTATTAATTTAATTGTATTGTAGGCGTATTAAATCAATTTTTTTAAGAGATTTTAACTCTAGTCTTTTTTTACATATTGTTGGATGTTTTTTCATATTATTTACATGCCATTTATTAGAGTTTTATTTAAGGTATAATTTTTAGAATTCATTTTCTTTTTGCAAACTTAATTTAAAAGCCTTATAAACAAGATAAATGTAGAATTTTTTGAAGAATATTTTGACAATTTTAATAAAAAAGCTGACAATGAAGGTGTAGTGTACGAAGGAAATGCTATAAAAGATACTTTAGATAAAAATGAAAATTTGATGAATGATGATGAAGTTACTTTAAATAGTTTAGAAGTTCCCATACAGACAAAAAGCAAAATTTAAAATTTCTAGGCCTTGTCTGTATTGCAAAGATAATAAATTGCACAGTGTTTTAACACGACATTTAAAATTAGTTCACAGAAATGAGCCAGAAGTTGTCAAGGCTGTTTCTCTGTCTAAAAGAGAACAGCGTGAAGCTTTTGATCTCTTACGGAAAAAAAGTATATTTCAATTTAATATGAATGAAGTAAAAAAGTCAAGTCCAACTTTTATACTTGAAAGAAAAGATTCTTATAAGACTGATATAAGTAATCTAGTTGTTTGTGTAAAATGTAAGGGTTGTTATTCAAAGAATTACAAAGCTCGTCACCAACTTATTTGTGGATGTGAAAATGGATAAGTAATCATTTCTATACTACCTGTAGATTCCTTATTAAAAATTGATTGCTTAGATGATGACTTTAAATTGGTTATAAACAAAATGATACAAGATGAGGTATCAGACATAGCAAAATTGAACCCAGTTATATTAATGATACGCGTTTTACAATGGTCAAAAATACAAAACCGAAAAAAAAAAATGAAGTTGAAAAGTGTGCGAGGGGATCAATGAGAAATCTTGCTAGAGTTTTTACTGCTTTTAGGAAAGAATTAGATTCAGCTAATGATGCATCAGAGATGTTTAAAAAAAGAAAATCTGGGCTATTTACGCTTAGCTATCGATGAGTTAACCAAGGATGCTAATGGAATGAAATGTAGTTTAAAAATAGTTGCAAAATCTGATAAAACTAGCATCTAAAATATTACAAGCCAATTATCTTGTCAATGGCAATATTATTAGTGCAGACATAGTTCGAGACTTTGTATCTGTTTTTTCTTTGGTTGAACAAGAGATTTTTGGTGGTGCTTTATATTAAATTCAACAGAAACGCGATAAGTCTACTAGAAAGCCAGCATATTTACCTGATGAAAAAGCTAGGAGATTTTTAAATGAATACATTACTAAAACAACATCCAAAAGATAGTTTTTTGTTAAGTTATCCCAACCTCGTTTTTGTTGATGTGAGGAATGCAGCTTGTGGACGATTAACAATGTACAATGGGCGACGTGGAGGAGAACCTGCAAGGCTTTTTCTCTATCAATGGACAGAGGCAATTCAAGGAACATGGCTAAGAAAGGAAATAAGACAAATTTACCGTAACGAAATATCTGTAGGGAACAGAATTACATTTTAAGAAGGAAAAGGGATTAAACAAGCGCCAGTATTTATCTCTCCAGATTTAGTTTCTGCCTTAGAGTTTTTAAGTTCAAAAGTAGTGCAAAAAGAGGCAAGCGTCTCAGATAAAAATAATTATTTGTTTCCATCAACAAAAGATAGCGATAATCATGTTTCAGGATGGCGTGCATTGATGTCCTGTTATAAAAAAGCAAACTTAGAAAAACAAAGTAACTGGTACGATGAACCGCCACAGAATTTTGTCTTTAATTGGTGCTCTTAGTCTCCCTGAATCAGAACAGCAATTAGTATTTGATCATTTTGGGCACAGTGGAGACATTAATAGAAATATATACCAAGTGCCATAAGCAGAGCGACAACCAAATACAACAGGTGTGTAAAACGGTTTAAAATATATTAAAATTTACATAATAAAATGATGTTAAAATAGTAATATAATTAAAAAAAGGTTTCAGCATTTTAAAACGAAAGAAGTTTTTAGTTTTGTGTTATATATTCTTCATTTTCAGGAAAATATCTACACCTAATTGATCAAGGTAATGGATCTGCTATAACTAATGCAAATAACAGTTGCTTAGCTATAAACAACATTGATTTGGAAAAGGAACATATTTCTAAAATTGAGAGAGATACAAGTAAGTAAACTATTATTTAATTTATGTAATAATCTAGTTACTTTGAGTGTTGAAAATTTAATTCAAAAGTATGTTTTTGTTTAAAGTTTATGAATAAGTTTTCATTAGTTAAAAGTAACTTTGTTTTGTTTTCTCAATAAATAAAAAATATTAGAAAACTCAATTTAAATTAAAAACTTTTGTAGGAGACAAAAAGCATACAAGTTTTGCAAAAGCATCTAGTTCTAATATAGACTCGGATTTAATTAGCTTAAACAAAGAAAAAAATGGTATATTATTTTTATTTACTCTGCCACATCACCCACATGGTAATAATTTTTTAATCAAGTATTAGTGAGAAAAAAACTTCTAAATTAGTAAAACTAAGAATTGTTATCTTAATCTCAAATAAAAGATCTCAACTTTGATGTTAATCAAAAGCAATCTAAATAAGATAAAAGAAACTGCTTTTTTTTGAAAGTACTTTTTTTTTTATCTAAAATTTGTGTCTTAGATCATACAAGTAAAAGAGTATATAACAAATGGGAGCTGAGTCAGAAGCAAAACTTTGCAAAACTATTTCAAAAGTTTGTGGATCAAGATTTTGGATATCCAGGTATAGTAGTATAGGTAATGGTAAAGGCATAATTACTGATAAAGGATTTTTTTTTATTTGCTTAATATATTTTATGCTTCTGGGGATAAATGGATTCAAAACCATCCATATAATATGATCATTACTTCCTCGGTTCTGTAAATCCAGATTTTTATTCTCATTTCCAAACTATTAACAACTGCGTCAATGTAAAGATTTATATAATTCTCAATTAAAATAAATAAATTTGAATTAAAGACATTACAAAATTTGTAAAATTTTTGTTATTATCGCATTTATACAGATGAAAGTTAGAATAGTTTAATTTCAAAATAATATAATTTTTTTTTATTTACACTTCATGCATACTCATCCAATTAACATTGTTAAGAAATGCAGGATTCATTGTGCTCGAAGAAAACCAGAGCGCTGGTTTTTTAAAATTAGTTAAAATTAGTTTTTAAAATTTAGAAAATTAGTGAAAACCTGGAAAAGTCATTGAATATTTTTTAAATGCTTTCTGCTGTTATAAATTTTTTCTGCTGTGTTATAATGTTAATTTTTTTTATTTTTAAAAAAATAAAAAACATTATAACACAGCTATGTTATAATGTTAATTTTAAAATTTATATAAATAAACAGAAAACTTAAACTTAAATAGTTATGTACACATTTCAGCTAATATTTTACCAATATGTCATTACAAACAATACTAAAGTTTTTTAAACATGAATCATCAAGTCGAAACAATTAACTATAGAAGGGTTTTAATGTTGTTGTTTTATTTTAGATGATGATCAAGATGAAGAAATGAGATCAAGAAGTTTTCCGAAGAAAACAATGTAACCTACGCCCAAGTTCGAGCATGTATTGTTAATGAGCGTGCTTTAAAAAAGAAGCTATACAAAAAAAAATATGTTACTTTTAGGATTATAGCAAGATGTATAAATTAATGTTATTACTTTAAAATATAAATATCTGATACTGAGTCTGTATATCAACCTTAACGCGACTAACTATGAATTCTGACACATTCTGATTCAATGATTTCAAAAAATAAATAAACTTGGCGGCAAAGACCAACTTATTTTTAAACTTCATACTTATCTTTTCGAAAAGATAAGTATATTATTGTTGACTTGACGTACCTTATTTAAGTACAATTTTTTTTTCATATCAAAAAGATAAGTATATTCTGTCGACTTGGCATTCGTTATTTAAGTTTTATTTTTCCTTATCAAAAAGATAAGTATATTACTGTCGACTTGGCGTGCGTTATTTAAGTAGCATTTTTCTTTTTGAAAAGATTAGTATGTTTATTACTGTCGACTTGGCGTACGTTATTTAAGTATTATTTTATTCTGTTATTACTACGAACTTGACGTACGTTATATAAGTAGTATTTCTTCTTTCTTTCCAAAACGATAAGTTTATTTATTACTGCCGTCTTTGTCTACGTTATTTAAGTAGTGTTATTTTTTTCCTTTTCCGAAAACGTAAGTATATTTAATACTGCTGACTTGACGTACCTTGTTTAAGTAATATTTTTTCCTTATCAAAAAATTAAGTATATACTGTCGACCTGGCGTTCGTTATTTAAGTTTTGTTTTTTTCTTATCAAAAAGATATGTATATTACTGCCGACTTGGCGTACGTTATTCAAGTAATACTTTTCTTTTCAAAAAGATAAGTATGTACATTACTATCGACTTGACGTTCCTTATTTAAGTACTATTTTTGCCTTATCAAAGAGGTTAGTATACTCTGTCGACTTGGTGTACGTTATTTACGTAGTATTTTTTTTCTTTTTGAAAAGATAAGTATGTATATTACTGTCGAATTGACGTACTTTATTTAAGTACAATGTTTTCCTTATCAAAAAGATAAGTATATTCTGCTGACTTATTTAAGTTTTTTTTTATCCATTTATTTAACCATAAAATTGAAAAAAATATTTCTAACTTTACAAAATTAGGTTCGGTGTCACTCGTATAGTTAAAAACTAGTCATCGGAGTAACTTAACTAAATAAACAAATAAAGCAAAAAAAAAGTAATACAGATAGCGACCAAAATAAAAACAAGGAAAAAAGGAATAAACTGACATGCGAGATAGAGAATAAATAAGATAACATCAAAAAACAGTTTTTCATCGACTTATTTGGAAACTTTACTTTTTTTTCCAAAAAATGCATCATCAAATTTCATAACTATTTAAATAATTTTTAAAAATAGTTTTATTTGTCGATTTTATAACATTGTCACCTTTAAGCAGGACCGGAAAAATCAGAAAGTCGGTTATTCACCAAGAAAGAGTAACAATGAATTGTAGTTGGAAAAGTCAAAGTTTGATAACTTTTATTTTTTAGTCATAAATAAATCGTGCACTCTTCTGTTCTATAAAGAGCCATTTTCTGAGAAAATCAGGCAATGCTCCAAAGTGATATCTTTCACTCACGCTCAATTTTTTATATTGCAATGCTGATAGAGCAAAAAAGGACCCTGCAAATTTTTTTTATCTAAATATTTGTAGTTTTTGATGGGGTATTGCTTACGAAAATATTTATGAGTCATCAAACTGTCAAAAAATGTTTGAAATAGCGTTCAAAAGTCAGCTATTATGGAAATGGGAAAGGTCCCAAGATTGAATGTGTATACTTTCTATTACTACATAACACTATTCTTATGATCGGCTAGCCACTTTTGGCGACTTCCACTAATTAACCGATATGCAAAATTAGATTGGTCCGCTCGAAATGCCTATATAGGTCCAAAAATAGTATTAAAAGGAAAAAAGTTTGACCGACCATAACTCAGGAACTAAAAATATTTAGAAAAAAATTTACAGGCTTCTTTTTTGCCCTATCAGCATTATTATACAAAAAATTGAGCGTGATTGAAAGATATCACTTATGAGCATTGCCTGATTTTCTCAGAAAATGGCTTGTAAATATTTAATTTAAACTAACCTGTGTTTAATAAATATTTTTTATTTATTGTTTATGAAATATTGTTTATTTATTCTCTAAATTTCATTATGTTATTATTCGTTAATATAAAAAATGTTTTGATAATTTAATCCATTGCAATTATTCTTTTATTCAGACAAGTATTTTTATAAGATGTTATATAATTTTTCTATCTTTCTTAACATATTTAGAATATTGATTTTGTGCTTTTTTTGATAAAGAATTCAAAAAATAAAGCAGCGAATAAATTAAATGCTACAAATATTTAGGAAACACAAAAATTAGTTTATAAACAAACGACTTATATATTAGTAATATATTAGTCTATATTTATTGACTAATTGTGTTTTTCAATGTAGAATGACACCAGGTAATAATTAAAAAAACATTGCGGTATTGATACTAGTATTTAGAAAACAAAAATTGGTACTATAGAAAGTCATTATGAACATAAATATCATTCATTTTAATATTCTAAGCATCATTGTTTTATAAAAAACATGCACTTTAATAGTTTAGAATCCATCATGATGGAGGAAATAAATTATGATAAAAATCCCTTAGAATTTAGACATTTCCTCAAACATAAGACATCAAATCATAAGTAAATTAAAAAATAAATAATAAAAAAACAGTAAAAGGAACCGATAAAAAAGTTAGCAAAAACTTAAATATGATACATATATTCTTAATAAACATAAGAAACTGAAAAAAATTAGTTTTTTTTAAAATGCATTTAATAACATTTTGCAGATATATTTAATATAATAATACTTAAACTAAAAAAAGTTATAAAAATTTGTTAAAAGTAATTTAATTTATATTGATTTGTATTTATACTGAAACATGAATCATCATCACTTATGATGATTATGAATGAATCTCATTTAAATCCAAATAGTATGTTTAAATTAAAAAAGTATAGTGTAATTCTAATACAATCTGATATTGAAACAACTAAAAACAAACAAGAATATTTTTGCGTATTTTTTTAAAGACTTTTTAAATTTTTATAATCTATAAAAATGATTTACTTAACATTTGTATATAAAATGTATACTTAAATAAAAAATAGAGATCAGAACCCTAAAGGGGTTTCAAACCAGAAACCCCTCAAAACCCCGAAATTCTTGTACCTGAAGCTTGAAAGAGGTTCTAGAACCCTTTTTGAACTTAAAACTTTTTCAGAACCATAATTTGAAGGGTTCTAGAACTCCACAGGTTCTTTTTTTCAAAAAAGTTCTAAAACATATTTTTAGAGCCCCTTTTTTTAGGGATTTAAAAACCTAGGAAGTCTAAACCCTCTTTTTAAACTGGGGCTTTATATTTAAAAAAAAAAGTATGAATGTATGTATGTATTACATACATTCATAAAATTTATGTTTGCTTATTATGTCAAGTACTAATCAAAAATGTTTGGTTATTGTTTTTTTAACAACATAAATGCAGCTTATACTTTTATAAAACTTTTGTTTATATAAAAAACATATTTTATTACACTAAATTAATTTGTAGCAGAATATTGTCACTTGTTACTACTTACTATTTCTTTATATTTTAAATTTTTTCATATATACTTGAAATATTAACTATTAATAACAAATAGTAATTCAGATAATTAGTGGAAACCCCAAGGTTTTCAAACCCGGTTTTACAAAACAACAACAACAAGATATTCATTTTCCTTTTCAAAATTTACATATAATCATATAATAACAATAATAATAATATTATTTTTCTATAATAATACAAACAATATAATTATAATAAAACATAACTAATAAGAATAAATAAAAATAATTATTTGAAAAGGAAGGTATCACTCAAACAGAAGCCTGATCAAAGGAGTGACACCAAATAATTATAACAATAACAATTAAAAATAATATTATCTATAATGATACAAACAGTATAATTATAATAAAATATAACTAATAAGAATAAATATAAATAATTATTTGAAAAAGAAGGTGTCACTCAAACAGAAGCCTGATCAAAGGAGTGACACCAAATAATTGTAATAATAGTAATTAAAAATAATAATATTATCTATAATAATACAAATAATATAATGACAAGAGTGTCACTCATGATCAAAATGAGTAACATCAATTAATTATAACAATTAGTATAATAATAAAATAATAATAAAAATAACAAATATGAACTGAAAATCGCTAAAAAAATAAATAAAATAATAACAGCGATAAAGCTAAAATAAGTTAAATAATAAGACAAAAAATATGAAAACACTCAATAATAACAGCAAACAAAAATAAAAATACAAATAAAAACAAAACAAATAAAAAACAAACCTTACACAAACGAAAAAGCAAAACACAACAACTACAAGATGAAACACAAAAACTACAAAACGAAAAGGCAAATGCAAATACTTCAACAAAACAAAATTAAATTAAAAAATAAGGACAAACTTTAGTTATTTTTTTCAAAATAAAAAAAAAAAAGGTGTAGAAAATTTTATAAAATAGAGAAAATAGAAAAAAACAATAAAAATAATTAGCACAAATAATAACAAACGAAAAGAGTAACACAATAACTACAAAACAAAATGCATACACAAAATAATAATATTTAACAAATGTAAAATTTAATAAAGATAATTAATGGTATTATTATAATATTAATTAATAACTATTATAATAATAAAAAATAATAATATAACAATTATCACATATATGCCACACAAAAAAAAAGGTGTAGAAAGATTGGTTGCGTTTTTTTACGTTTTAATTAGATCTTTTAATTTTAATTAGTTCTTTTTAAAAAAAAGGGTCTTTAGAACCGATTCTCCAAAGTTCCAAATCCCTGGAGTTTTAGAGCCTCAAATTTAGATTGAGGTTGTAAAACCTAAAAAAAACTGCTTTTATGGATTTAACTAGTGTCATTCTCAACTTCAACTAAATCAATAACAGTTTCATTAGTCAAAAAATAAAATTAATCAACTTTCTAATGAAAAATTAAATAGTTATTTTAACTGATTGTGGATTTCAGACAAATCAACTAAATATGAATTTAGTCAAATATTTATCTGAACATCTTATTTTTCTTTTTCCTATCTTTTATTTAGTTTTTACAAACTTTTACTTTGTTCTAATGCGGATCAATTTATTTTTATTTTTGTTAACTTATTTTTTGATATGATGTTAAAAAGTATTGATAACCTATTCATCAGGTATCCCCAAGTATCCTATAAGGTAACTTGGTAATTCTGTAAATAAAAAATCATTTAATAACTTAAAATCATAATATAAAAAGTTAAGTCCTTAAAAGAAGTTTTTTTATATGATTAAGTATAATTGAACTTTTTAAAGATGTCATGTGAAATTTAAATAAATGCAATATTATTAATTATAACTTAAAATAAATGTTTAAACTTATAATATAGTCACTATTGTGACTGATTTAATGATTATCTAACTATTTATAATGATCTTATCATTTAATTATTGTACTTGTCAGGGTTTTCCTGTTAATTTTTAAAATATTTTATAGACATTTATTATTCTTAAAAATATGATATAAATCTTTTTTTCTTTATAAGTATATTATTCGGTGTTTATAGTTGCTCTTTTTGTAATAGAAATGCTAAATGAGATTGAACCATCCAGTGTAAACATTACTTTCTTTAAAGTGTCTAATGTAATAATTGTAATAAAAATGTAATGATGTTTTTACTGGAGTCACAAAAATCACATTGAATTAGATCAAGTATTGTCAATAGATATTTTATAATTAATAAATAATAATTATTTAATAGACATTATGTCACATCTTGACAAAATGTCAGTTAATGAATTTAACCTTAAAGCAAATGCTAAAGTAAAATAAAATAGAATTACAAAATATGATAAAAAATTCAAAAACTAAAATGATTCAGAAATTTTATGTTTGTTATCACAATTTATTTAACAAAACTGTAAAAACATAACTTCCTTCAAAAATATACTCCACATAATATATGTGACATATAACGATATATACAAAATATATTACGCAAGCCAACTCATTTATTATTTGTTTGTATTTATCAAACAAGAAGAACTTTAGGTTGCAACAACCCGTGAAAAATGCCGACCTAAGGTTGATCCAATGTAGCAATTTGATTAGGTCGACATGTGTATGTCGAACCAGGAGTATATATATATATATATATATATTATATATATATATATATATATATATATATATATATATATATATATATATATATACACACACACAAATATATATACACACACACAAATATATATATATATATATATATATTAACAAAGAATTTATTCTTGTACCTGCATTTTAATATTCTTCGTTAATATATATATATATATATATATATATATATATATATATATATATATATATATATATATATATATATATATATATATATATATATATATATATATATATATATATATATATATATATATGTATATATATATATAAGCATATATAGATTTGAAGATTAAAAATGGCCAAAAGACATGAAACTTTAAATAAAAGCAAAAATAGAAAAACACATAAAAATCATTATTTTTTCGATAGATTTTTTCAAACTTTTTTCCTAGTTTAAGGTTAGCTTAGCAATTCTACATTCAACACATTTTTGAAATGTTTAAATCATCAAAACATATAAAAGATCGTGGTTAAGTTGTCAAAAGATAAAACCATTTGCGTGGTCAACAATAGCGCTTAATTGAACAACATTCCTGTCCAAGCCTGTATATTAGTTATATGAATTAAATTTTAGTATATATCAAAACCTTGCTGTTTACCTTCTTTGGTCATAATCGTCCGAGTCCTTTTTATCATCTCTATCATGTCGAGAACTTTTTTTATTTTCTTCATTATTAGATTCGGAAATCCGGCCTTTTCTAAAAATTTATATACATATATATATATATATATATATATATATATATATATATATATATATATATATTATATATATATATATATATATATATAAATATATATATATATATATATAGATATACATATATATATATATATATATATATATATATATATATATATATATATATATATATATATATATATATATATATATATATATATGTATATATATACACCTATATATATATATGTATATATATACATATATATATATATATATATATATATATATATATATATATATATATATATATATATATATATATATATATATATATATATATGTATATTATAACAAGCTAACAAAAAATTAAAAAATAAAAACACTAAAGTAGGTACTTAAATATTAGTAATCCAAAGACAAAAATAAAAATGCATCTAACCAGAAAGTCAAACAAAAAATTACAAAGTCTTTATTAACCCTAACATTGTAACACAGATATCCAACTATAATAACAATTAAAATGCAACTAAATTCACGACAAACAAATCTTGAAACCATTTTGAAAAATAAATAACAGTGATAAATAAAAGTAGAAAATAAATAGTTTAGAGAACAAAACAAACATTGGCATAAAATGATATAAAAATGCAAATGTTGTAAACAAAAATATATAAGAGATGAAAAACCTTTGATGTTTAGTAAAAAGCAAAAGTTTTGTGTAAAATTAAAAAAATACAGAGTTAAAAGTATAAAAATGAGGAAGAAATGAGAGGGGCTGTAAATTGTAAAGTTATAGAAACTAAACTCACAGCTAAATAGCTAGATAATAATTAAGATTATTTCATATAAAAAATATCAATAATGCAATTAAAGTTATTATTATAGTTAATTAGAAGAAAAAACAAAGCGTGATAGTTGCAATAATGCAAAGCCAAATGTTTATGATTGAGACCAAATCAATTTTAGCAGTTAACAAAGGAACAAAAATGAGCAATACAAATAAATGAACAGTACAAATAAATGAACAGTACAAATTAATGAACAGTATAAATAAAGGAACCCTACAAATAAATGAACAGTACAAATAAATGAACAATATAAATAAATGAACAGTAAACAAACTGCAAATGATTTTTAATTTGGTTTCAATAATAAAATCATTCGCGTTGAAACTTTTTATATAGATGTCAAGAAGCCCATATGGAAAAACAAACATAGCGTGATTTTAATACTATCATCTTAAGTTCTTTTTAAAAAAAATTTAAAACAATGATAAAATTTATATCAGTATGTTTACTTTTACTATATTTTTAGCTTTATAAAGTCTAATATAAAGCCTAGAAAAAACTTCTTGAATTTTTTTGGTGACGGTCGTAACGCATTAATTTAATAAACATATTCTTTTTTTATACATTGTTTTTATAAATAATATTCTACATAATGGTTAATATTGTCTTTAAGTTAAACTTAAAAGTAATAGTTACATAAAAATGTAGCACAGAAACTTTTTTTAACACTTTACAACAGGACTATGTAAAAACTATATAAAATATATATATATATATATATATATATATATATATATATATATATATATATATATATATATATATATATATATATATATATATATATATATTATATTATATTTAATTTGGACAAATGCAAATGCATGCACGTAGGTCGCTCCAACTAATCAGTCTACCTCTACACAATGACTGATCAGATAGGAATAAGAAAAGAACTGTATACGACTTTAGTCGAACGAGATCTAGGTGTTCCTATTTCAGAAGACTTAAAAATTAAGCATCAAGTTAAAGCAGCAGCTGCAAGAGCAAACCAGGTAGGGGAGAGTGTGTATGAAAGAGCCAGGTTTTGAAAGAGCCAATGCCGTTATTTCTAACTTCCTGGCACCCAACCATAATTTTTTTTTACTCATTGTGTGTCAACACTGAAGTCACCCACAAAAAATTTATAGTTCTACTAAAATAAATAGCACCGTTTGGCTGCACTAAATATTTTGAACACAAAAAGTAATTTTTTGGGGGTTTACTTATTTGTTTTTAAGATAAAGTGTATTTTATTATTTGATAAAAGATATATGCCTCGTTGTTATATATATATCTGCCATTCATTTACACAAAAAATATTAGATTAAAGTTTCGGTAAAAAATGTTTAATTTGAGTTTATTTTTATAAACATACAATTTGTTGAAAGAGCCGACTTTTTATGCTATGAATGAGCCGGTTTTTTCTATTTAGTTTTTTTTTAAACTAATTAATTGTTTCGCGCTTTAACGACTTCATATATTTTTCATAACGCTTCAATGAGCTTATTCTATCTAAATAAGTTGTTTTAATGACTTTTCCTGAAGTTGTAAAACATAGCTCCGTTAGAATTTAAAATAATATTTAATAAAAATTTTAAGTCAAAGTTCTGAAAAAGTCATATTTTTTTTTTAAAGTATAAATAATTTTTTTAAACTTTTTTTTATTGTTTGAAACATTTTATTTTACTATTATGTATTTATTATATTATTATGTATATTTATTATGTTATTTCCTTATTCTCATTCTCATTATCGTAAAATGGCCTCTGCTATAATCACAGACACTCCTGAGAAAAATAAAATTGAAGGGAAAGAAACAAAAAAACATCCTAAAAAAAGTTTTATTAAGAAGTTTAAAACAAAAAAATATAGAAAAAAAAAGTATGATTCCATTGATTCTAGTGGTACCATATCATTGCACAATGATGCAAGCTCCAATGATAAAATAGATTTATCAGAAATAAAAAAACAGAATGCTTGTGAAGGGGATGATAAAAATCATTGTATTACATGTAATGGACAATATGGTAAGACCAACGAAGAATGGTACCAGTGCAAGGTATGTGAAGGATGGGCACATGAATCTTGTGGCTTCAAAGGTGTGATTAACTTCTTCTGCCAAAAATGTTTCTGATGTTTTTGTAGTTTTTGATTTTGTAGTTTTTGATTTTGAATAATTTGGAAAACTATTATTAAAGCTGTTTAATTATTTGTTTTATCATTGATTATCATAGAGCTATAAAACTTTAAGTACAATCTGATTTTTAGAAGTCTATTTAACAGTTCAATATTTAAAAAAGACTTGATAGTGTTCAAAAAAAAGTTACGGCTTATTCATGGCACAGTATTGGCTCTTTCATTGACACAATGTTATGAAAGAGCCGTTTTCTATCTTTTTTAAAAATAGGTTTATGACAGGTTTTTAGCATTTTTATCCAATTTATTTTAATTCTATAATATTACCCAATAAAGTAACTATTTAAAAAAAAAAAAAAAAAAAAATTAACCCCAATTGACTTTTTTTTATTCCTTTTTAAAACTGGCTCTTTCATACACACTCTCCCCTACTTGGTCGGCTTAAGAAATCCTTCAGAAGCAGAAATCTCATACTTTAGAAAATCCTTTACAAATCTTATGTTAGACCACACCTTGAATTCGCCATCTAATCCTGGTCGCCACATCTGAAGGGAGACATCAAGGCTCTCGAAAGCATTCAAAAGCGTGCAAGGAAGCTGATCACAGACATCAAACATAAATCATATGAAGAAAGACTTACAATACTTAGATTAACCAAACTAGAAGATAGACGAGTTAGAAATTATTTAATTCAACAATATAAGATTGGGCATGATGTTGAGAAAATCAAATTTGTTGTGCCTCAAGTCTACGCACAAACGCTTTCCAAGTATAACCTTCGTGGCAATAGTTTATTACTTACTAAGCCGATAGTCAAGAATTGTGTCGAAAGAGAAAAGTTCTTCACAAACCGCCTAGTCAACGCATGGAATGCTTTACCATCAAACGTTGTTAACGCCTTTTCAATTCCATGCATTAACAGTCGATTCCATGCATTAACAGTATATATAAACACATCGTGTGTCCGATATTTGTCAGCATGGAGGTGCCTGGTGCTGCACCTCTTCATCGATATATTGTAAACATTTTAATTTTCATGGACTAAAATTGTTATAAATATTGATTTCTGAATAAACAAATTATTATATATATCAGGCCTTGTTAAGAATCGTTACGCAGCTCGCATTTTACCTGCGAAAAGGTGATTTGCCTACGCGTTCAACAGTTTTGCGTTACGCAAAAACTTTAATCTTTTAGAATATTTAAATTATCATTTGATATCGTTTATGTGACGTTTATTCAGAAGAAAAAAAAGTCGTAAGAAAAAGCATTTAACCGCAATTTAAAGCATTTAATCGCAACTAATAGATTTTTTGTTAAAGGAAAATTTGTTTAATTATTTTTAATAAAGTTTATAAAAGTTTAATAATTTATTGTTGTTGTTGTTAAAAATTAGTTAAAAAAAATAAGTGTTTTAACTTTAAACTTTTTATCATATTTAATATTAAGTTTTATATTTGATAAGTTTAAAATCAATCAAATTTAAAAAAAGAAATATTTTCAATTTATTTTATTAAATTTAAATAATTTTTTATTAATTATAGTTTTTAGTAAATAAATTTATTAAATTTAATTAAAGTTCTTTCATTTAATTTTAAAACAGAGTATTTGAAAATTTTTTAATTTTAAAATGCTTTGTTTTTTTTATGATAAAATTTCCAAAGTAAAAAAAGATTTAATAAATTTAATTCAAGTTACTTTAAAATGTTCGTATTACATATAACTTTATTTTAATTTTAGTTAAGTTTCAGGTAAGTTCTGAATAATGCGCTTAACAAAAGCGCATTATTTTCCAGTTTTTATTTTTCCATTATTTCACAGTTTCATTAATTATTTACAGAAGCGCATTATTCATTTTATAACTACAAGTTAATAAATGACGTCAATACTTTTAAACTTGAGTTATAAATGTTATGTTTGGGTTTTCCCTTTGCCGTTTGCCGAAGAATTTTTTTTATAAAGCAAACCAAGAACGTATTAATAATACGCCCTTGAACAAACCAAAATTCTAACCTATTAAAAATAACGCGATCAGTAAATAAACTCTTTAAAAGCCAAACTTATCTTTATTTTATTTTAAAAACAAAACTAGTACTAGAGCTATAAATATAAGATACATAAATTTCAAAATTATAATGATATTTGTTAAAAACAAATTCTGCTTTTAACATCTTAAAACTGAAAACAATATATATATTTTTTTTTGGATTGAGTAAAAAAATATTAGGTTTCACTGTACATAAAAATAAAATATTTTAATGGAAATAAAAAAAAAAACAAAGCTAAAAAAGCAGTAAAGTTCGTTTCTTTACAACATTTATTTTATCAAAACCAGTTAGTGCAAACGTTTTTTTTAAAAGGGGAAAACTCAATCTATGCGTTTAGTTATAAGTACATTTAAATCCCTTTAAGAAAATCAACCATAAACAAGTGTTAAATTTAAATTGTTTAAAAAAAAAATATTAAAAAAACAACAACCATAAAACGAATGTTTAAAAGCAAAAAAATTAAGTTTAAATAAGTATAAGATTTTAATACAAGAAGACTTTTTTTTAATCAACATTTAATTTTTTTTTTTTAAATAACAACATTGTTCAATTTAAAGCTATTTTGTTTCAAAAACTAACAATAGTTTTTAATGTCATTTTAAATCTAATTACAATGAATTTTTAACAATGTAAATATCTTT
>NC_061162.1:33387522-33392522 GCF_022113875.1 Hydra vulgaris
AATAAATTTTGTGCGACATTCTTTATGAAAAAAAGACAGGCAAAACATTTGATCTAAAGCTAAGTAAAAGTTATGGTGTAAAATTTGTACAAGTAAACTATGTGAATAGAAATAGTCTCACAAAGTGGAACCAGCACAATAAAATATGTCAAAATTTGTTAACAAGTATCACAAAATACTCCGTCAATTCTTAAAAATAAAATAAATTTAAAATTAACAGGACATACTTCTATTAATCTATACTTCTATCAATCCAGGGAAGTTATAGAAAAACTTAAAATTCGTATCAAAATTTACATAAATTAGCATCAAAAGCTGTTGTTTTTAAAATCATTAGTTGGTAAATTGATGAAACAGAGAACTTTAATGAAACAGACACTGCATTTGAAAATGATTTTTACTTTACTTCTAAATATCAGGCTGAACCAATTACTGCTCATTATGAACCATTGCTTATTAATGAAAACCAAGATAAAATTACAGAAAAATCAAAAGTTTCATTCAAATTGTTGATGAACTCTTATCAAAGTTAACTTAATACAATAGAAAATATGTCTAAAACTTAAAGAAAAAACATTTCTTAGAAAATTCGCAGGCCTGGACTTCATCTGTTTATAAAATACTGAATCTGTTTATAAAATGGGGTACAGTGTAAATATTGGTAACCCCTCACAAGTCTTTATAAGTCAAATAATGTAATATTCTAAAATTGTTTGCTATATTTAAAAAGATTATAATCTTAAAATTAAAATTGTTGCAAAATATAAACTTTTGAATGCTATGTCTCCACAATCGCTGGTTTGTACATTAATGTTGATTATCTTTAGTGCAAGTCAAGATAAAAATTAAAAATAAAATTGTCATGGAACAGGTATTTTTTAAATGAAATTCTCTTTAATTATAGAAACAGCTTAGAGTTGTGTGAAAGATGACCAAAATTATCCACTTAATAAAAATGGTCTAATTAAAACTAATCACAAGTATTACTATCAAATACAACAACAAACTATGATAACGAAAACAAAGTATTATCTGTTGAAGTAATGGAAACATGACAAATGATAAACTCTGTATCTTTAAAAACATTAAATAAATTTTCATTGTCCAGTTAAACGGTATCATTACCTCTGTCTTCAAATAAAAAATGGTTTTTCTCTACCTGCATTTTGCAGCATAAAGACAATATAATAAGCTTTTGTGTAACACTACTAAATAAAATGTATAAATTTGTGTGAAATTTGTTATCGGGCATGATTTGATGACAAAGGGAAAGAAATGAAAACTTATATTTTGAGAAATAACTGCACTGTTTTGGAATTACGCAGGATCTTACACAAAATTTTAACATGTTTTGCTTGTCATTTTTTGCGTGTGCGCTATAAAATGTAAACAAAGCAACCCATCTATTGCTACAAAAAAAGCTAAGCTAGAAAAAAAGTAATTAAACAACAAAAAAAAAAAAAATCGCGAAAAGATTTTTTTTAAGAAAAAACTAATCACCAAAATGTGAAAAGCAATCACGATACGCTTAATACGAGCCCTGTAAGACTTTTTTATAAGTTCTAAACTATTTAAAACTATTACTTAATAACTTTTTTTAACAACGTCTTTCAACCGAATTCTATTATACTGTTTTTGCAAAACTAATTAAAAAAACTTGATTAAAACTTAACTATTTAATCACGACTTTTTTTTACTTGAAAATCGAAGTAGATATTCTAAAGTTGTTGTGACGTACTAACGTGATTTTTAACGACTAACAATCGAGCTTCAATGGTAAAAAAATAAAATCAAAATGGAGTTGGTTTTCAGTGATTTTGGCTATTGCTTTTTGTTAGCATGCATTTATTATTACAATTTAGTGAAAAAGAAAAAAAACTTACATATTTTTTTTTATGCTCTTTCATATGAGATCATATGTTAGGAGCACTTAGGAAAAAAAACATTTCCAAGCTGTTCTGAAAGATTATTCCTGCTAAATTGATGTAATACTTTTTCTATGTATTTTAATTTCACAAAAAAAATATGAACATTAAAATAGTAAAAACTACATTAAAGCAATAAAAAAAACAACTGCTAAATACATTTTTAATTATTAATTGTAACAAAATTTAGGATATCAAAACCAATTATTCATAAAATTTTTTAAAAAATGTAAACATTGTAATATCAAATAAAAACAACTGAATGATTAGTTAAATAAATTAGTTTAAAAAAAACTCCTTATGGATTTAACTCTAGTAAATTATTTTCTTATACAATATTTCAAAGGAGTATAAATAAAAAAACTTTAAAATTCAATTGCACATTAATGTTTGCAAATACTATATTTTTGTCTGCCCAGTATTATCTTGTTCTATGCCATCAAAATATGATTTTGAGAAAAATGCAATTAAAACTTTAAAAAACCAAAAAATATTCAAATTCAACTTTTCACAAAAATTTGTTTTAAAAAAATTGTTAAGGTCAATTTAAAATACATTTTTTAAAACAATTTTTTAGAAAATTATTGCGTATTCTGTGTTTAAAATAATGATTTTTCATGTTTGAGAATAAATTCCAAACAAATGTTCTATGTTCTTCTAATTTCGTTGTTGTTTTTATTGTTCAAAATCACTTTTTAAATATCAATATTTATGTACATATTATAAATTTATTAAACATTTTACATAATTATTGACGACTGTAAACCAAATTTCATATATTATTTGATTGTTTTCAGAAACAACAATTTATATTAGGATATTAACATGTATAAGTTAAGGGCACATGGCATAACTAAACAAACAAAGAGTTATTTAATCTGAATAGACAGTTTTGAGGCAACAGGATAGTCTGCAGGTTTCTCCTTTCTTTATGATTGCTTACCATTCATCTATTGGATATTGAATTGTTGATGGTGCCTAACAGACTTTAATATTCTTGTCAAACTTAGCAGACTGTATACCTCAGTTGTTTTTTTTATTTTTGGTCAATGCTGCTATGCACTGAAACTACTTCTTAAACACAAGCATGGCTACTTAGAGAAAAATTTTTGAATGATACATCTGGGTGCATATTTTAATAAATGCTTTATCGCAATGCTAATAATACTGTTTCTGTTTTGCGGAATGCAGGAATCAGATCATAAAATGATGTTCTTAAGCTGTGGATATGAGGTAAGCACAGACTTTAAAATTTTTAGGATAGCAAATGCCATATCATTTCCTGATATGCTGGAATGGCCTTCAGACCAGATACAATAATAAACAGTTTTATCCATGAAAAAATGTGCTCTGGTTTTATAAACAGACAGCTTCCTAAGATAAAAGAAGTTTAAGATCTCAGCTTTGGGCAGTATTATAACATTTTGTAAAACAATACAAAAAATAGGATTTCTGGACCTTCTATCTTTTTTGCGCACTTTGCAAGCATCTTTTTTTTTGTTAAATATGATTTGATTTTGATGCTAAGCTCACTCAAAATAACTTTAAAAAAGTACCTTCAGTACTTTTGGTTTTATGATGCTAATCTTTTTTTCTTTTATTGAAAAGAAATATTAAACTCATTTAGAAAATGTCAGAGTATAAATACTTTTTTACTGGTTGAAGTTCCTTTTGCTGACAAAATTCTTGGTAGATACATTAATACAGTGGATTAATCAACAATTCAGATCCAAAATTGCATGTCAATAGTGTGAGTCTATAGCAGGAATATTATTAATGAGTTCCCTGATGCCATTTCTGACTGCATCAAAAAATTTATTTTTTGAATGTTTGCCTTGTTTTCTTGAGGTAGGGGTGTCTGTATCCATTTGTAAATGTTTATAAGAATATGAAACTCTTTGTTGGCTAATGTTGAGAATTGATATATATATAAAATGATAACTTTTGAAATTTTCATATAATTTTGCTTCACTTGAGACTCAACATAATATACCTTAAAAAAAAAATTAATATTTTATATGTTTAAAGGGCTTGAGCAATCCTGACAAAGAGTTATAATAAAAAAAAATTTAATCTATGATATTTTATGTTATTTTATTTTATAGTACACATTTAAATATGTATTAAAATGTGTACTATAAAATATTAAGGGGACACTAGCAGATATTTTTTTTTAATGTTTTTTTTGAAACCACCATGTACACTTCTTTATATTTTGAGCAGTATTTATGCAAATAAAGCAAAACTTTTGGATAAGATGCATTTTTTAGTAGAAAACGTTTATTAAAGTTTGGTATGAGTTATAAACATAAAGCTTTTTCACAGAAAACAATTTTTTTTCAGGTATTCTTTTAAAGCCATATAATTGAAATTCACTCTACTATTAGATTAAATAATTAAATAAAATATTTGCTTATTAATTTACCAGTTATTTAGATTAAAAATGTTTATAATGAAATAAATGAATCAAACCTCATCTAAAGCTGATGCTGCAACCTTTTCATCTTCTAACTCCCACTAAAAAGATTCAATTCAGTAATATAATTGTTTACAATTTGTGATAAATTTACAAAACAAAACAAAAAACGAAAAAATTAGGAACTGTTTAATAATATATATATAAATGCTTGGCAAGGAATGGCGAGTTATCACCAGCACCTGTTTTCACATCAGCATCAACCAGTTTGTGGGCAAAAAAATTCCCATGAAATAAAAAAAAAAGTTAGATTAACATTTATTAAACTTAGTTGGATTTTATATTTTATTTTATTTGAGTAAACAAAAATAGTATTTTATATGAGTAAACAAAAAAAAAGTAAAAATGCAACATTGCTTATTCAAAACAAAATTGAATTTTACAAATTATTATGTAATTATGCAATAATCACAAATGTATATCTGAAATGTGATTTGGAAGTTGGATGCATTATTTGGGTTTTAACTATTAACTTGTTTGTCTTTTCTCTAAGTTTTATAATTTTTATTTACTTTTTTATTGGTACTCATAGGTTGTATCAAGGTATCTCAGGGATGGAGTACCTTGATACAAATTTCTAATTTTACTTTAAATAGTAT
>NC_061162.1:33402522-33475022 GCF_022113875.1 Hydra vulgaris
ATAAATAAAAACATGACAAAAAAAAAATGACAGATTGCTTTATTAAGTTTTGTTAGTAGTTATAAGAAAATCTAAAAGTTGGACTGAAACTTTTCTTAAGTTTTTATAAAGTCATAAAACTTGATATTTATTAAATGCTACTTTACCAAGTATATTATTGAGCTAAAATTGATTTAGGTACCACTTTTGGGTAGAGAATGTTTAAGATATTAAAAAAATGGCATTTTTAATATTCTAAATATTTTTAAAGATGAAGAGATTTATTAAGCCACATTTTGTAAAATTTCAATGTGATCCTGATCTGACTGCTCATTTTCTAACAAAAATTAAAAAAAAACTCTTTTTTTCCTTACTAATTGAAAAAATTTATAATCATTTAGCAATCTTGGCAAAAGTTGCTACATGGTCTAAATAAGTAATGTAAGAACAGCTGCAAAAATAAAACATCTAAAACCCTATGGTGTTTAATAAAGTATAAGATAATTTTAAGCCAGTTCCCAATAGGATAGTGTTCAATCAAGATAATACATTGATTCTCTGTCTGTTATTTTGATCCTCTTATTTTAAAATGAGTTTGATAGGTCTCCAACAAAACTCTTTCTTTTCATTTTCGAATAATTGCATGATTGGTGAAACACTACAGACACATTTGTTATTAATCCTTACCACCCTAAAGGTTTCTAATATTTTCAACCAATGTTTTTTTTTAAATCAACAACTATATTGCTGATGTAGTAGACAGTTGTTTTACAAATATATGAATTACCATTCTTTGACTAAGCACTGTGCATAAGATTGAAAATATGCAACAAATTCTTTATTCGGTATAATAACATATCTTTTCACCATGTACATTAACATAAAACCAAATTCAATCTTTTCATCATTCAAGTGCACAACAATTAAAACAGCAATACTAATAGCAATAATAATTAACACCTTTAACAAAACATTTTAAAATTGTTACAGATGTTCATAGTTTTTTTTCCAGTAGTTATTATAATAAAAATTTGTTTTCTAAAGCTTTTTCTTAACAGTCAATACCTAAAGTTTGTTTCTTTTGATATAAACATTTGCTTATCAAGTCATTTCATTTGATGGTTTTTACATTAATTGTCAACCAGAACTTTTTCTACAAAGTTGTTCACATGCTCGATGCATATTGGGAGTGCTATTATTTGCTTAGAGAATCAGTTGGTGCTAGCAATTGCCAACTTACATTTCCCTAAAAACTCAAAATATGGCTGGTTTTTCCAAATAAAAAACACCAGCCACATTAAACTTTTGTTTTTTTTAAAAACGGTTTATAGCAATATGTCCAGATTTAATGCAGATGTAGCAGTTAAAACCATTCAAATTAGGATTGCTTTTCATACCTTCGCAGTTAGTTTTTTCTTTAAAAAAATATTTATTTTCTAATTTAGCTTTCTTTTTTTTGACAATTCTTAATAACATGTTTTTGTCTAAGTTTTTTTATTAGCGCTCATAAAGTACATCACACTAAATTTAACTTTTGAATAAAAGCATGATCATTCTGTTCTGATTTGCTCTTTTGCGCTGAGATTTCCATTCAACTTAAAGCACTTTTAAATTTAAATTACTTTAAATCTCTGCGTGGAAGCCATTAATATTTTAAAAAGTCGCCAAAGTAAAAAGTTTAAAAAGAAAAAGACGTTAAAGCAAAAAATGTCAAATAGAATATGAAAAACACAATACCATTTTTTTATATTTAAATTTTATTTAGATATCAAGATTAAATATTTTCTATAAATACACAAGTTGTTTTTAGGAATTTTTTTAAAAAGAAATCTATCTGAACAAAAGAATTCTTCTAAAAAAAGTCTTCTAAAAATCTCACATTCAAATATTTTTGCGTTTAAAAATTGATATTAAAAAAAAAGGCATAATTTAAAAAATTTTAACGTTTAATAATTATAAATTTAATTGTAATACCCAGTGGCATAACAAGGGTCATTCCTGAAAAATAAACATATACCTACAGTATAGCTACAGTAACAATATCAGTTTTAGAATAAAGTGCAACCAAGAAAAAAATTATATTTAAGTTTTAAACAATTTTATTTTTTTTTTCAAATTTAAATTTGTTTCTTGAAAATAGTTTTAAAAGTAGAAAACATTCAATTGCAAAATATTGCAAAAATTAAAACAGTGATTATTGCGAATGTTAAACCAAAAATTAATTATTATGAAAATTTTACATAAAAAATAATAAACTATTTTACTTCTGTTCAAGGAAATTTTTTCCAAAAAAATAATTTAAGCATATACTTAAACTTTACGAAATAATAATAATAATAATAAATTGATTTATTAAACCAAATTTTTTTTTTCACTTTTTATTACAAAACAATTTGAACAAAAAAATTGATTGAAAAATATCAACTTAAAAACCACTTAAATGAAAAAGTTATTTATACTTAAATTTTTGATAGTACGTTAAATATACTTAGAAAAATGTGGCATCTAATGTTTCTTTGCTTTGACCTTTTTCGTTTGGTCTACGCATACTTATGCATTTTTTTAAAAATTAAACATTTCTATTTATTTAATGTGTTTTATTTCAAACGTGTCTTATGTTATTAATGTAATAAAAATTTAACTTTATAGCCCAGCAACATGATCAGTGTAACAAAATTGTTTTATATTATTATAAGGTCTTTATATTGTCAAAACTTTGCAGTTTGTTTTATTGTTGTTTTATAGCTTTTTATAATAACAATTCAATACTCTTTAAAAATATCACGTGTTTTATTGTCAGCATGAACTTATTTAATAGTTTTTTACAACTAATTAAAGTGGTTTAAATATTGTAATATTTGCATTTTTACTTTTACTTTTTTTAAGGATCATGTTAAGTAGAAACAATTACTAAAAGTAATATCGTAATAGTATTAAATACTTTACTTGCTCATTACATCATAACTTGCTCATTACACTATAACTGCAACTTAAACTTTAAACTATAACTTAATTGTAAGTTATAACAGTAAACTAAAAACAAGAAAATTATGAGATAATATTTAAATATGACAGATAATATATGTACAAAAAAAAAACAATTATAAAAAAAAAGGTCCTCAATATTTGCAATTTTCCAACTATAGTTCAAAACTTGCAAAATGTGCCAACTCAAATGCTTGCATAACAGCTTTGAGGAAAGGAGGGGACACCCCTACCTCCCTACCTCCCCCCATCCCCAAAAGCATTTGGACAACCCTGCTTTATTCTAACGCTATCGCCCCCTTACCGCAGAGCGACACCAAGGATAGAAGGGGGTGCAGTTAAAAGTTTTTTTTTTTTCGTGATTAGATTTTTTTGCGTTAATTCGAGCCCTGCGATTAATGGATAAAGGTAATCGAATAAAGTTTTTATAGATTCCAGAGATTGTTGTTGAACCATATTCCACTATTCACTAAAAACACATTTAGTATAGATTTTTTAATATCTATAGTGGAGATTTTCTTGCTATCGTTAAGTAGCAGGCAAAGTAAATGGACAAAGTAAGAGCATAAATTGACATGATTTTTGAATGAAAAGTCCAACATCTTTCATATTTTCACTGGAACATCAAAAAATTGATTTCAAAGGTAAAAACAAATAAATTTTTACTAAATCTAAGCAAACTGATATATAAAGTAGAAGTAAACATATATTTTAGATTAAATCCTTTTTATATAATGGTTTTATCAGATTAAATCCTTTTTTAAACTTAATTTATAAAGTAGTAGTAAGGTAGTATTTTATTAAAATATGCACAAGCAAATGTATTTGGAGTTTCTATATCTTTAATGACAAAACTATTTTAATGAGACAACTATCTTCATAAAGGCTTAAGAAAACCATCACAAGAAAATGTTCAATATTTATCTGTATTATATGTAAGCATATTTGGATAATTGAATTTCCTTAAGATAAAAAAAGTATTTAAGTGCAAATTAAATAAATTAAGCTTGATTTTAATAAGATCCATTCAAGCATACAAGATATATATGCATAAAATCACCGGCAAACACATGGCCTTTTTTTGACATATTGAGACATCAAAAATACATAGAAAAAATGAAATTTGTTTACTGGGAGGCATGATTAAGTTTTATGATTCCCTATACAAAAAAAAAAAAAAAAAAAAAAAAAAAAAAAAAATTAAAAAATTATGAAACTTATGCATGATTTGCTATATACCAACCTTTCTTCTTTGATGAGGTAACAGGCTGTAAAGCTTTAATAAGGCGATATAAATTTGAAATCAATGAATCCTAAAAAAATATATAAAAAATACTTAATACCAAGGTAATTCATAACCTTTGCAAAATATCAAAAAGATATACTTTATAATAATGCATATTACAGCTGATTTGCTAATAACCAATAGGTTTTGTTGTGTAATAACCAATAGGTTTTATAATAACCAATAGGATTTGTTGTGCCTTAGAGGTGAGGAGATTAAGGCTGTTGCTATCAACATTTCTAAAACTTTTGATAAAGTTTGGCATGTCGGTCTTCTCCATAAGCTTTCTTCTTACAGTGTATTAGGTGAAATATTTAAGATTATTAAATCCTTCCTCGCGAATCGTAGTATAAAAGTTGTCCTTGATGGACAGCACTCTTCTTCATATCCTGTAACTTCAGAGCTTCCTTAATGTTCAATCCTTGGCCCTATACTCTTTTTAATTTACATTAACAATTCTCCAGATATTCTCACATCAATTGTTTGCAGTAAATAACGAGTTTTATCTGCCGGTTTACCAATAAAATGTGATGATAGATAGTCACTTTAGATTTTGATGTAAAAAGAAAAATCATTAATGTAAATGAGAAACAATACAGGACCAAGGATAGAACCTAGTGGTATCCCAGAAGTTACTGGATATAAAGAGGAGTGTTAGTATTTAAAGACAATTTTAATATGGCGGTTAGAAAAAAATAATTTAATAAAAACAAAAACATTTTCAGATACACTATACAAAGTAAGCTTATGGAGAAGATCAGCATGCCAGACTTTTTTAAAAGCCTTTAATATGCCCAAAAGCAACAGACCTTGCCTAGCCATATCCACTAATGCATAATAGAACCTTTCTGCATAAATTTTTATAATTTAAAATTTACTTTAATAATCTTTTTTATTAATACTATTTTAAAATGATTTATGGAAAATAAATAGCTTGTTGTTGATGTTGTTCATCATTAGCCAACAGTCATTGGAGTTTACACAATTTAGGTAATGGTACATTAGCAAACCAGTTTTTAATGTTAACTGGCTAATTGCTATTTTGTGTTACAATGTTGTTTTTGTCATGTTAACTTCAGTAAATTTTGTTCTGATTGCAATATTATTGTAATAATTTATAGTATATCTTTTGTTTTACTACTTTTTAAAAGAATGCCTTGAAATGAATTTTGCATATAAACCCAACCTTTTTATTTACAAGTCAACTCTTTCCATCTGCAATTGCTAGTTTAAAAAAAATAACTTACAGGAAATTCAGCGCCATTTTTTTCTAATCGACTTTTAAAACTTTCAACTGTTTTGCTTTTACCAGCAAGCATGATGATAAACTCAGCTAAATGTAAAAACATTTTATACTTGATATAAGGAACTTAAATGTTCATTCTATCAGTCGAGACATTCTATCAGTCGAGAAACATTATTAATAAAAATTTTGCAACAAATAATTGAAGTATTTTTCTTTTAAATACCAAGTGTTTTATCATTCATTCCTAAATGGTTCTCCAGTTCCGTACAAACTTTAGATACCAAAGACAAAAATTCAAGCTGTTGAAGTTCTTCCATGTTTTTCTTTTTAATGTAAATTGTAGAGTAACTAAAATTAAATAATAAATATTTGACATACAACTGCAATATATTTTATATTTGACATACTAGATTTAATTTACAAAAAACAATTTTACTGTGCAATATATTGCTTGCAACAAAACCCAAATAAACTAAAAAAAAACTTAAATGGTTATAAAACTACTTAATTTTTACTTATGATATATTTAACGCATATATTTTTTGTATTAACTTATAGTTATTATCAAATATTGTTTTCTCTCTCGGACCAAGAGAGGAAACAATATTTGATAATAACTATATATACCAAGGAAACAATATTTGATACTATATATACCATACCATATAATACTACAAGGAAAAAATATTTGATACTATATATACCATACCATATATTTGAAACTATATATACCAAGGACACAATATTTGATAATACCTATATATACCAAGACTTGGTATATACAATAACTTATTAACTATTGTTTCATATTTGGTTCAAAAATATAATCCATATTATATTTAAATAAGTTTATCATTTAAATATAATATGGAGTTACCGTTATAAGACTAAAATATAAAAAAAGTAAAATGAATTGAAATTTGATTTTTCTGGACATTTCAAACTAAATTCCGTAATAAACATTGCGATAGAAAACTTGCGAAAAAAATCCTTTCGTAAGAATACTTACGAAATGGTTCCTTACGGAAGGAGTATTTGTATATATATATATATATATATATATATATATATATATATATATATATATATATATATATATATATATATATATATATATATATATATATATATATGTATATATATATATATATATATATATATATATGTATATATATATATATATATATATATGTATATATATATATATATATATGTGTGTGTATATATATTTATATATATATACACACATTGAATTCCCCACAAAGCAAATATGCTATTTCTATACCACATTGTAGATGTAAATACCTTGTATTTACATCTACAATGTTAATAACTCATAACTGGACTCGAAAACTAGTTACTTTATTGGAAAACAATAGGCCGTTAGAGTCTCAGGGAAGAAAGAGAAAAGATTATGTTAAAGTCAGCATTAAAAAATAGTTTTAAAAAGATGTTGGACAGATGTTCAGTGAAAAAGCACAAGCTTCTAGCAAAGTACTTTATATTAAAATTTAAAAATTGTTTACGTATACTTCACAAGTAAATAAGTAAAACTAAAAAGTAAGGGAGCGCGTGCAGCTAATATATAAGAGAAGAAAAGTAATGACTATCATGCGAGTGACGTAGTATGATTAAGCTTTGATGGATGTGTGTACGTGTATGCCTTTCTTTTTAGAAAGTATAAAGAGGATGTGTGATAAACGATTAAATACTTTATTATAAAGAACGAGAGATCTCTCTAAAGGTAAATAATATCAAGAAAGAGTAAAAAGAGAAGATTTATGGATAGCCCTAAAGTCCTACTTATCCAGGGACCGAGATAACGGAATTCTACTGTAAATACTCGTTGTTTTTTTTATAAGCATAACGCTTATAGGCTCAGGTTTGGAAAAAAAATAAGCATATGTAAGCATATTCCGGAGCCTTGATAAACCTTAAAAAATTTTATTTTTATTTAATTAAAAATTTTAAATATATGTATTTCTAAATTTAAACCAACAAAAAACGAAGTTTATAACAACATAAATTCAGCTACATTAAAACCAAAACAAAAATACAGAGCATAACTTTTTATTTTTCTTATACCCATTAACCTTTAGTAACGTGCACACTTTTGGAAATTATTTAAATAGGTATATTTTATTAGAAATATGCTTAAGCTTGAGCATATTTTTAAGCCTTTTTTTACTATTTGCTTAAGCATATTCGAACGTATTTCAAAAATTTCATACTCTTTAAAAAAAAAAACACGTATATTCCTACCCATCCTCCTTATTTTTACTATACGTAATGAGTTCAAAAAGCGTCGTTATATATTTTTATTATGGCACGTTTCGTAAGTTTATTTCCGTTAAGAACTCTTTCGTATGTTGTGATGCAAAATACTTTCGTTTCGAAAGAAATTTTATTTTTTATCAATATTTCTAAAAATAAAACCGTAAAAATTTAATACGTTATTATACTGAAAATAAAAATTCATTATAAACATTTTGGTATTTAAAGATGTTACTTTTTACAATTAAAATCAGTCTGGCAAACAAGTTTTCTTTATAAACTTCAAAACGTTGTTTGGCGAAAATGTTTGTTTCGCAAGTGCGACTTCCGAAACCGCTACTTTCGTATGTTGCAAAATAGTTTTGTTTTGTATGTCAACTTGCGAAATGTTAAATTTCGGAAGTAGCTTTTGCGAAATGAACATCGGCGATTTTAAATGATTTGTAACATTCGGTACGAAAAAATATAATTCCTCGTTCTCAATCTCCTTACGAAAGAATGTTGTTTTTCCTCAATTACACGAAATCCTCCGGTTAACAACCCTAATTTAAATACGATTTTATACAATGGATCAGATTAAACTCCGGTTTTGTAAAGACCGTGGTTATTGTTCCGACACCGGATTCCACAGAAAAGTGGCTATTTTTCCGACATACATGCGCGTACAACTAATTTTTTTTAAGTTATACGCGCGTATTTAAACATAAGTTTAATTATTAGTTAATCTGACGATTTTATTAAATTTCTTGTTTAACTCAACTTTATAATTTTTTTATTCAAATTAAATTAATTTATAAACTCAATTTAAATAAATATTAAAATACTTTTCTTTTGTTTTAAAGAAAACTTGTCCAAATCTAAACCCTCGGTAAATGTATGTATACTCCACTGCCCCTATCCCTATTTAAGTCACTAAACTCCAGTCATTTTAGGTATGCATTGATGCACTTATTCTATGAAATTTCAAAAGATGAAAACAAATAATAAATATACTTATGTTGGTTTTAACACGGGGGGTGTACTACATCAATCTGAAGAAGAAAGAGAGAAATCAAATTATATACACATTTTTTTATGTATAAATCAGAGTTATATTATGTAAACTTTATTTGCATGCACGTACAAACAATGATTTCGTTTAAAAAAGCAAAAATAATCTTATTTTATTATTTTCGCTAAAAAATTTGATTAGCAAACAGGTGTATCGTGGCCTACTTTATTTATACGACCGGATATTTTACATTTTGAAGAAAAATTTCAGAGTCATAAAAGTGGTTTAACAAATATTCTAAAGCTTGTCGTGCATGTAAACTAAATTTCTTTATTTTTTTATAAAAGTAGTCCATCATAGCAAAGGATGTGCAAACATAATCCAAAAGTGATGGTGAAGGAATAGTGAGACCACCCCTAGAAATAATTGTTAAATAAGTATGATCAGGATTGCTTTCATCAATATTGACACAACATAAAAATTCTTTACAACATGTACCAAAACGTTTTTTAAGTTTCTTTGCAATATAACCAGCAATATGAGCACCTACTTCCCTACTTTCTGGTGCAAGTGTCATGATTTCTGGAGTACACTGAGCTTCATCAATATCAAGAAGAAAGTTTTTCCAATCTGTTAAATTATTTTCTGACTCAGGCACTTTTAAACTATCATCGAAGTTAATACTTTCTTTAACTATACTTTTGATTTTTAATATTTTTTAAGAAATAGTGACATCTTTTAAACCTACCAAAAATCTTCCACTGCTCATTTGTCTATATTGTCCAAATCTCCTTTCTAATGGGTCACTTTGAAATCTCGCAGTTAAAACAAAGTGATATCCATCATTAAGCAAGTCCTTGATCAATGAGGCATGACTATTAAGTGTTCTAATTAGTGCTGCAGCTGTCTGAACACTTAAAGTAAACTTCTCACAGTTTGGTATCTTTTGTGATTGTCAAACTTCAATCCAATGTGCCATTTCCCAAAGAAATTCAGGTTTTTTATCACCAGAAACGACTGCATTACCTAAAATATTACATGCTGAATACTGACATTTAGAATTTGATAAAACCCACCACTTGTTAAATAATGTAAGAAAATCTGCACTACTTTTAAGATCTGGAAAATATGAGTGAATCGCTGCTGATGTAGTTTCATCAAAAATTGCAAGTGCTAAAGAAACATTTTGTTTAAAATTGCCAGGATGCAACACTTTCATTGTTATTTTTGGTGCTTTACGCAAACCAGCATCAAGAGTGAGGTCTTTTTCATAAATATTGTGGAAGGTACTCCATTTAATTTCTCCCCCACATACAATTATAGGATCTTTAAATCCATTAAAGTTAAAATCTGGAAATAAAAATCTTTTGCAATTTAACAAATTATTTCTGATGTTTTTAATAAGATGTACAACATCAAAACAGAGGTAAATTTTTTTTAGATTGTAAATAAAAAACAAATCTTCAGCTTGTTGATTCAATGCACAAAGGATTTTTTTAAAACAAGAAACATTAGCAAAATGGTTGTCACACACAATAACTCTAACATTAAATTCACATTCAGTTAAAATACGAAGACATTCAAAAATTTCTTCTTTCAACCATTTAGCATTGATTGTTTTTTCAGGAGACGTTTTGATCACATATGGAATATTTTGTTTCAGGCCAACTATCATAAAACAAACTATTCCCTTATACATTTCTCCAGACTCATCACTACTAATCATCTCTCCAGCAAAATACTCCTCACATTTTTGCAAGTACATTTCATCAAAAATCAAGCAAATGTCTTGAGATATCTTACCTTCTAATTTTAAACGTTTTGCACAACTTAGAGCATCAATATTTCCACTAGTTATTTTTTTAAGTAATGATAATGATGGTAAAGGCAATTCTTCACGCAAAAGTTGGTATGACTGCATAGAAGTATATCGTAATATCAGTGAATACCTTATAATATTGGCTGAATAAATAGGTTTTTTCATATATTTAATTTGCTGTAATTCAGTCAATACAGATGAAAATTGTTCGGCTTGTGATTTAATGTAGGTAGGAAAATTATGAAGCATACTTTTACAAGATAAACGACAATCTCTTCTTTGACAAAACCACTGAGGTAATGGCAGAGGTGAACCTCTGTAAAATAATTTAACATTCATCTCATTGTTTACACAAATGCACTCTGTAACCTCTGGAATAGATAAAGTACTATGACTCAATTTATAAAAAATTACATGATCATCATACTTCAAGAATGAAAAACCATCTGGAGCAAAACTTTCAGTAATATCGTTAAAGCTATTAATCAAATCATTCAATAAAAACTGTTCATATTGATCTGGCTGAAATATTCTTTTAGTTGGTGATTTTCTTAATGAATTAGAAGATTTTATAAGTTGTAATGAACCTTCTTCAGTCAAATTTGTGCAGTCAAAAATAGTTGGAATAGGCTTTAAATTTTTTATTAATCTAAAACGTTGATTCTTATTACCTTTCTTATAATATTTTTTTTCAAAATGTTTGATGCATATAACGGAAGAATTAGTAGGTGTCCAAACTTTTCTATTTACAAATTTAATCCAATATTTTTTTAACTCTTCATTTTTTGGAAACGAAAATACTACTGTAGATACTTCACCATAATTATGATAATTTGAACGACAATTTACGACGCAACATTTGTTAACCATCTTTTTGAACTTCCAAAGCTGCTTTCTTAAAAACACTTTTCCAGAAAACTGGCCTTCTATTTTTTTCTTCAAAATGTAAAATATCCGGCCGTATAAATAAAGTAGGCCACGGGTGTATGAATACTGCGCACGTAGGTCGGAAGAATAGCGACTTTACTATGGGATTTGGAACGCACTCTTGTCAAACCCAAGGAGGTTTATTAAACCCTTCGACCATATAAACTGATAGACACGCCTTACCGCCAGTAAATATTCACACAACTTTGAAGCCAACATCTTTTAGCGCGTGACGTCACGTTTGGGCATTAAACAATTTATAATATCGGTTTAGGGTGAATGTATTTAACATTTTTAAAGTTTTATTATTTGTTATGTATATTATTTTGTTTAAATTTTGATTTTCAAATAGAATATAGATATATAAAGATCATGATGTTATCTTGTTTTGCATATAATTGCACTTAAAGATATATTAAAAGGGTTTCTTTTCATGTGTAAGTAGCTACAAATCATTATTTGCTAAAATCCTACATTATATTTTAAATATAAATAGCATATTATTTTAATATGCTTATTTTTGTTGGTAGTTTTCTGAAAGATATAGAATTGAGGAGAAAATGGATACAAGTTATGTGGAGTGATGGTTTTACTCCTAGTAAGCTGTCTAAACGTTGTGGTAAATATTTCACTGGTATAAAGGAAGTCTTTCGAGTTCACAAAAGAAACTAAAAAAAAAATGCAATTTCTTCTATATTTAATTTCCCAACACTTTTATGAAAAAGTATTTATTCTAGAAAACTACCAAAAAATATAGACAAATAATTATTTCAAATATTATCACCAATGATTCAAATACAGTAAGTCTAATGTAACTAATCTTTTTGCAATGACATATATTGATTTAAAACTTTTAAGTTTAGTTTTTGTAACATATATATTGTGTGCCTATATATATATATATATATATATATATATATATATATATATATATATATATATATATATATATATATATATATATATATATATATATATATACGCATCAGACTTACTGTATAACATTAATGTTATACAGTAAGTCTAATGTTAACATTAATGGTATGATTATCAACATTATTGTTCGTAAATATATATATATATATATATATATATATATATATATATATATATATATATATATATATATATATATATTTTTAGGAACAATGTTGATAACTATATCATTTATGTTAACAATAATATCACCAGTAATTTAATACAGTAAATCTAATTTAAATACATTACAATGACATACTTTACAATTACTTTTACAATATCATATATTGATGTAAATGTTTGAGTTTACTTTTTGTGACAATAATATCTTTATGGTTTTAAAAACATTGTTGAAAAGTGTGAAATCAATCCTAACACCAATGGTAAACAATATATTTAAATACAATTAAATTGCTTCAGTCATCCAACTGTTGTTTAATAAAAAGGATTAAAGACTTACATTCATACCTTCATCATTTTAAATCAAAAAGTATAAATCATATGATGAATCAAAATCATGAATCATACTATGATTTCCGAAGAAGTATCAATTACACTAATGGTATAATATATATTTTTATTAAGAGTAGTTGTTGAACATATTTTATTTTATTTGTCTATTTCATTATTTTAAATATTTGTTTCTTATTTCTTATTTAGTTATACCTTTAGAAATATTTTGTTTTAGTCAACCTACTGTTAAAATATGGTTTTAAATTAATAAGTTTTTATGATTAAAAACTTATTACATTAATCATCAGATAACAGTTAAGGAAAATTTTAATTCATCACAATTACGGTAAGAATAGCAATAAGTTAATTATTGTGTTTGTCATAACAGTAATAATTGTTGTTATAATTCTAATGCTATTGTGATATTTTCATCTATTTCTTGATACCTTAATCAACGATGCCCTAATTTACTTGATTGGGTTTTCAAGTATAAATATGATGTTGTAACTAAAAATGTATTTATTTAATCTATTTAATTTTAGGGAGCTATGCCTGAGTCTACAAAACAGTTATATTGTCGGATTTTACAAGAAAAGTTAAAAAGCATTACCCACCAGAATTATGAAGCTTTGCTACAACACAAAGTTGTTAGTCCTAGGCTTTGACCTTGACTTAAGGCCTTGGTCTTAAAACTGTTGGTCTTGGTCTTGGCCTTGGTCTTCAATAAAAGTACCTAAAATTGAAGAATTAAAAGATTTCATTCTTTATTTTTATGTATTTTTGTTTTCGGCTTCATACATATCCACAAGTATGTTTTTTATTGACTTCATAGAATTTTGGGCATAACCCTGGTTTATTTTTACAACATGTGGTTTATTGTAACAGGAATTGTTACCTACAGTTTTGTTAATAATTGATCTTAACGTTAGACAAAAATTCAAGTCTTTGGGCTTGAAAATATTTTTATTCTTGGCCTTGACTTTAAAATTCCAGGCTTTGACCTTGTAACTTTTGGCATTGGTCTTGGCTTTAGCCTTGTAACATGTGGCTTTGGCCATGTCCTTGCTAATTTTGGCCTTGTTAACAACCTTGATTTAACATTAAATTTTTATTCTGCTAAAGCATATAGTTATGTTAGGAAAACATTTAGTAATGCACTTCTTCATCCTGGAATTATACAAAATGGCATAAAAGTGTTGACTGTTTCCCTGGATTTTGTAAAGAAGCTTTAGTTACTCTTCATAGCAAAATAAAAGAGGCTCAGAAAATTGGTCAACATATTGTGTGTTCATTTATGTAAGATGAAATGACCATTTGAAAAAAAATTGAATAAAAAGGCCATAAATTTTCTAGTTATATTGATTTTTGTGCTGATATCAATAATAATAGTTAACCCAAAACAAAAGAAACTTTAGTTTTTATGGTAAACTGTGTAAATAGACGTTGGAAACTTCCTGATGTATAATTTTTAATTAATAGTTTAGATGGTTGTGAAAAATCTAATATTGTTAAGCGTTGTCTGTAATTTATTTATGAAAGTGGTGAAGAAATTATAAAACTAATATTGCTTAGTATTTAAAGATAAGATTGCACCACAAAACTGACTTGATCAACAATTTACTACATAATAAACGTATACAAAGTGTATTAACAAAGCAAATTTAATTTTCGAATCAATAAAAAGTTGTTTTGTATATTATGTAATGGATAATAAAATACATAAAATTGTATTAACTGTTACGTTTTCTTATCTAAGAAATCTAAAAATAATAATTGATACAAATGATAAATTTAATCATATTTAAAAAAATAATAATAATAGTAATATGGTTTTTTCTACAAAATTTTACATTTAATAAACAGTTTTCTATTCTTAAAGCTTTATTTCGCTTGAATCGCGTTTTGTTTTGCCCAAACGTGACGTCACGCGCTAAAAGATGTTGGCTTCAAAATATATAACTTACGGCGGGTCTATCAGTTTATATGGTCGAAGATTAAACCTCCTTGGTCAAACCCCTATTCCGACGTTGAGCGTCCTTTGCGTCCGCGAACTCGTGTTTCTAGGAAAAGGTCAAAACGGGGTATATAGGGATTTGCGCAGCGGTGCGCACATACACGAACTAATTTTTAGAGAGAACATGCAGCGGAGTGTGTAAACAACGACTGAGGGTTTGGGGTGGGTAGGTTCTCTTTTAAATGAAGAAGTCGTTTTTTTACATTTTCGGACCTTAAGGACAGCGTCGGAATAAGGGTTTGACAAGAGAGCCTACCATGGGATTTGATGTCGGAATAATAGTTTAAAACTGCAAAATAGCTTTACTTTTGAATTTTTTTTTTTCCTTGACTTAAACATTTTTTTTAAAAAAAATTCAAAACTACCTATAAAAACATAGAAAAAGAAGACAAAATAAAAAATAATTTCTATAAATGTGTTTCATTATGTTAAAACTAAAAAAAGTCAGTTGAAGTTAAACATAAAGTTTTAACTAGTCTACTATCTAAAATTTGTTTTTTGTTTGAATTTAATTTTTATTAGATTATTGAGAGACATTTTGTTAGAGCTGGGCTCGTTGAGCAATTATTACTAAATCTAACAAATCTCATTTGAGAGGCGGAGTAAGTGCGAGTTTCATAAGTGCGAAGCACTTGCAAAAACTGGCATAAGTGCAAACTGCCATAAGTGCGCCAAATGAATTTGCTAAAATTGGCATAAGTGCGAACTGGCATAAGTGTTAAGCAGTTGCAATTTTGGCATAAGTGCGAACTGGCATAAGTGCAAAGCACTTACAAAAACTGGAATAAGTCTCAAGCGGCATAAGCACAAACTGGCATAAATGGACCGAATAAGTTTGCAAACATTAACTTAAGTGTAAATTGGCAATTCGCACTTTGGAAATTCGCGCTTATGTTAGTTTGCACTTATGCCGATTTGCACTTGTTTCAGTTTTTGAAATTGCCTCGCACCTATGCCAGGTCTTACTGGTGCTAGTTCGCACTTATGCTAATGTTTGTAAATTCTTTTGGCGCATTTATGTTAATTCGCATTTATACCGATTCGTACATATGCCAGTTTTTGTATCTGCTTTGCGCTAATGTCAGTTTGCACTTATGCTAATGTTTGTAAATTCTTTTAGCGAACTTATGCCCGTTCGCACATATCCTAGTTCGCGCTTATGAAATTTGCACTTATTCAGTTGTCCTATCTCATTAACATTGCGTCGGATTTACATAATTTTTTCATTATTGGAAAGATAATTTAAACTGCTTAAAATTGGATAAAAAAGTATATTTATTGATTTGTTTGATTAGATATTTTCAAATGGTAACCGAACTGCTCAATCTGCCCCAACTAGATAAGTTGAGATGCAAGGCAGGTAAAAAATCAACGAATTAATAAACATGAGTGATATGGAACTTAGATGACTCATCAATAAATCTATCGTTAACAGTTTATTTTATACACTTTAATGAGGTTATTAAGAGAAGAGAAAAAATTCAATTGTTTCATGAAAGTTTCATAAAATGTAAAAATATTTATACAATCATCTTGAACTTTGCAATTCGATTTAAAAATTACTAATTTTAAAAATATATATGTATTAATCTTTTTAATTAAATGTGTTACTTTGAGTTCGATAGTTTTTATTTGCTTTTTTCAAAGCCGCGCAAATTAGCCCTGCTAAACAAGGTGACACAATAGCTAGGTTTTAAACAGAACAATTAGACTTAGAATAAGAAAAAACGGCTAAATACTATCGATAGTCTGATAAATTGATAGCATATTACCGTTTAAGAAGCAAATAAAATAAAATTTATAAACATCTAAGAGAAAAATAGCAATAATAATTTTTTTTTACATTTGGTCCAAAATAGAATAATTTACCGTGCATCTTATATGACTGGCGTTTGAAAACTATTTGTGACGCATTGTATTACATTTGCAACTCCCTATCTTTTATTCATTAAATATTTTGTCCTGCAATGCGTAATTTTCAAGATGCTTTATTTGTACAACTAATTGCACAACTATCCTCAACTAGTCCCATTCTACCCTATATTCTTATCCAATAACTAAAAAAGTATTAAGAATGTTAAGGTGGTTCATAGGTTAAAAAATACTAAAAAATCAAAACTTTGTTTTTTATGTTATTTTATTTGAAATTTGTTTTAGATAAAGTATATACCTTAATATATAGAAAAATAACAAAATTATTTTTTTGATATTGCACAAAATTTAACATGGATTTTTTTAAAAACAATAAAAGTATTTAACTTGAAATTTTCAGGGTGTGCTCCATAACAATTACTTGACGGACTGTAGCAGAATTTAATAAAACTCACTTAATAAAATTTTAAGTTTTAAATAATCGTCTTAAAAAAAAAGCAATGGAAAAAAATGTATTTTTGTTTTGTTTCCATTGCTTTTATCCAACATTTTTGATAAAAAAAAATTTTATAATAAAATTCTGTTACAGTCCCTTTGTGTTAGCAACATAAAGATATTCTAAAATTTTAAGGAGCTATAACACTTGAAAAGTGTGTATATTTTGCTTATATTTTCCTGAATATATAAAATATATATTTAAAGCAGGGGTGTGGAGTCGTAAAAAAAAAGTAACGACTCCGACTCCAGTTGTTGAAATATTTTGAGCACAACTCCGACTCCGACTCCAATTCCGACTCTGACTCCAACTCCAAAGCAAAATTTTTGAAAAACTCTTTGAATTCTTAAAAAAATATTACGCGATTAATTAAAAATATCTTTTTTGACAAATTTATTAAACGTTCTTTGAGGTTTAGTATAAACATAAAGTTAGTTGTACATGCGTATTGTATTGTACATGCGCGTACAATACCAAGAAGTTTTACTACTGGAGTCGGAGTCGCGATTTTGTTTAGCGATTCCGACTCCGACTCCGCTAAAAATGTCGCAACTCCGCAACTCCGGCTCCGACTCCACAGCCCTGATTTAAAGTTATTTGGAAACATTTATCATTAAAATACAGAAGGGTATCTCCAAAAAATCATGCACTCTAACTCATAAATGTTTTGTCTATTATTTTCATAGTAATAGTACTGTCAACCTCCAATTTACTCTTATTTAATTCTAACCTATATAAATATTTTGTAAATAAGAAAATATTATCAAAGAATAAATTAAGTTTGAAGCAGAATCACGCAATGAACAGAGAATCACAAATTTTAGTTACTAGATAAATAAACTTTAATAGTAAAATATAAGTTCAAGCAACATATAGGAAAAATTTCTATTACTCTTTATATTATCTATTTGATGTAGTTTGCATTTCGGAAACATGGGGGGGGGGGGGGAGTGAATATGCATTTGTTAGAAAAATTCGCTATATCATTTATCGTTTTATAAATTGATTAGCCAACCACGAGTGAGTGGTTTCGGAGGCGGAGTTGCTACCTATATTCTTGAAAAACTTGAAGAAAAAACATTTAGCAAAACAAATAAAAATATCGAAACCTTATGCATAAAAGCTTTTAAAAGAATCAAATAAGTTCATAAAATCATAAAGGTTTTTAAAAGAATCAAATTTTTATTCAAGTTAAGCAATTTACTCCAAAAACGCTGAGTAATTGCTCAGCTTTTTAAATGAACTTAACAAATACTCTGTAAACCTTGATCCCAGCCTAGCTTTCAAAAATAGAATAGCTAAATAAAAATTTTGATGGCTTTATTGATAAAAACCCGTATCATGTATATCAAATGAAAAAATATCCTATAAAGAATTTAACAAAGCACTGACTGAACTAAAGCGAAATAGGTTGTGCGGATATAACGACATTATTAGCGATGTAATAATACACGTCATTGAATGTATTAGAAAACCCTTTTTCATTTAATATAATCTCCTTTTGAACACAGTATTTTTCCTGATATGTTAAAAGTTGCTAAAGTCAATCCTGTTTATAAAAATGGAAATTGTATTAATAACTTTTAACAACCGTCCAATTTCCCTTTTACCAGTGTTGCCTAAAGTTTATGAAAAAGTAATCAACAATCGAATTTATAATTATTTGAAGCTAAACAAACATTTATATAAAAAAAATTTGGTTTTCAAAAAAGTTTTTCAACAGAGCATGCTACCATTGAACTTTAACAAAACATGCTATCATTGAAAAATAAAATAAAATAGTTCAATTTTTTTGATAATGAAAAATCATATATTTATTTATAGGGAGTATATATGTATTTATAGACCTTTCAAAGACATTAGGTACAGTTGACCACGGCATCTTACTATTAAAATCAAATCATTATGGTATCAAAGAACTAATTTGTGAACGGGTAAAATCTGAGAACAGAAACAAGTTGGTAATATGACTATTATTCTTAAAAATTTTCTATAATTTGGTTTCATTTAAGAATCAACATACTTTTAATAAAAGTATGATGATTAATAAAAGTATGTTGATTAATAATAGTATGTTGATTAATAAAAGTATGTTAATTCTTAAATGAAGCCAAATTATAAAATTTTTTCAAGAATAATAGTTAAAGATAAACGGGTCTCTAATATAACAAAAAAAAAGTTTTATAAAAGTTTTTTAAAACTTTTTTTTTGTTATATTAGAGACCCGTTTAGTTTTCAAAGGTGTTGGGGTACATCAAGATAGTTTGATAAAGCATTGATTTTTTTCAAAAATAATTCTGATATGAATGGATAACTTCTGCACATCAAGGCTTGATGAATTCTAAAAAAAATTAAAATTCACCGCACCCTAATGAATACACCTCAAAATGATGCTATTTATGGAATCTGCGAAACGGAGTTTTTTTTTTGGAGTTTTATACCCAAAAATGCTAAACCTTCTTTGATTTCCTTTTTTTTAAACATTGCAATTTGAAAAAATATATATACATATATAATAGTTATTAAACCAAAATTATATTAAAGTAATTATATAATATTTTATTAATGTATTTTTATCAATATATTTTCTTTTTTTCACGGTAATAAATTTATTTTTATATGATATACCTGAAAAAGAAAAAGAAAAAAATAATAATACCAATGAAAAAAACATTGTTTTTTAACTAATATTATAAATATTAGGGTAGATTTGGGTAATATGAGCACCTTGGTAATATGAGCATACTTAAATATTTATTAGATGTAAGCAGTGAAGTTAATGTTGTTTTGTATTTTTTGAATCGACTTTATGTGATGTTAACAGGAATCAGTACAAATAGCGTAAATATCATATAATGAAAACGCTGTTAAATTTTTTGCCTAAGTCTCTGGCGCGAAATTTTGGTTCAAAAATAATGAAATTAATTTTTTCATTAAGAAAAATATTTTAGCTATAAATCCAATCCATTTTTGTTTGAAAAACAATGCATAGAAATATTTAGTTTTAACTTTATTTAAGATGTCATTTTTGTGTAATATGAGCAGGCTCAAATTACCCAGTGTTTTTATTGAAATTACCTAATTTAAAATTGTAAAATAGCAGTGGTTTTAATTATAAATAAAAAAAAAAACATAGTAAAAGATATTAATAATACTATATAAAGAGTACACGGGAAAAAACGGCAAGGTCACATTTAAAATGTTTTGAGAAAGTCTATATTGACCATTTAGATAAATCTTCATAAAAAACAATGAAACCTAAAAACTAGGAAAAAATGGCATTTCTATAATAATTTATCTTAAGTTAACAGTTTTAATAAAATTTTTGTAATTTTTATTAAAATTTTTTTTTAGCTATCTTTATACAAAGACTTTTATAAATGATCAATATATACTTTCTCAAAACTTTTTGAATGCGACCGTTTTTTCCCGTGTACTCTTCATATATTTTTTTGTAATTTAAGCTCAAAAAATTTGAATTTTTATGGTTCTAAGGTTTGAGTTAATTAAATTGAAAAATATAACGAACTAATTTTATTTTGCGAAAAACATAGTAGTTTGTTTTAACAAAAAGTTGCTTAAAATTTGAACTTTTAATGAAAGGTTTTATTAAGAACAAATTATAATATTCCAAAAATTAGTTCTAATTGTGAAGCTGGTATTTTTTTTACTTAATGTAATTTTTTGAGCTATTTTAAGGTGCTCATATTTTAAGGTGCTCATATTTTAAGGTGCTCATATTTTAAGGTGCTCATATTTTAAGGTGCTCATATTTTAAGGTGCTCATATGTTAAGGTGCTCATATTTTAAGGTGCTCATATTTTAAGGTGCTCATATTTTAAGGTGCTCATATTTTAAGGTGCTCATACTTTAAGGTGCTCATATTTTAAGGTGCTCATATTTTAAGGTGCTCATATTTTAAGATACTCATATTTTAAGGTGCTCATATTTTAAGATGCTCATATTTTAAGGTGCTCATATTTTAAGATGCTCATATTTTAAGGTGCTCATATTTTAAGATGCTCATATTTTAAGGTGCTCATATTTTAAGGTGCTCATATTTTAAGGTGCTCATATTTTAAGGTGCTCATATTTTAAGGTGCTCATATTTTAAGGTGCTCATATTTTAGGATGCTCATATTTTAAGGTGCTCATATTTTAAGATGCTCATATTATAAGGTGCTCATATTTTAAGATGCTCATATTTTAAGGTGCTCATATTTTAAGATGCTCATATTTTAAGGTGCTCATATTTTAAGATGCTCGTATTTTAAGGTGCTCATATTTTAAGGTGCTCATATTTTAAGGTGCTCATATTTTAAGATGCTCATATTTTAAGATGCTCATATTTTAAGGTGCTCATATTTTAAGGTGCTCATATTTTAAGGTGCTCATATTTTAAGGTGCTCATATTTTAAGGTGCTCATATTTTAAGGTGCTCATATTTTAAGGTGCTCATATTTTAAGGTGCTCATATTTTAAGGTGCTCATATTACCAAGTGGTCTTTGTAATATGAGCACTTTTGCTAATTTTTTTAAATTTATGTGTTTTTAAGAAAAAATTTCAGGTGCCTAAATATCTAAGTGGATCATGAGTAGGGATCCTTAAAAATTTTATTCTCAAAAATTTTGGATTCAGCATAATTATTTTTGAAAATACTCCGATTATCGCTTAAGGTGCTCATAATACCCTAATCTACCCTATATATAAGTTATTATACCAAAATTTTAGATTTTAGAACTCTTTAGTTGCAAATTTGTTAATTTCATGAACTTATTTTTATAAAAACAAATAACTTGTGAATATTTCAAGTAAAAAACTATATCTACAACTTATATTTAATATATTTTTAATGACAAACAGCAGTCATCAAATATTTCTAGCTAGAGTATAACATATAGAAAACTATAGTATATTTTTCACTACTGCGATATTAACACTCAAAAAAAAACACGATAAAAATATATATATTCAGGCAGCCTAATATATGAAAAAAAAATTTTTTTAGAGTTGTTTTTTAAGAAAATCATAATAGTATGCGTATTAAGGACCGGCGAAGTAGACTTTTTAGGACTCGAATTTAAATGAAAGACGAATTCAGATCAAATGCGTATACCGAATTTAACTGAAAGACGAATTCGGACTATTAAACCTAATTTAAGTGAAAGCCGAATATGGATTTTAAAAACACATTTAATTAAAAAACAAATATTTTAAGAGTTTTATAAGTTTTAAAAAAAAATTTTTTGTTTTTGTTTTTTTGTTTTGTTTTTTGCTTTAAATGTTCAGAAATGACCTATCGGTTTTGCCACGGAGTACATCAGAAAAGTATAAAACTAGGAAGTTCAAACCTCCTTCTTTACCGATTGGACAAAATATGTCCAGGGTTTGCTTCGAACCCTAGATCTCATGCTTCTAAAGCAAGCGCTGACCACTGCGCCGTGGTTGCTGTATAATCATTTTTTATAAACTAAAATTATTATTTTTTAGCTTGTAATTAACCATAATTTAAAACATGACATAGAACAAATGAAGATAAGTAAATTTTAACTTATTAAAAATATATTCACTTACAAAAAACAATTTGCATCAAAATAAAAAATCTAAAAATTCAGTAATAATGAGAATTATTTAGTTATTAAATCTTTACAATTCTTAATGTTTTTAAACGAGCATGAACAACAAAACATTTACAACGGTTATTGAAAAATTTTGATAGTCAATTTTATAAAGGAAAATAATCGTTAAGAATATTAGGTTATTATTGTTTTTTATTTATAGGATTTTTTATAAGCGATAAATAAGATTTAATAAGTGAAGAATTTGTGCCTAAAAAAACTTTTCGAATATTGACTCTATAAGACAAATTTATTTCTAACTTTTTTTTTTTTTTAACTGAACTCATGTTCCCAAGGCTGGGCGGGCAAGGCTTTAGTCGAGGAAGCTACTTCTTATATTGCTTAAAACCTTCTCTCAACTCTTTAACTCCGAAACACTTTTTGGAGTTAAAGAGTTGAAAGAGGGTTGTAACCAATAGAAACAGGTTGATATACATAAAACATATAATATATTTTATTATTCTTCTACTTTATAAATTGAAAAAAGTTTTATAGCTTTTTAATTTAACGTTAAATTTCAGTTATAACTGAAACTTAAATGGTCCGGCCGGTCCTTAATGTGTATTGTGCTGAGTCCCTTAACTAAGAAAAATAAAATATCACGCACCAAAATGGAATTACCCAGAAGCTATTTTTTTAACCTATGAGCCACTAAAACTTAAAGTATCTAAAACCATTTAAACTGTCGGGAATATTTTATATTTAAATAGAAATAATAAGTTTTATAATTCCAAAAACAAATTCATTCATTTAAATTTTCCCAAGTCGTCACGACGATAGTATTTAGACGTTGTTAGTAAAAAAACGAATGTTTGTATGCTACGTTATACATTAACGGAAGACGTCATTAATACACTACGTGGTATTTATTTTGCTAAAGCAAAAATTGTTTTGGTCAATTTTGCGATTGCATGGTTAAAAATATCTATTTTTACATATTATTGTTTTTTTTTATGACATCATACATTTTGACTATGGATGTCAATTAGTTTTTGTTTTTTTTGTATAAATTCCATTTCACTATTTTTTATTTTAATAACGTACCTTTGATTCAATAAGAACCTTGCTCTTTGATATTTGATTTGACAAGAATTTTGCTTTTTGACGTTAAACTTTAGCAACTTAATTTTTACATTTCGAACTTGTGATATGGATGGTATGTTCTGTTAAAATTATTAATTTACTTTAGATGACGGGGGTTTCGTTGAAGTTATAAAACTTTATACGTATTTTTAAACTTAAAAATTTTTATTTTTAGGAAAAAAACTTAAAGAAGGAGGTAAGTCTACAATAAGATAATTTGTTTGAAAAAAAAAAGGAAAGTTTTGTAAACTTTAAAAAATTCAAACTAATTGAAAAAACTACTGGACAAAATAATTGAAATATTGTTTTTTGCTTTTTTTTTTATTAATTTAATTATTACTGTCAAATTGCTTTCTCTAAAAACATTTGGCCATGATAATTTAATGTATGTTAAATAACCTAGGGTTTTTTTTTTTTAGCAGAAAAAACAAAGGAAAAATGTATGTTTATTATTTTGGGTTTATCTAAATAACACTGTTTTAAATATAAAAGAGATTAAATTTTTTTTTTTCTTTTTTTTGAACTTTTTTTAAATAAAATTTTTTGTTATATTATTGAAAAATGTTGTAGACTATTACTTTATTTTTTTCAGGTACCGATTTTGTGAAACAACATGGTACATATTACTTTTACTAGTAAAATATTTTATATCAAGACATAACAATGTTTAACAGCGAGACAAACAAAAACATTTCTATTTTTTTGTCACAAACAAAGTTGTTATCTAATAATTGAAACTTATATTTATTTTTAGATGGGAAAGTAACCGAAGAAGGTAGGTTTCGTTAAAATATATAGGTATCACGTATTTTTATGTTTACCAATATTTCTAAACTGTTTGCTTGTTTATGATTTTACCAAAACTTTAAAAAACAACTGCTTTTAAGCAACAGTCAATTAACTGATAATTATAATAATAATAATAATAATAAAAATAATAATAACAATAATAATAATAATAAAGTGTTCTAAAAAACGCAATATGTTTTAGACGTCTAAAAAATATTTAAAAAACGTATTAAAAAGTTTGTAGACGTATTAAACACATCTTGTGTTTACCAGGAAATAAAGATTCTCAAAACCAAGAATTATAATTTTGAACTATTGTTTTTTTAGCTAAACAACTCAAAGCCAATGTAAGTTGATTAAATTAAAAAGTTTACTTTTCTTATGCTTAAAGTCTAGACAAATCAAAAGTTACATTTGCTCATTTTAAAAGTGTAATTTTTTTTATTAACAGGTGGCCGAACCAACAAAAAGTTAAGTAAGTTTATTTAATAACTTTGAAATTTAGTTTATTGTTGTAATATATGAATACAAAAAAAGAATATAAGTTATATTTTATACATTATATTTTATATATTATATACCTTATTAAAACGCTTTCTTTAGAATATAGAAAAGGCGATATTTCCATTGTTTCTTGGTCTTGATTAAATTATTTTGTTTAAACCGGTTTTTTTTTTCCGTAAATAAAAATGTCTTACTTATTTATGTGTTTTTTTTTTTTTGCTTATCATATTTAAAGTTTAAATATGATAAAGTTTACTTTTATACTTTTTTTAACTTCTGAATGCTTTTTCATTTTATTGCGATAGAAATTAAAACGTGTACTGCGTAATTAAATAGTTAAACCTAGCAGATACAGGAGCTTTATTTTCAGTAAAAGTTTTCAACATAATAGAAATCAGTTTCATATCCAGCTTTATTATGGGATATGTACATTTTCTTATAACAACTTTTATTAAATAATGCATTTTGTAAATATTGCATTCTGGTAATTTTTAATAAAAATTTTTATAATAATTATAATTAATTATTATAAAAACTAGGAAAACATTAGGATGCATTTAACGGAATTTAAATATTACTAATTTGAATATTACTATTTAAATATTACTAATTTAATTTTACTAATTTAAATATTACTTCCCAGTTAGCACAGGACGTTTTTAAAACGTTTAAAAAACTTGTTAAAACGAATATTAACGATTTATAAACGTTTTAAAAACCATCTATGCTTATTGGGTTATAATATATATATAACTAATAAATTTAAATACATAACTTATAACTAATAAATTTAAATATTACTAATTACTTTTTCAGAGCTTTTTAAATAATTATTCAGAGCTTTTTAAATAATTATTTAAATAATTGTTTAAAAAGCTCTGAAAATTTACTAAAAGTTGACAAAAAAAAAAAAAAAAAAAAAAATATGACTACTTTTTCATTTACGGCCGTGAAATTGTTCATTTGCAAATTTTTCTCAGTTTTTATTCTTTTTTATAAATCTTTTCTTGTTTCTTACGTAAGAAACAAATGTATACATCTGTTTTGCAGAAAAAATCTTGAATAGTGTAAGATTTTACGTTTAATTTAAATGAGTTTTTTAAAATTAAAGTTTTACCTTATTTTTGTAATCTAACAGTTTTAACATGATTGTACGTGATTATTTGTAATCTAACAGTTTTAACATGATTGTACGTGATTATTTGTAATCTTACAGTTTTAACATGATTGTACGTGATTTTTGGCATCTTTTCGTCCACTGCGACGCGCTCGTTCATTTTTCACATTTTTTAACTCTTAACTACTGTTTAAATTGTTTTATCACCTTTATTTCATTTTCCTTTCATGTTTTGTTTTCTTTTAGTCCGTCGATCCTAAGATTATTTCTTCGTAACCGATCCTTAATTTCTCCTTTTTTTTAATGTCAATAATCTCAATTTTTTTCAACAATAGCGACTCCAACAACAACAAAATATAAATCAAACATAATTAGCTACAAAAGCAAAAACATTACCAAATAAATAAGCAGTAGCGCAGCGTTAGAGTTTTGGCTCAGAAACCAGAAGTCCGAGGTTCGATGACGGTTCTAGCCTAACAAGCGACATTGGTACGGAAGGTGGCGTCAACTAGTTAAATGCTCTCCCGCGGCGCTTGTGAAAAAACCGTAAAGAGCTAAATAACTATAGAAAAAAAAACAACAACAACAAAAACCAAACAATGGCGACCCCAGCATTTATATTTTAAATATTTATATTTTAAGATAAAATAGTTATTATTATTCCAATCTTTTTTTTTAATTTTTATTAATTCTATCTTTTTTTTAATAAAATATTTTATTTTTCTAATAAAAGTGAGATTACTATATTAATTTATTCAAAAAAAAGCACACACACAAATAAAAACACACATGCAAATATATCTTCTAAGTGAGACAAATTTGTTATAAACCTTGAAAACAAAATAATTATAGGATACACATTGCAAGCAAGTTTTACTGTTACAAACACGTGGGCGCATAAAACATTTTTTTTGCTTTTGAATTTGAGCTTGCTTAAGTAGGCTTTTCACTTGGGCCAAATCTTTTTGATCATATTTTTGATTTAAAGTTTAATTTTCATAAACAGTATCTTCATCATTGTCATTAGAGACAATAGCATCTACTTCACCATTAGTTTTGATACTCTTCATTATCTGTAAGGTTGTCATCAGCTAAGACATCACCTGGTAATAATTTATTCAAAACAAAAACATAGTTAGCATCAACTGCAGCAATTTTTATTAATTGACTAATTATATATATTTTTTTCAATTTTTGAAAAAATGAGCAAAATATCAAATGTTTTAAAAATTATTAGTTAGCATCATAAAATTAATATTATTATCATAAATTCATACAATTACAAAAGACATAATGTCACCAATTTGTGACATAAAAATATGAAACATAAGCACCCTATAGTTGTTTCAAAAGCTTATATAATTTATGTAATGTGTAAAAACAAATCATTTTACACTTGCAACTTTATTATATGATACAAATCAAAGCTTTTTAAAACTAATCTTTTTTTTTTTTTTTTTTTTTGACTCATCAATATTAGTAAATTATATATGTATAAATTATGTATAAAATACATATAAAATAAATATATGTTAATAATCTATACATTTATTATAATTAAAAATTTATTTCTGATATTGGCTATGGTAACCTAATTGCCAAAGAAAAACAACTTAGTTTATAAAATCTTGACCTATGGTTACTAAAAGTTAATCAAAGAGTTGACCAGCTAGTCGATTCTCTTATAGAGAAAGATAAAATTATCAATGAATTAAAAAAAAAAGAATTGACGAACTTGAAATAAATAAAGGTAAAAACCAAATACAAGATACCAACATGAATATTCCTAGTATACAGAAGTTATACAGCCAAATGGTATCAGGCAATAAGAACAGCATAACAAAAGAATTTCTAGCAGCTATTGTCGTAGCAGTAACTAAAAACAACAAAGAAAAAATAAACCGCGAGAAAAACATTATAATAAGTGGAATTGATTACGTCAATTCAAATACAACAAATGATGAAAAAGCAACCCTTTTATTATTAAACAGCCTTGAAATTGGCAACGAACATCCTAGGAAAAAAAGAAATGATCTTAACGACAAACTCAAATACACAATTGACAACAATATTAGGCTAAGATATGACATTGACGTAAATCATAAAATAAAAAATACCACTACGGCATAAGAAATCAACTATTAAAAAAAATATTTATCAAAGAATGATTTTATTATGTGCCGTCATTTAACTATCCAAATCAACTTAGCAATAACAATACAAGCTTAACTAGTAATAACCCTACTCTTGAAAATTCACAACCTAAACAGTTCATATTTATTAAACCAAATGATATCATTGAACCAAATGATCCAATCTGAAGATTTTACAAACGAAGCGATTAACAATGTCTTTAATTTTCAACTTTGATAACTTTATTCTCTCCTTTGATTTCTCAATGAAAAAAATACTATCAATTTTGCATTTAAGTATAAACTCAATAAAATCAAAATATATCACAGAAATCAAACCAATACTAGATTTAAATTTGATAGATATAATAACGCTCAATGAAACAAAACTTAATGACATATCTAACTAAAGAATTTCTTTCTAATATTACAAGACTCTAGTAGAGACAGAAAAGACAGCATTAAAGGAGGTGGCATTCTCATTTACATCAAAAACAACTTGAAAGTTTTATATTCGAATAGCAGTTTTGATTATGAGATTATTCATTTCTAAGTGATGTTTAACTAATTGAAAAACAAACTTGTATGCTGTTATAAACCACCAAATATTAATTCTCAATGCTTTAACAACTGTATAGAGAGCCTACTATTAAATCTCAACCAAAACGAACCAAGATTTATTGTTGGTGATCTAAATGAAGATCTTAACTCGCAATATAAAATGCATCTAAATGAGTTTCTCATGAATAACAACTTAAACAAGAATGTTTGAAAACCAACTAAAACTACAACTAAATTTAATATAAAAGAGAAAAAAAATTTAATATAAAAGAGAATAAATACAAAACATTATTTTTTAATAAATTCTTTTGTACATTTAAATCTAATTCCGATTGTATACAAATGATTTATATAACTTTATTAACAACCACTTTGATAATCTTCAAATAACTCATAATATTTTTAAAAAATTATTATTTCTCATTTTATCCTATTAATAAATATGAAATTGTCGATGCAATACAAAACATAAAAGAAAAAAGTTGCTCTGGTTATTGAGAAATTCCAACAAAAATTATCAAAAAATCATAAGATTCAATCGCTGATCATTTTCAGCAAATGTTTAGAAACAGGCTGTATTTCAAGTGAATTTAAAATAGGTAGCGTTATGCCACTTTATAAGCAGAAAGGTGATATTCATGATATTAATAGTTATCGAAGTAATGCTATAATCTCTCCATTAACAAAAGTGTTTGAACGAATAATTGCTAAAAGATAATTGCAATCATTCGTGTGAAACTGCGTTGCACATTCTTATCTCTAAAGTAAAAAACTAAGCAACTCCAAAAAACTCTTTACATTATCATTATTTATCGATTTTAGAAAGGCTTTTGACTAGATTCCAAGTTATTGATTATGAAACTTAAGCATTACGGTTTTTCAACTGATGCTTTGAACTTTAATAAGCAACTACTTTCATACCCAGTGGGCACCGGACCTAAAAAAAGACGTCTTTTGAACGTTCAAAAGACGTCCAAACCGTTCTAAAGACGTTCAAAAGACGTCAAAAACGTATATAAGACGTTTAAAAGACGTCTTTTTTACGTCCTTGCCGACTGGGTAATAGAAAATTATTTACAATGCATACTCTAATGAAGAACAAGTTAATATCGGTATACCACAGCATTTAATTTTATAACCTCTTTTTTTTTTGGTTTTTATAAATGACCTACCCGAATATCTATCGCTATTTGAGTCAACATTATTTGCAGATGATACAACTCTAATAACAAGTGATACAAATATAAATTATCTAATTACAAAGTCAGCATTTAATAAATTTACCGAGTGGTGCTATGCTAATAAACTCGACACCAATTCAGATAAAACAAAGGCAATGATTTTAACAAATAAACATACAACCAAAATAATATTGCTAACATCAATCATATTAGGTGAGAAGTTCCAAATTGAATTAGTAAATTCATTTTCTTTGCTTTGTGTCATTATTAACAGCAAATTACATTTTACCGAACACATAAAAAAGATAAAAGCAAAAGCTTATAAAAATTATTCTCAATAACTAACATTTTTGGTCTTGCCTTTAAAGTTAGTCTTCAATTCATCAAAACATTTATTCTACCTAACTTTGATTACTGTTCAAGTCTTATAATTTACTACACAAGAAAAAAAATTCAAAGCCTTAGTAATGCATACTATATGATTTTATTCTTACTACTCAAAATTAATATTCAAAACAAAGATATATTTCAAATAAATCAACAACATTAAATAAATAGAAGAATAAAGATTTCAAAACAAATTACAATCGTCTTAATCGTTCCGTTAAAGCGGAAATATTTAAAGCAAAAATATTACATGAAAAAGAATTAATATCAAAATTTCAGAACAACCCCAAACTCGTCTACAAATACATTAACAATCAACTAAAAATTTAAAGATAAAATTCGTTCTCTCAAAAATGGTTCAGGTGAAATTACTGAAACTCTTTCCGATATACTTGAACTTCTGAACTCTCAAATCAAATCTATGTTTACTCTTGAAAGCTTCGAAAATTTTCCATTGTTAAATAAAAGTGAAGTTAAACCTAAATTAAATTATAATAACAACTTGGATTTCTCTATTGAACATTATTAATGATAATAATAATTTGCAATAGAGAAATCCAAGTTAATACCAATCTAAACCCCTACAAATCTTTTTGACCTGACGGGTTGCACCCTTTATTACTTAAGATATATGCCCAAAGCTTCGCAATACCGTGTACGAAAATCTTTTATGAATCTTTTAATTCTGGAATAGTAACAACTTTCTGGAAATTAGCAAATATTAGTCCGATCTATAAAAAAAAGGGAGACAAACTACTTCCAGAAAACTATCGCCTCATTTCACTAACCTCTGTTGCGTGCAAAATATTTGAAAAAGTTGTAAAGAATAAAATCTTGAAGCACATCAACGATAACTATCTGCTCTCTACAAATCAACATGGCTTCTTTCAACATAAGTCTTGTATAACCAATCTAATAGAGACTGTTGATATTATTTCTTCTTTCCTAGCATCGCACCAGTTTATAGATGTAATCTACCTTTTTTTTAAAATGTTAAACTTAAAATCTCATGTTAAAATTAAAATCATTCGGAATAAACGGCAAACTACAATGGACTAATCCCTTCTTAGAAGACAGAAAGCAACGGGTTACAATTAACAACACTAGCTCTGACTGGGTTGATATTCTTAGTAGTGTTCCTCAAGGTTCTGTTTTCGGCCCGCTCCTCTTTATTCTTTTTACAAACGATCTTGCCCAACTTACAAAAACCTCTGAAGTATTTGCCGACGATATTAAACTTTTTTCTAAAACTTTATTGCAGACTAATTTCGTTGATCTGATGAACCGTTTACTCTTAGTATATGAGTGGTCAAACACTTGGTTACTTAAATTAAACATTTCAAAATGCTGAGTTATCAATTATGGTAAAACCAATCCTATGTATAGTTACTTTTTGCAAAATAATCAAGGTATAAATAAAAGCCTAAGAAGCTCTACTAAAGAACGTGATTTAGGAGTCATTTTTACATTTAACCTCAGGTGGAGCACACATAATCAATCAGTTGTCTCCAAATCTTTACAATTTCTTGGTATGCTAAAAATTACATTCGCAATCGTTGATGAAAAAATGTTTCTCAAATTATATAAAGTGTTTGACTTACCAAAATTAGTTTGAAAAAAAGGTTTTTGAATTAAGCTACCATTTTTTAAGTTGTATTTATTTTTATTTTTTAAAGTATATAGATTATGAAAAGAAATAGGAGATACAATAGATTTATATTTGCACATAAAACAAAGTATGTTAAAAATTCAGCTAATAAATATTAAGAATTTTCATTTCAAATAAGAAAGGCATGGACATGAGCAAACCTATCTTTAAAACGGATTAGACAGAAAATATGCCTCTGCTAACGATAAAGTGATAACAATTTAGATTTATTGGCTTACCCAAGGAAGTGTTTGCATAGTTTATATGATAGTGGATAAAAGTTTGTTAAAATGTGTCTAATTGTGATATCACAGAATGTGTTTAATTGTGATATCACAAAATTTGATAAAAGTTTGTTAAAATACGAATGACAATGGATAAAAGTTTGTTAAAATATGTTTATTTAAAGTATTTTTTGTACATTATTCATATTCTTTTAGCAAGGTTGTTGCACAAAAATTCAATTAATTCAAAAATCTAATGAATCGGAAGATACAGTTGAATTACTATCAACGAACTGTTTACGGTTGCTTAAAATAATTTTTTAGTAGCATTAAAACGTTTCTTTTAATTTCATAGTACGCTAATTTTTTAATAAAATTTTGTGATGAAGTAATAAAAATGTATCATTGGCTTTTGATAAGTAAATGAAAACTCCCAACATATATTGAGGTTTCTCAAAAGATTCAGCAATACTGCTGGTAATTTGGAGTATTGCGTATTTTTTTGAATTACTTTTTTTAAAGTCGTACTGATTTTGATATTTTGATTTTATCAATACATACATATTGCGTTTATTATTTTATGTACACCTCACTGCGCCTATTCCTATTTAAATCAATTGATGGGTAGGTCCCTTTTCTTTTTTTTAAATGTAATAATAATTGATAAACTGTAATGTTACTTTTGATTTACAATAAAAATAGTTATTACATAAAATAGTTATTCATATAAAACTATAAACACTTCAAAATAAAACATGATTGCACACAAAAAAAAGTTACACAAAAAGAACTTGATACCGCATATTAAGCTCCACGAGTATTAGTAATATCCACAAGACCACGCAACTACTGTGCTAGAGAGCCTTGGCGCAGTGGTTTTGAGCCAAGACCAAAAAATATGAAGTTAAACGCCGGCTTTAGCTTAATAAGCGACATTTGTAAGAAAGGAAGCGTGGACTACCTAATTAAATGCTTTTCCGTGGTGCTCTGTGATAAGACTATAAGAACTCTTAAGAGCACTTTACTTTCGGGTCATTAATTTTGCACAAAACTTCTACCTTACATTTTAGTTATGTAAAAGAATGCAGTAGCTATTTGAATTTTAAACGAAAATGTTCAATAAGTGTTGCGTCGAAAATACTACAAATAAAAATAGAATTGATTTTATATCTGATATCGCATTTTTATTGTGTGAAAAACTTTATTTACTATCTTATCTTAAAAAAATGTTGGATTTGCTGCCAAAAATAAGAAAAAAAAGTTATATGAGAACTATGTTTATGGATTATTTTTATAAAAAAACAAAAATGTTTTTGGACTTCAGGATTTTTGAAGCATCTTTTCTCTATTTAAAAACAATATAATGTATTTTTTGATATTTTGTTATTGCTTTTTGTAGCTTATTTTGCTTTATTTTGAAAATTATTGAGACGAACTTAATGTTATATTTGTATTTTTTTATCTGTGCTTTTCCATTAGTGTAATTTACATTTTATAAGAGTTAAAAATTTTTATCTTATAGATTCGATTTATAGATTTTATTATTCTCTTTAAGATATATAAAGTAAAATAGGAATATTATATAAACAACTAGTAAGGCGCCTAAAGATGTCGTTTCCATAAACGATGATGAAAAATTGTTGTATTTTTTGTTTAAGAAATGGTTTCGATAATTACAAACATTGTTTACTACATAAAATATTCACCCGAATCTATGAACAGTAGTTTTAAATATCTCATATTCCTAAATTCAAAATATTTCTATAAGACGTATTAGAAGAAATATTTCTATAAGGTTTTTTTAAAATACTTTTATTTAATTTTTTGTTTCCACCTTGGTTTACACGAACATGGTTTCATTTGAAACTTTTTGTTTACACTTTGAACTTTGGTTTCTGTCCATTCAATTAAGTTCAAGTTTGGTATCTTTCGGAAATGGATATTGATCCACCATTATTGAGAGAAGACGAAGATACAAATGTTTTCAATCTAAAAAACGTTATTCTAAATTCTGTTTTAGCATCGTGGCTTAAACAAAGATATATGAAAGGATTAAGTAAGTAATTTACAACTGCAATAATCCAGACTGACATCAAGAATCTAAAGTTTAAATTTTGCGTCAAAAGAAAACGGAGTGAAAGTACAAAACAAGGTATCCAACAAATTAAAAAAACCATTACCAATCCAATGGTTATCCTTATTAATCGACATTCTTTTGCGTGACCTAAAGTTTTGTGGTTTAGCTGATTTGCAGATAAAGCGTTTATCTTGTGGAGCTGGCGTCTGGCCTCAACAAATATAAAAAAATTAGACAAAGTTAAAGTTATTAACCCTAAAGATATGAAACACACAAGACAAGAATGTAAAATAGTATAAAAAAGTTCATGGAAGACCTCAACATAAGTTGCAAGTAATTCAAAGGTTAATATATCTAGAACTGCAAAAAGCCAAGAAATTGATATGAAGTAATACACGTACTTGTTCAAAAATTTATCTGTGTAAAAAAACGGTTTCGTCACTGCTATTACTCTATCTATTGTTAGAAGCATTAAATTTGAGATTGATATTGGAGCAAACGCTGCAATCAAAATAAGCCAATGTTGCTGCTGAGTATGGAACATGGCGTCGGTGCTGAGTCTCTTGTCCGAAATAATAGATGCAGCAAAACAAACGGTTGCTATAGAAACGCATGTATCAGATAAAACCATATTAAACAAAAACTTGTTTGACTTTCTTTTTAAAATATGTTTGTTGTTACGCAAAAGAAAACACGCCAGAAGAAAATTTACTAAAAGACTGATAGAAGATATCACTAGAAGTAGACATTTTAAAACAAAATCTTCGCTTTGACTTTCAGACATTTTTATTAAAATCTTAAATAAATAACAAACAATTAATAGTTAAAGAAAAAGTACCATCATTATTTATCTACTTTAATGTAATGATTTTTTAAAATAAACTTGTTTTTTCTACATTACAATCATGCGTTTATATGAAAAATGCTCGTATATATGTCTATTTTGCTCATATTAGTGCAAGTGAAAAATGTATCTTTTGATTACATACTAATCTTTCTTGTAGATGTGCAGCCACTTGATCTATATTTTATGACTATAATATAAATGAATCGTTTCATCAAAAGTTTACGCTAATTTATAATAGTAGATAAACATGCCTCAAGGTATAAAGTAACGTCAAAATGCTAAAAGTGAGACGTTAAACTAACAATTTTTTGTTTTGTTTTATTTAACAACCTATAGCCAACAATTTAATAAGAAACATTATTTCATAACTTTTGAGATATTAAAATAAAGCTCCTATCTGATTTAATCTGATTTGAATTATTCGGATTATTTGGCGTTGAGAAATTAAAAAACTACGATTAGATTTGCAATTATTGATAGCTAACAATTTTTTACCAACAACTTATCGCGTGTGTTTTTTTTAATACATAAACTTATATATATATATATATATATATATATATATATATATATATATATATATATATATATATATATATATATATATATATATATATATATATATATATACATATATATATATATATATATATATATATATATATATATATATATATATATATATATATATATATATATATATATATATATATATATATATATATATTTTCTTTCTGAAATTTTTTTTAATCATCAAAATAAAGGCAGTAATAAAAAGTTGTTTTTTAAAAAAATTTTATATGCATAATTTAAAATGTATGAGCATTACTTGAACCAATAAATTAATTTTTTAAAGACTGACACTGCATGAGATTTTTAAGAAGTTTGTATGTGTTTACGTTAAATTGTGTTTGAAGTTGAAAGAAACGAAAAATATGTTTAAAAAAATTAAAATTCTTTGAAATATATTCCGCCGTTTAAGAACAAATAAAATAAATATATATGTACAAAAGAAAAATAATGGCCGAAGCAAGATTTATTATTTCTAAATCTTAACGTATTAACATGGTTTACGACACGGTTTTGAAAGTGGACACAGTCGTCAATAGAAAAAAGTCAATAGAAGTTTTATGAAATAAAAAAAATACCTTTACAAAAAAATTCAGGGGGAGATCAGTGACCCCTGGATCCCCCTTCTTTCCCGGTGTCGTCTCTGATAAAAACGAGCTTTGATAAAAACGCAAATATTAAATATTAAAGAAATTTTTAACAACAATTTTTAAAATTTGACTAAACTTTCCAATAATTTTGATCAAATAAAGATCTAAAATTATAAATTATTAACGTCATAAGTTTATTAAAATGTGATTTGTGATAAAGATTTTTGTCTTAATATAAATTTGTATTTCCTATTTATCAGTTATACTACAAATAATAAAAAAAAAACATTTCAAATGCATTTAAAATTGGTATTCCTCATTTAATATAAAAAATAAACTCAAACTCACTACAGTGTACAATCAGATAAAAAATTTATAAAAACCCACTGTATATTTCACAATGTTGATATTAAATCTCTGAGATAAAAAGAAAAATGCTAATGCAGTTTAAACTATCTATACTAAAATTTAAATGACGTTAAAAACTTTTTGTCATTTTTAAAACTCATAGGCATAGATTATGTCACACCACAAAGACTACGCCAGTTTTACCTTTTTTAAACAGTTTTTCTTTTTAGTAATAATAATATTTACAGGTTTCATTAACCTATTTTGTTTATCACTCAATACTAGTTCATTACAAATACTTAACCAATGTTAACCAAACTAGACAAAAAAACCTCAATTCAGTGGAGCAACAACAAATTGTGTTGAGTCGTTTTGGTGTCGGATAAAATGAAGGTTAAAGTATGTTTTTGGATCACAGGGTGATTTAAAGTGGTCTAGGCTAGATGAAGCTGTATACAGAGAATATTATGATTTTTATAATAAAAATGTTTAGAAAAATTTCTCTTTATTCTTAAAACATATTAATGATAGGTATCCTCTGTAATGTAAAATAAGTATTATAATATAATATTTACATTGAAATTGTTTCATAATATTCATATTGAACTTGTTTTTTTTTATGTACAACAAAAAATATACGTTGCAAAAACTAAAAGAAGATAAGCCACAAAAAGATATGCAAAGAAGATAAGATACAAGAAGATAACTGTAGAAGATCGATTAAAAGAAGATTAGCCACAAAAAGATATGTGTTGATAATTTGTAATATTTTTTTTTTTTTCTAAAATATTAAATTTTTATTAAAATGCATTTACGCAAAGTTTTTGTTTTTTTATTTTTCTGCGTTACCATTATGGCGCAATTTAACGTAATATTTTAGCGCCTATTCTGGAAAATACCAAAAGCGAACACCAAGATTATTCGTTCCGAGAATTTACAAACTTTACCGAGTTTAGCGTGCGCCGTGTACAGGTCCGCCTTCTATTTTACCATGCCACTTAAAAAATACGAAGATTTTTTGAATTTATCTGTTAAACAGCTTGTTAGTTTTTTAATTGTTCGTGGGCTAAGTACTACTGGACGCAAAGTCGATCTTGTTGCAAGAGCATTTTCTGCAATGGAATTAAATATAGATGTTATAGAGACAGCAGAAGAACAGGAAAAAAAACTTAACCAATCTTATACGGACAAGCTAAAAGCTTTAGATCTAATTGACCCAAACTCTGTTCCAATGGAAAATAGAAAGGACTTAGTATCTGAGTGGCCTAGAATAACAATGGGAAATATTTTTTCATATATTCTTAATAAAAAATATTTTGATTCGGAATATATTGGCAAATATAAGGACCAAAAAGCATTTTCATTTTTCGATAGTGGTTTTGTAGGCCCAATAATGCACTTCAGGTTTAAAAAAGATATTTTATTCGCATATTCTGAAGTGTGTGGTTCGCAAAAAATTCACAAAAAAAGAAAGCTTTGGATTACCTTTTGTAATAATGATATTCTTTCTGGTTGGTGTTTGTGTATGGCTGGAGCTTTTGAAGTTTGTAATCATGTCATTGCCACCCTTTATAAAATTGAATATGCTAATAACAAAGGTTGGTGTAATCCAACATGCACAGAACAAGCTTGTATCTGAAATAAGTCTTCTAGAAAAGATATAAAACCGTGCTTAATAACTGACCTAGTTGTTAGAAAAAAAATTGCGAATAATGAAAAAAATGATAATAATAAGGAAAACACAAGGATGAAAGCATTGCAAGAATTCGATCCAAGAATCGAAAGTCATCGTGAATTTAATGAACATTCATTTGAAACTTTTTTAAACAACGTTCATATATCTGAGCCTTCTGCTGTAATATTTAAATCAAAAAATAAAAAATCTGATGAAAATATTGTAAGTAATCCTGATCTTGAAAAGCTATCATTTGAAATACTTTTAGACCATCCTAACGCTGATGAGTCAACATTAGGCAAAATATTATTAGAAAAAATGGTTTTAACACATGAAACAATTAAAAGCGTGGAATATAACACAAGAGATCTAGCTAAAAGCAATACTTGGTTTCAAATGAGAAAAGGGAGAATAACTGCATCCAAACATCACAGCATATATACCAAAGTTAATACTCTTTCTAGAAATACAAATTCTAAGAAGCCTAAAACAAATCCTCTTGTTGCTGAGATTTTATACCCTCATAAAAAAAAACATTTGTTATATGTTTTTACTGCTTCTATCAAATGGGGAATTGATCATGAGCAAGATGCTATAAAAAAATTTTATGCAGAGCATGTATCAAATCACACTGATTTAAAAATTGAAAAAAGTGGTCTCTTTATTTTGTATGACAGACCTTACATTGCTTGCGCCCTCAAGATGGATTTATGGTATGCAAATGTCATGGTAGAATGTGTTTAGAAGTTAAATGTCCTTTTAAAATTTTTAATAAAACAATCAAAGTAGGAGCTAGTGAATGTAATTTCTTTACAATAAAAAATGATCAAATAACATTAAATAAGTGTCATAAATATTACACACAGATTAATTCCCAAATGGCAATTACAAATTGCAAGTCAGCATATTTTATTGTTTGGACGCTTAAGGACTTATATGTTGAAGTAATCGAATTTGATCAAGAGCTCTGGGATACGGTGAAAATAAATTTAGATATTTTTTTCAATACATATGTTTCTCCAGCATTATTACTAATAAAACCTATAACATTCTGTGGAAAATGCGATAAACTTATACTCGAAGATCCAGAAATCAATGTTAAAGAATTTAATGAATTTAGCAGTATTCAATGTAAAGTATGTTGCGCTTGGTTTCACTGTTCATGTCAAAATTTAAAAAAAGAAGACTATGAGTTAATAGCAAATCTAGACTGGGTTTGTTGCATGTGCTCAATGTCTAGTTTATGTTTAGCTTAAATCTTCAATGGATATTTTATTAAGAGTTGTAGATAAATATGTTGTTTTTATTTACATTTTTTTTAATTCTTTCTGCATTTTCAAAAAATTTTCAAAAAAAAGTTTTTTCGGGGCTGGTTTGGTTTAAAAAAAAACACTAATTTTTTACACATCTTTCAAACCCTAGTTGATATAAACTCATATTATAATAATAACCTAAAGTTTGGACAGTGGAACATTATTATATAATAAAAAAAACTATTTAGTAAACTAAATTTGTTTAATGAACTATTTAGAAACTAATGGTTTTCTCAAGTTTGATATAGCAGCACATACGCGTAGTATATTATTCATGATAGGTAGGTATAGTAATGGCTGTGTTATTTTTAAAACACGGAAATGTTTTATCCTTTTTATTGCTTGCTCCACATAAATACGTACATTAGCAATGTTTGATGTTTCTCAAACTTCTTCTTTTGACATTTGAATTCCTTTAACAGCACTTGGAGGTATACAAAGAGTACACTGTTTATATGCAAGGCCTGTCCTTATTTTAAAGCCACGATCTGCCATAACTTGGTCATAGGGCTCAAGTATATCAAGAAAACCACTATTTCTGACAATAAAAATGTCAGAGGCACGTCCACCATAAAGGGGAGACAGCCATGAAATGGCTCCATTCGGAGTTATTGCTATTAAAAAATTAACTGTTGCATGATGTTTATAGTCACTCCACATACAAGCTTGAACATCAAGAGCACTTGATGTTTCAAAAAATATTTCAGAACAATCTATAATTGTTCTCACTTTTGGATATAATCGCTTAAAACAGTTTGGCATAGTTGCTCGAATTGTATTCCGGCTAGGCCACAAGATTAGGTTGTCCAACTCTTTAGATAACAATATTACCCATGTAATAATAATTTGGGAAACTGTTCCAGCTGATATACAAAAGCGAAAAGCTAAATCTTCAATTAAAAGACCCAAACGTAATCTCATCATAACTAAAAGAAATTCCTGTTCCAGTGAGATTTTTCTTTTAGGTCCGCTTTTTCTCATAGGAAATAAGTTATCGCTAATAGTATAATCTTCTGATAAGTGTAGCTGCTCGACTGATTCAACACTGGACATGGTTTTTCGTAATCGATTTGTTCTCTTATTTCCATCCCAGTATTTCATAACTGGTGCTTTGTGCTTGACATAATTGAAAACACTTTGAAACATTTTTCATTTTGTAAACCTGTAAAAGTCGATACATCTGAGTCCCTAGTAATATGACAAAACTGTAAAGCAGTATTTGTTGATAATAGAGTAGGCTCTATATTATTTTTAACACTGTAGTCTGCTTTATTCTTAGACAAAATTGGATTTACAGTGTCTTTTTCTTTGGGAGAGGCGGGTGGGTGTAATAATTCTTTGGGAGAGACGGAGATGTGTAATAATTCTGCTGCAACTGCATCGCCACTAACATATGGAGTTATTTCGAACGATATTAAGCTTTCTTCGTCTGAAGAAACAATCATAAGATCTGACAACTCTTCAGCTGTAAGGGTATCCGAGTTAGAGTTAATAGATTCAATCATTTTTGAAGAAACAGGTTTTACAATAGATGTTGTTCTAATTTTTGGAGGAGGTCTTGATTGTTTTTTTTCCGGAGTACATTGAACATTCATGGTGTATGTCAAAAAGAGTGTTGGGTTAGGATTTTCATAAGTGGGCATGCGATCGACAAAATGATTAGAGCAGATTTTAAAATGTTTAGGTATAACAACGTGTTTTCGTCCTTTAGAAACTGCATGAATCCATGATTTTCTTGTTTTTCCATCAACAGTCAATTTGTGGAAACATAATTTTCCAGATTTAACGTTAGGGTAAGGCGGGGTGAATTCGTCACGGAGCGAATCCGTCACTTATGCGACTCAGCTTTAAAATAATAATGCATAAAAACTAAGAAATCTATTAACTAGGTTTTTTCGAAACTTTTTCAACTGATATTTGTAGAATATTACTAAATAAATGTTTTATATATTTACCTCCGATTATTCTTTAAATATTGCAAATAAACATTGAAGTTGAAAAAACATTTTTCTGCTTAAATGCCTATCGTCAAAAAATTATCAAAATACGCAATGTTTTGACCACAAAGTATATATTTTTTGATTGATTGATGTCAGTAGTTTTTAAATAATAATTTAAGTTACTATGTTTTTGCCTTTGGAATCGTCACGTAATGATTGTTAGCACATGCTCAAATGAGGGGCAACTTCGTCGTTAAAGAAAAGTTAATACGAAAAATAAATTAGGTTGTTTCATCATGCAAATTTTTAAACTACCGAGCGCCGTTTGAAAGAAAAACAAATTGTGATCAAAATGCGCTCCAAAACTTTAGACATTTATAAGAGAAAGGCTCTTCAGAATATATTAATTTACAGTTAGCTTTTAAAACTTTTTGAAGTTTTAATTATAAACACGACTTTGATGTGAAACATGTAAACAAACTTATTATAATGTATAGTCTGAAATATATATACAGTAAATAATAAGTATATATTATATTATATATTATATAGCAAAGATCTTATTCTATTTTAAAAAATATATATAATATTATACTATTTAGTATAACTATTATATATTGTAAAAAGTAAATAGTAAGTATATAGTATAAAATGTGTGTACAGTATAAAATATCTGTTATAAGTATTTTTTGTAGTATTTATTATAAACAAATGTATCATTCATTGGAAATTATAAAGCATTTATATATATATATATATATATATATATATATATATATATATATATATATATATATATATATATATATATATTATATATATATATATATATATATATATATATATATATATATATATATATATATATATATATATATATATAATATATATATATATTTTTTTTTGTGTATATATATATATATATATATATATATATATATATATATATATATATATATATATATATATACATATTGTATATATATATATTTATTTATATATATACCAATATAAAAAAAACTAAGAATGTATTATTACTTATGGTAGATTTTAATAACATTATTTTTCATGTTAAAATGTATAGATGGTACGTAATTATAAACCAAAGCGACAAAAAAATTATAATGCAGAAATTTTTCAGGCTGCTCTGCAAACCATTATAGATGGAGAAACTATATCAACTGCAGCAAAACAATTTAATATTCCATGTACAACGTTGATTGATAAATTACGGGGAAAACATCAAACACATTCTATAGGTGGTAAAACAATTTTCTTTAAAAATCAAGATGAAACTCTTGTTCAAAGGCTGCTATATATGGCTGATAGAGGGTTTCCTCTCACAATAATGTGGTTAAGATCTGCTGCTTATTTCTATGCCAAAAGCTTGTGTAGACGTCATTTATTACAGAAGTCCATTCCAAAAAGTTGGCATAATAAATGTTTGGCATCACGTGATTGGTTTCTCTCATTCCGAAAAAGGCATACTCAGTTGACACTAAGAATTCCTGAAGGGCTTTCTCGAGCAAGAGCAGAAGCATTTAATGAGAATCGCGTTCAGACATTTTTAAACGATTTACAACCTTTTTATGAACAGCTTGACATAAAAAATTATCCAAATTTGATTTATAACTGTGATGAAACTGGCCTTTCATCTGTGCCAAATGTCTCTGTTAAGGTAATAGCATTAAAGGGTTCTCATCAGGTACAAAAGTTAACTATTGGTGAATGTGGCACACTAACAACATACCTGGCCACTGTTAATGCAGCAGGAGACAGCTTACCACCATTTTTCATATTTAGGGGAACAAAGATTCCAGATGCATCTAAATTTCCTTTGGGTACAAAAGTGCATTGTAGTCAAAGTGGATATATTGATCAAGAGATTTTTATTGCTTATTTACATCATTTTAATGAGTTTTGTACAAAAGTGAATGGGAAAAAAGTATTGTTATTTTTGGATGGCCACAAAAGTCATGTGACTATTGAAGCGATTGAATTAGCAATAAAGATGGATATTGAAATAATATGCATTCCACCTCATAGTACACATTGCCTTCAACCACTTGACACACATGTTAATAAAGTAGTTAAACATATGTGGTCTGAAGCCTTGTCTAATTACTTAGCTGAAAATGATGATATTTCTTTGCCTCATTGCAACTTTCACATTATTTTTAACAAAATATGGCCAAATATACTTACAAAAAGAGGATTGATTGTTAATGCGTTTTACCATTGTGATTTGCATCCCCTAAGAAACCCAGTAAAAGATTTCGAATATAAAAAAGCAGAGGTTTTTAATAAAGCAACAATTCACCAGGGAGACCAAAATTTATCTATTTTAAGGACTATTATACCTTCGCCTGAAAAAAAAGGAAACCTACTCATTCAAAACGCCACATTGCTCTTATTACATCATTAGGTAATGTTAAGTTAATAGAGCCTCCTGCTAAAAAGGCTGCAATAAAAAATGTGGTCAGTGTTAAACAGAAGTCAAAAAAGGATCACGATAAATCAGTTAAAACCAAATCAAAAAAGACTTTTTTTTCAGCTGATTCTGATCACCCAAGTTCTTCAAGTTTTATTCTAAAAAATAACACTGATAAAGACTTTTGTTGTGTTTGTGCAGCTGTTTGGGCAGAAGCAAGTGAAGATTGGCTTAAATGTTTAAATTGCAATCAGTGGGCATGCGAAGGATGTTTTGGAGTTGATACATGTGCAAGTTGTGTGCAATGAACATATAAACGTCTTGTAAATTTTTAAATAGTCATAGTAGTGATATGATTTTTGTTATTTAAATAGTCATAGTAGTGATATGATTTTTTGTTGCTTTAACGTGCTATTTTTTGCGCTAGCGCGGTTATACGGTTTTCATTTATGCCAAAATCATTATTTGATATTTTCTTGGAAAAAGTTTAACAATTGATGTCCTTTTAGATGTCCTTTTTGATGTCCTTTTACCTTAGGCCACTGCAGTCGAGGAGGCTACTTTAGTTGTGTTTACAACTCTCTCTCAACTCTATAACTCCGAAACACGAACCTTGACGATCAAGGTTCGTATTTCGGAGTTATAGAGTTGAGAGAAAAACAAGTTGAGCGCAGTACTACCAGGGACGCGGTGGGAATCGAACTCGCAACTTCTAGGTTTACTTCTAGATTAGGGAAATCATCCTACTGTGACCTCAAAAATGTTTTATGTCAAAGTTTTTTTCTCCTAGGTAAGTTGCCTTTACCACTAGAAAGGAATTTCGTCTATCGCCCGAGTCACGAATTTTTAAATTAGTTTAGCTGTACTGACGAATTCGCCCCGTAATTGACGAATTCGCCCCTCATGACTTGATGATGAAAAAATCAAATTATATGCTAAAGTAACTTTAGAATTCATTTTGATTCAATACATTAACAAAATAGAGACCCTAATTAATAAAAAAAAGTTTTTAAACTAGAAAAGTTCACTTATTTATATGCGAATTCATTTTGTTAAAGTAAAACATGATGAACTCGCCCCGCCTTACCCTACTATGTATTTCGTAACGCTCTAGATAACGTTTATCGTTATTGCAAATACCAACTACACAGCGATCATTAACCATAATGTTTTTTTAACTGAGATAGTAAACAGTAAAAACTTAGTAATGAACACAACATGATAATAAATATTCAAACAAAAAGATTAATTAAAAGTTAAAACTTAATTAAAAGTTAAGAGAATAACCAAAGTTATATTATACAGAATTATTTTTAAACAATAAGAAAGCAAATAAATTCTTTGCAAAAACTCACTACTTTAATAAGAATAATTTTTTGGTTTGTATCTTTTTCTATTTTATTGAGGTAAAAGTATAAATAAAATATTCTTTACTAAATTTTTTTCGACTTTTATTTTATTTGTGTTTATTTTTGTTAACGTATATCATTTTTAAAATTACACACCTGATGTATTTTTTCTTATTTGTTATTTATTTGTTATTTACCTGATGTATTGTTTCTTATCTTTTTCTTATATGTTTATTATTGGTTTGTTTACATTTTTGCCCTCCCGAGAAAAACATTGCATCACGTGATTCATAATAGCCGCTTAATTACGAAATCTTCTATTGTGTATGTTATAAAGAAATAACGACTGTGACGTGTTGTGAATTATATTTTTAAAAAATTGAAACATAAAATAAAAAAGTGCATGCATTAAAAATTTTAAATATATAGAAAACAAATTATGAACCAGCAGTTAACAACTCAAAAAAAGCGGAACAAAACTCAAAACAAAATATGATGGTACCTAATGGTACCTTGTGGTTAGAAAGCTCAGTTGGTTAGAGCGTCGAACACAATGTTAAAATCTAGATTGTTGAGCAATATATATACAAATCTCACCACCGCCAATTTAACGCTTGAGTAGTACTTTGGAGCGCTAAAATGTTGGTCATATGGACGCCACTCTGGATTTGTCTTTATGACTATTTTTGGCTGTTAGTGCCGTGCCTAAAGCCCCCCTCCCCCCCCCCCCCCCCAAAAAAAAAAAAAAAAAAAAAAAAAAAAAAAAAACAACTCCCGGTTGAGGAGAGGAGGAAAAATTTAAAGGGGCCCTTCAATGCAGTATGCAATAAATTATTTTAATACGATGATAAATCTAAAACTATGATATAGTTGTTTTTGTTTGTTTATAATCTTAAAACGTCTTATTACCGTTTGCTAATTTTTTTTTAAATTACAAAAAATAATGCTATTGTTTTACTAATATAATGGACGTGTTATTTTAGTTAAACTTTTGTTTTGAACGTTTAGTTTTAGTAACTTTTAATTTTAGTTAAAGTAGAAATTATTATTTTATTTTATTTTTCAAACACTAGTTTTTCAGGCATTCCAGTTTTCTACATAAAAACACTTTTAAGTGTGCAGATATTTTTTGGCATAATCGTTAATTTCTAAAAAAAAGTCCTCTGCATCTAAAAATTTCTTTAAAAACAAAGTCCTTAAGAAAAAAAGTGGAGGGGTTAGCGTCCCCCTGGCCAAACACCCCCTTTTCTCCCCTTATTCCGGTGTCGTAGACTCTGAATTAGATATATAAAAGTCTTATTAAATTTTTAATAATAATAAAAGTTTCTTTGTGTGCATATTGTTATTGAATATTTCACTCAATGTATCCTATTGTTTATATTGTTATTAAATTGATAAAATATATCACAACTCCATTATTACATATTTTTTATTTATCTTTAAAACATGGTGTTTTTCCAGAAAACCTAAAAATCGCAAAAATAATTCCAAATATAAAATTAGGCAATCCTTCTGAAGTTGCAAATTATCGTCCAATCTCAATTCTTAATTGTTTTTCTAAAATATTAGAGCGAGTTATGTATAATAGGCTTTATTCTTTTTTAAATGTAAATAATATTCTTTACCATAAACAATTTGGATTCAAATCTGGCCATTTCACCGATCATGCAATCATTCACCTTGTTCAGGACATTTTAAAATCGTTTGATGAAGGCAAGTATACCCTAGGCCTTTTTATTAATTTAAGTAAAGCTTTCGATACAGTCAATCATCAAATTCTTCTCTCGAAACTCAAAAGTTATGGTATAAAAAATACTAACTTATCCTGGTTTGAGAGTTATTCGATACAGTCAATCATCAAATTCTTCTCTCGAAACTCAAAAGTTATGGTATAAAAAATACTAACTTGTCCTGGTTTGAGAGTTATTTGACTAATAGGAAACAGTATATAGTATACGATGAAGGAAGAACTAATTATGAGTATTTTATACAATTAAATGCGGTGTTCCTCAAAGATCAATTTTAGGACCACTTCTATTTCTCGTTTATATAAACGAGATTTAAATAAATTTTATAACATTTTAAATACAATTTTATTTGCAGATGATACCAGCTTGTTTTATTCCAATAAAGATATCAATATATTATTTCAAACAGTAAAAAAAGAACTAGACAAATTAACTCAATGGTTTAAATCAAACAAGTTATCTTTAAATATTACTAAAACAAAATACACTTTATTCCATCGCCTACATAATAAATCAGATATTCCCTTAGAACTTCTGCACTTTTTTATTGATAATCAATTAATAAAGAGAGAACAATCAATAAAGTTTTTAGGCGTGTTTCTAGACGAAAATATAAACTGGAGGGAAGATATAGGTTTAGTTGAAAATAAAATATCAAAAAATTTAGATATAATGTACAAAGCTAAGCAGTTATTAAATCGATCTTGTTTAAAAAACATTAACTTTTCTTTTATTCATTGCTACTTAAGTTATGCGAACATTGCTTGATGTAGCACTAACGCGACAAAAATAAAAAAAATTGCTTAGCGAACAAAAACAGGCCATAAGGATAGTTTCAAACGTATATCGTTTCTCACACACACAAACACTATTTAATGAACTTAATATCCTAACTAATAAATCACGTATACCCTAATAAATCACGTATACCTTCTAGATTTTCAAAATACAGCTACATTTAATCCAAAACTTATTATTCCGCTACTAAATTCTCTATTTTAAACCGACCAAAGTTGTGGAACATAATATTAAATAATGAACTGAAAACTAGTTATTTGCTAAACCAATTCAAAACCAAACTTAAGCAATTACTTTTGTTAACTGAAAATGAATTAAATTTTTTCTAATAAAGCTTCTTTAAATTAAATTAAATACTTTAGAATATTAATACATAATTAATCAACATTGTACATATATTTTTATTATTTTAAATGATAATCTTTTATCATTTAAAATAATAATATATAATTTGATAATTTATTAATCTTTTACTTTTATTTTTTACTGTTTATTTGCTTTTACTTTATTGGCAATGTAAAAGTATTATAAATATAATTAAATAAGTTTAAATATAAACTGCTCCAAGAATAAAATGTTTTTTATATAAAATCAAATCTTTTTTTTTTTTTACTTATTCTTAAATGTTGTTTTTGTCATTTTAATTTTTTTTATTAAATTTTGTTTCTTTTATTTTACAAAACAATTCTTAAATCTTATTCTTTGAAAAACTATAAATTTTAAACGATATGCGATATATTTACGTTTTCTTTTATAATATAAATCTTATAATAAAAATTTTTATAATATAAATGTTATAATATATATACATTGAAACATAAAATTATTAACTTTTTATTAAACTATACTTTTTCTAGTAATGACGCGTTTTTTGAGGCCTAATGATAAGACTAAATTTGTCTTCTTCTAGCCCCAGTCATGTAAATATTTTTTTTATAAGTTACGACTGTAAATTTTTTTTTATTGGCAAAATTGTAAAAAAAAAAAAAAAAAAAAAAAAGAATTTTATTTTGCACCCCACATTTTTTCTGAATAACCCTAGTCAAAAAGTCTTATAGGATATCCAATAAAAAGTATATAGGACATTCCTATAAGATATTGGAACAGGTTTTTCTATAAGATATGCAAATAAATATAATCTATAGGAAATTTTAAGGATAGGATTCCCATACAATTCTGTTCCGAAATCTTATAGAAGTCTCTAAGACACCGAATAAAAAAGTCTTATATGTATGGACATACGGATATAAATATAAATAATTATTATCCTATTCTATCCTGTTCCTAAATCTTATAGGAGTTTTATCTTATAAGACACCGAATAAACAATAAACAATAAACAATCCTATAGTTTTATATGTACTGAAATCCTACTCAATTGAGTACCTATATTATATGCTTAACGGGTTTTATTTTCTTTTTTTAATGCAAGCTAATGTTTCATTTTCAGACATTGGAGCTGTTATTATTTCAGTTTATATTTCAACTGAATACTAAAGTCTTATGTATACTTTGTGAAAGCAACATTATTTTAAAATGACCTAAAACTATTAAAAAAATACTATTGCGTAAAAAAAACACCAAGCTTTACATTTTGTACGGGAACGTTTTTAACAAACAAATGATGTGGCTGCAGTGTTTCTGTTTCTGTTCAATCAGAAAAGTCTCTTTTAAGAATACTTTTAAGAATATTTTTAGACAACATCCTTATGCCGAACTTCCACAAAATGATGGGTCATATAGATCCATTTGAAATGAAAATGAAGTTAAAGCAATTTACTCATTTAGTTTTGGAAAACTACAAAAAGCTCGAAAACTCAATACATTTTTTGAATTTTATCAACAGCACATGTCTTCATGAAGTGTATCTCAATGTTGCTATCGCATTCTGTGTTTTCTTGACCCTGAGACAACAACAATTGCTAAAAAAAACTTCATTAAATTAAAACTTTTTAAAAATTTCCATTTCTCACCAATGATGCAAGACCGGCTGTCTTCTCTAGCCATGCACTCAATAGAAGGTGCCTGTGCCCGGGCGATAAACTGTGACCTGCAAATACCTTAATTAAGGTATTTGCAGACTTAAAAGATTGTGAAAAACATTTAATTGAATCTCATTGAATAACAATTTAACTTTTTGGCATTCTTGTAATACTAAAGTGCTTCTTTTTAATGCATCTTTATAATGCAAGCAGTTAAAACAAATCATTTTTATATATCATCTAATTATGAATGTGGATGAGTAATACCAACACGTTCTTTATTCTATTTCAACTTTTAATGCATAAAATTTAATGACACTTATAAGGACTAGTTACATTTATTGAATCAAATCAAGTTAGAGGTTGACAAATTACTTAATAGAACTCTTTAAACGAAAACCCAGAGACAACATATTTGGTTTACTACATTAATTGGATGAAGCAAAATGTATGACATATGACACATATGACATATGACACATATGGTAACTATGTTATAAGACACTTATGCAAAAAATATTTTGGTTCACGAAGCATTGAAGGAATAACAAAAGTTTGTACTCGAATCAAGAAAGTTTATAACTTTTATAACAAACTTGCCGAAAACAGCACAAAAGTTGATAGTGATGCACAAAATACAAACCACTCAATCATTTGTGCATTCATAAATAGATAAACTTAGAACAGTTTGTGAAATACACAAAATGATGAGTAGGAAGTATAGAGACTGGAGCAACATGTCAAAAAGTTGCATCTAAAGAAATCTATGAAACTTATATTTCAACACAAATGATGAAAGAATAAAATACATTAAAAAGAACGTAAACGTACTCACCGTCTTATGGATATTGAAGCATATTCAAACAATACAATGGTTATGATAAAACAAGATTACAAGAGTCAGTAAACATGAATGTATCTACTGTGGGTTACAAAATCACAAAGACAAAGATAAAACATTAAGTATTAAAGTGCTAAACGTTGATAGACATAAGAAGATTAACAAGTAAGAGTGTTGCACTCCACGGCAACTTTTGTCGATCGATAGGATGTCGAAAGTGTAATAAAAAACATCGCGCGTAAATATTTCGGAATGGGAATGCTACAATAAATGGTAAATTTAAAAAAACAAAAAAGAAACCATGGAACGGTAGTAGATGCGTATGTAACTATTAATTAGACGGTGACTGCAAAAGTAAATGGCAAAAAAGCAAGGATAATGGTGGATATTGGTACTGGAAGTTCATCTACATGTACGAGTTCATCTACATGTACGTTTTAACAAAACTGAAGTTGAAGCTTATAAAAATAGAAAGTTAAAACATTTAATAGATATATGGAGAGGTAGACAAACAGTTGAATATTTATAACATAACAGTAGTTTGTTTTTTTTTACCGTGTAAAATATTCATTCCGTAAGATTTTAAAAATATATAATGATAGAAAGGGTGAGAAGAAGGCTTAGTATGTCTTATTGCCAAGCCCAAAGACAACTTTCATTAATATAAAGAATAAAAATTTTATTTGCTAAATAAACGAAGAAGTCTGAAATATTTTTTGTTTATGATTAAGAAATCATAAGTTCATTTATTAAAGCAAATTTCAAGGAAAAACAAATTTAATAAAAAAATACATTTTATATATCGATGGGAATATATCGAAGGAAATATATCGATGGGAATATATCGATGGGAATATATCGATGGGAATATATGGATGGGTTAATTCTAAAATATTGTATATCAATTATAGAGAGTTGTAAGAAAAACAAATTTTAATAGTTTAAACTCGTATACAAATTCAAATACTTAAATACATACCATAATTGTCTAATTAATTAATTCTATAAATATCTATCTCTATAACTTGGTAGACGATAGTGGATGCAGAGATCGACATTTCAATATTCATAACTCAATATAGCCCAAACTTGGAAATATAATGTTTTAGAATTAATACATCAATTTAATTGAATAATCATAAATTTATTTTACATAATACAGAAATAGCTTAGCAGCACATCATTATTTAGTAATATTTGTCCCAAATTTAGTGTTTTAAGTTTATTTGTAATTAATTTATTCCATTAATCCTCTAATTGAGATTGGAAGTTAAGTTGCTATTGATGAATAAAAATTAAGTTTGATTTTGTATATTTGAATATCTGAAACAAATCAAATAAGAAAAAGTTTGAAAGAGGAAAGAAAAGTAGCCCGGCAATCTGGGAAATTTGCATACATCTCCTTTAATAAATCAATTATTCGCGATTGGAAAAAAAATGCGCGAAAACGAAGAGGATAACTCTGTTGGAGAATTTAAAACAGATAATCGAGATAAGTAAGAATTTGATGTCATTTTATGTTTGAGTATTTTAATGTTTGAAAACTATTTTTTCTTAATATGTATTATTTTCCAACATTTATCTAATTTTTTACGGATGCTTTAAAAATAAAAATTTTTAAAACTGTTGTTTGATTCTTTTTAGAATAACTTTTTCAAAATTTTTTCTAATGAAAATCAAAATATGTTTCTCAATACTCATATGAATACAACTTATATTGATTCTTATGATTTCAAAATAATAAATCAATCTAATTAAATTTCTATATTTTTATTATACATTATATATTTTTATTACATTATCAAGGACTACTATACGGAAGGACGCGCAAAGTCGATTTCCTGACTACGCTAGCAAAGGCCAGTCAATATTTCTCACTTAACTCCTAAATAACTAAAATTGGCTTAAACAACGTTTCATAAAATCAAAATTCTGAAATACGATTAAAATAATTTTACGTTATTGTTAATAACAAAATCAAAACTTATTTTAAAAAGCTTAAAAGATCGATTAAAAAACCTCTATAAAAAAACAAAGAACATATTATTGACACAATTTATTTATAAAGAAATAAACATATAAACATCATATTCTCTAGAGACTTTTAAACAATGTTAAAACTTTTTTTTTTTTTTAAACATAATGAACTTAATATAACTTCGTAAAGAAATAAACAATACAATATTTTTCAAGTAAAAAATCTAAAAAGAAAGATTCACTACTCAGCGTGCCTTCTTAATGTCTGATAAAGACATGCATTTTTTGCTTGGTCTTTATCCAAATTCGGAATTCCATGCAGAAGAACATTTTCCAAACGCCTAAAAAGACTCTTTGATGAAAAACCAAAATCATAATCTGTGTCCATTATAGATAAAATGTTTATAAGTCTTTTTCTACAACATGCTCTGTGCTTTGTTTTTTTTTCACAAAGCATAAACCAATTCTAACTAGCTGATAAGTACACTCATGTGGAACTGTCAAACAACCCTTTAAAACTTCTTCAATAAAGTCTTTAGCTTCATTTGTTAGTTCAGGTTCATGATCTGGATAAACTTGTTCATCTTCACATTTTTTCTCAAGCCATCCTGCTACATAGGCAGCAGAGCTCTCTTCAGTTTCAGAAAGACTCACATTATAAATGCATGTTTTAATTGAGGTTGCATCTTCAATACTAATTGGACCCTCACATATGTGACCTTTTTTATTGGGTTGTCCTACTTCCACTGATTCTAAAAATGATGCAGCAAATCTAGCTAAAGGCTTTTTAAAAGCAGAGAAAACATCACCAGCTGCCATAAAAGCATTTAGCCCTTTTGATTGTCTATAAACAGAAAATTCTCCTTCTATTCTATCACTTTGTAGCTCACGAAGCAAAACATAATCAAAACCAACTGAAAATAAATGTTTGCAGAGAGCTATCAATCCTTCAGTAGTTTGCACAAGGGCTTTTTTGGTATCATGGGTAACGCACTGAAATCGTTTAGGCCCATGTCCTGATTCCATAAATATGTCTAAAAACAATTGAAGATTATTTGAATTTTTATCTTGCACAGATCGGTTGTAATCTCTCAACCTAACATCCTTCCCTTTTGCAGAAACATTAACAATATTTCACCAATCTAAAATCTGCTGGATAAAAGAGGATGTTTCATAAGCTCCTTTTAGTTTAAGGGAAGCTACTACTTTCTCATTAAACACTCTTAAAACATGCTGCACATTTTGTAGTTGAAGTCTCGAAGGATAGACAGCAGCATAGGATAAAGGAACTGTTTTTAAAATGTTCTCTTTCTTGTATTGATATAGACTTTTCACATCTGAAAATGAAGCTATGGTTTTATTATCGAGAGATAGCTTTTGACACTTTTCAGAAATCCAGTTATTGCGAATACATTTAAATAGATGAACTGTGTCAAATAAAAAAAACCAAACACGCTCATTGTCTAATGGATGAATGGTCTGATAGTCAGTTATTCTGTTAAAAATTTTGAAGTATTGCTGATTGATTTTATGATTATCAGTTACAGATCCTAAAACTATTGCACCATGTTTTTCAACTATAATAGCAGTTTCTTTCACAACAATGAACTGATACAATGATGTTAGTTTGTGAACAGGGGTAACAGAAATCATTAAACTAGGTCCACCATGTAAGCATTTCATCATGACACATAGCATAGATGTTGCTTTAGATTCTGGATCATTTCTTGCCATCCCATTTAAAACTCCACACGAATAAGCAACTGTTGGCCTAATTTTCACCTCGTCAACTATCAAAATAATATTTTTCTGTTGATTATTCTTTACGTTTTCAAATGTTTTTTGTAAAACATGGTCAATGTTAGTGGCAGAAATTATAGACTGAAGCTTTCGTTTACTTGGAAGGACTAATTTAATTGCAGTTGCAGTTATAAAAAGACTCGATTGCAAAGCAATAATCAGCTATAGAGAAACTTTTTTTAGACAAGAGTTTGAGTTTTCTTGTAATAAAATTCAATTTTTTTTGTTTCTTATCATCATTTAATTCATAAAAATCAGAAAACGAATTTAAATCATAAAAATCAGAAAACGAATTTTTTCTATCTTTTTTGATGAAATAATTCAATTGCATGTCCTCAGATTGGTGAGGCACAGAATTTGGCGTTGGTAAACAAGAAAAAGGAACATTAAAAATACAAGGTGCACATGCTAGTCGGGTATAGCCACCAGACAGCCAGGGCCGGCGCGAATAGGTGTCACGAGGGGGGTGCCATTGCCGACTAAAAATCATTAATGGGGAAGGGGGGTGTCACACTCCCCCCCCCCACACCCCCTATTGCGCCGGCCTTGCAGACAGCTTAATCATTTCTGTATTTTCAGGCCAATATTTTTCACATATAAAAAATTTAGATGGCTCAATAATAAAATTTTTACGTAAAGGAAGAACATTAATCCATTTCTGTTTCTTAATTTCATTATTCGGTAATTTAAAAATACGACACTTATTAAGTTTATTATAATTCCCTTTACAATTTACAACGCCACATTTGTTCACCATGATTATGGTTAAAATTAAAAAAAAATGTTACAGGAACGTTAAAGAACACTTTAACTTTGATAAAAATAATGGCCTTCGCTAGCGGAGTCAGGAAATCGACTTTGCGCGTCCTTCCGTTTAGTACTCCTTGTATATTATTTATAGTTTTATTAATTATATTATGTATTTTTATTATAAATTAAATATTTTTATATATTTCTACCTGATTCATGTCCTGCTGTCTTAAAGCATATACTTTTTTAGGCAATGGCTAGGAAAAGCCAACTCCAACTTAACTCGGGGCTCTTGGTTAAGTAAAAGCTAGAGATGCTGTCTCGATAAAAATACTCATCTTGGGCAGACTTTAAATAAATCCGGCTACTATCTTGTAGAAGTGTTCTAGGAAATGACTTAAGGGGTAATCAGATTCTATCTGTTGACTAGCCTCTTACCCCTTCTTCATTTATTAGGCTGATGCAGATGTATTTTTGATACATTATTTCCAGCATAGGATGTTAAATGTTGAGTCTTCTTGACTCAATGCATGGGTTTAACTTGTGTCTCTGTTTTTATGACTAGTTAACTCCTTCTATTATATCCTAATAAAAGTACAGTATCAGAGTACTACTAGTGCCATGTTACGCATGGATGGTGTCCTTGTTTGTTATTTTAGTGTATATTGTCGAGGTTAAATTTGGAACTCTTTGTTACTGCTTAGGGTTTATTAATAGTATTGAGGCAATTGCTTGGGTTATTAAATAGTGTACTGAGTACTTTATGTGCTTTGAGTCAAGCTCTTTGAAATTTATAAATGACTAAAATACCAAAAACTATAAAACTCAAAAAAGCATCGTCATCACCAAGATTTCTAAATCTATCAATCACTAATAGTTATGGTCTTTGAAGTAGCTTTATTTCTGTTGAGTCTTATCTCTTGCAAAGTTTACTAAACCAACTTATAAGGGTGAAGTGTTTTGCAATGAGGAAAAAAAGGTCTTGTTAAAAATATATAAAAGTGAGGGAAAGTTGTCTTGAAATATTATAAGTAATGTGTAAAAGTTTCAGTGGGTTTTTAATAAATCTTGAGGATTTTAAGTAAGCTTTGAGATAGGGGGGGGGGGGGGGGAGTTCACGTAAAATTTGTATGTTTGCGTTTTGTGCGAAGTTTGAGCGGATGTACTGCTGAAAGTACATGAGACATCCAAATGATAATCAAGGATATGGTAAAATTGATCCTGAAGAGTCTACAAATACAAATAGAAAGCCATTGCAATGAAAAATAAAATCAATAAAATCTACCGATTTTCTAAATTCGCATTTAGTACGGTACCATGTTTGTTTAATGTTAATTGCTTAATATTATTTGTTTAGGTTGTGTTTCATACCAGTCAAAATGAGTTTTTGGAACTATATTTTAGCAGAAATGAATGCTAATGGTTTCAACAAATAATCTTTTTTTAACAATATTTAGTTAATTTAAAACTAGCCTCTTGTTGATTCGTATAAATCACACTGGATCAAGTCACGTTAGGTATATCGAGAGACATGATAGTCCAACTTAGTGTTAAAAACTGGCATTATGTTGCGAGCCTCTAAACGGAATTGTATAAAACTATCGCGAGCCGATTTTCCACAAAGAGCCAGCGATGCCTCCGTAACAATCTTTACGTACCGTTCAACTGATTGAGTGTGATACGGATATCTAACTTAACAGTGGAGTCTCCATGAGTTGCTAAAAGCAATCGTGCTTTGAGAAATCAACGTAAGCCTAACTCGCAAACATTTTTGTCTTTCATCGCTTATCATTAACAACAGCAAATTTTCAAAATAAGTCAACTTTCCAAATTGCTTTCCAGACAATTCGAATCATTTACCTTCTCTACTCAATTTATATCTTGTTTCTATCCTAGTCAGTGATCCTAGTCAGTGTTTGATCCAAGTCAGTGCTCAGTTTCTCCACATTCAACCATAGGTGCTTCAAATTACGGTTTGATCTCTCTAAAACTATTGTTTCATTCTTCTTGATGATCAGAATCCCCCTATCATTGTACCGCTTACAACTACCTTAAAGCTGACTGAGACTCTTTCCGTGTTTTGTTTCGTGATGGCTCTTGTGTATAAATCTTTTGTCTTCCTGTTGAATAATGTGCTTTTTACGTCGCTTCTTGAATTCAGGCTAGCATGGAATCTTTTATTCTCTCACGATAATTCCGTGTCAAGCTTCACTCTTCTCTATGGTTTTCATCACATTGCGTTGCTGCAAATTCCAATTGAAAATATTACTTCCATATCTATCAGCAAAATAACTTTCCAAAAAACAGACAGCTGTTTACTTTTGCTTGAAACCATTGTAAAAAGGTTTTTTTAAAGCCAAAGCCCGCTATTCTCATCTCACAAAATCTTGTATTTGATCTCAAAAATTAGGCGCTCGTGACTTCTAAAGAACCTTCAACAGTATCTATAATAAGGGAAAATCTGTTATTCCACCTCTCTTGAATGATTCAGACTTTGTCACCTCACCTAAAGACAAAGCTGAATTGTTTGCTAAGAACTTTTCATCAATATTATCTCTTGATTCCAATATTTGCGTTCTATCTGATATAGCCATCAAACAGGTTGATCCATTGCTAAACATCCGTATCACTTCAGCTCCTGTATGTAAAGTGATTTCCTAATTAGACTCTTATACAGCTTCTGGTTTGAACAACATACCTGTTTTGCAGAAGTGAACTTCGGAGCTGTTGTCTATACTTTCAAAACTATTTAGCAAGTGCTTATCAGATTCTTATTTTCCAGCCTGCTGGAAAGCGGCATTTGTTATCCCTATTTTTAAAAAAGTAAGAGAGCCATCTGACTCGTCTAACTAACGTTCCATTGGTTTTCTTCCTATAATAAGCAAGGTTTTTGAGTCTATAACTAACACTTAATCTCTTATCTTGAACCTAATAACTTACTTTCTGATCATCAATCTGGATTTTAATCTTCCCGCTCAACAGGTAATTTGCTAGCAGTAATAACCCATTTTATCGTTGTTTTATCGTGCATTAGATAGATATGGAGAGGTTAAGGCTATAGCTCTTGACATTTTTAAAGCTTTTGATAAATCTGCTCTAGCATCCAACCTCTAACCATTATCACATAGTCACAATGTTGGTTCTCTTTCTCTTTTCTATAAATATTTTAATGGGCACTGCTCTAAGGAGCTAGCGTTTTTTGTGCCATCTACTAAAATTCATTCTCGTGTTACTTGTCATTCAGTTAAGTCTCATCCTTTTGCTGTGACTGTTTTTTAATGATTTATCATGAGCAATTTAACACAATAAAAATCTTATACTAACTTTGGCAATACTTCAGGCCTTTTTTTAATTTATTAGTACTTGTATAACATTTATTAACAGTGGTAATGTGACAACTCATACGGAACATTTTACTAAAGTGTTATAATGTTGTAACAAGGAGGAAGGAGGGGTCTCAAATGGTTGAAAATTTAGTCACGTAATTAGTGAACAATCCCTAACTTAACAGTGTTTTAATTGTGTTTGATTTTAATTAGAATTTTTTTTTTTTGCAAAATATCACTTATATTTTTTTTAAAAAGTATATAATGTCTATGAGTTTATCTTTCAAAAAATATATATAGTTTTGGAGTGCCTTTTATAGCATAAAATTGTTTTTTGGTGGTATTATTTTTAGTTAAATTTTTGTAGTCCTGGCTAATTTGGTGATAATTTTTGATATCTTAAAGATTTTTAAGTGCTTGAGCACTCTACTTTAATCTATTTTTCTTTACAGAATGCACGATTAGTAGTTTTACAGAATGCACGATTAGTAGTTTTACAGAATGCACGATTAGTAGTTTTACAGAATGCACGACTAGTAAGTCTTGATAAGTATTATATTAACTTTTTCTAATACATAAAATCAGACTTTTTTTTTTTGTAAAAAAAAATAAAAAAATTTGCAAAGTCACGTGATTTTTGCACCCGCCATTATTGGTATTTTTTTTTTTTTCTAAATATACACAATCTCTATTTATTAATCTTTTTGAAAATATATAGTAATGGGGTGTAAGTATGGTGATTTTTATCCCTATTATATCATTTTCAGTATAGTATGTATAATTTTACTGTTTACAAATATTATATATAGATGCGAAAGAGTTAAAACATTCACTTTGAAATTTGAAATTTTGTAAACTTTCTGACCCAATTACTACCATAAATGCTCTTCCGCGGTGCTCTGAGTTAAGACCGTAAGGAATTCTTGGATATTTAAAGTAAGTAAATCAAAAAAAAAAAAAAAAAAAAAGTCGGTCTTAACTCTCTACTTAATAGACGTTTACGCTTCAACCTTATCTGAAAATACAAAATCGAGAAAAACATTAACTCAGTTGTTTATTAAGCTGGTAAAATGCTCCACTTAACATACTTAACATCCCACCAAGCTACAGTCTTCCCTAGCGCTTTCATTGAAAAATGGATAACAATTGCCTCGTTCATTTTAACTTTTTCAAAAACTGGGTCGCTCACCATGGAACCACACAAAGTTGCCTGTGATACTAGTGTCAACTGCTTCAAAGCAATATACGATCAGCAACCATAGTTACTTGAGAGCATCAACTTTAATCATCAATCATCCATGAGCTGGCCCGGCTTGCTGTCCATGGGCTTACGAAACATGTCCGATATCTGTTATTCAACGATTTCTTATGATTATTTTTTAAATAGTTTTATTTTACATTTGATAATAGTTTAAACTAACAAAACTAATTTACAAAATTGATCAATATCAAGAGTTAATTACAAATTATCAAAAATTATCATTAAATTTTAAAATTTGGTTTTAATAAATGTTAAAAAATATAATGGAAATGATTATGGTAAGATTGTAATTAAAATGTTAAAAAATATAAAATAAAAACTGGAGAACCGGGGCATCGATCCCCGTACCTCTCGCATGCTAAGCGAGCGCTCTACCATCTGAGCTAGTTCCCCTTACATGATCAAGGAAATTCAATTATTATATTATAATTGATGTGTTTTAAGAGATCAGATTCAGATAAACAGAAGTTTAAGGAGTCGACTTGTTTATAATATTTTTACAAGAAAATTTGTTTTCATTGTTTTTATTGTTTTATTGCTTATGATTATGCTTATTTATTTTCACAATAAAAAAATTGTAACTGTTTTTGTTGTTTTATTGCTTATGATTCAGGAATGTTCAATTACAAGCATACGGTGCTTTTTAACAATTAAATCGTGGGCTGCAAAAACCATACATGCTACAAAATTAATGTTCTTAACGAGGTAAAGAAAAACCCTTTTATTTATTAATACACAATTTTGCTAACTCTGATTTTACCGAATAAAGATATTTATATATATTTATATATACTTTGTATTTATTAGAACAGATAATATACATGTTCTAAAGGACACGCAGGTCCAATATTGATGGACACTAACAGCGTGCCGACCCAAAAAAAATTATGTAACAGCGTACAACATTGAATAAATAATTTATCAACGCCTACAAAACTTATCAAAATTGATTGAGTTAATTTTCCTCTTAAAGATGTTGATATTATCGGCATTAACAACATCGAAAGGCAACTGATTTCAAATGTTGAAAACTCGGTAAGATCTCCCCTGCTCCGTGAGAGCAACAAGTTTATGAAATATTGTTTGTACTATTTTCAACTAGACTTACATTCATCAATAAATTTTAAGTTTTTAAACAGTTTTCTTCTTAAAAAAGCAACACAGAGTTGGCCATGTGAGAAACATTTTTGACCAGTGTCAGACCAGAAGGATTTATAAGCAGTGGCGCCAATTACATTTTTTCGTCTTTGAGATAGGGTAGATGATAGAATCAAAAACCAATTCCGACGTTTGAAGTTTTGTGTAAATTGATGACCGGAATATACTAAAATAAGTATTTGCCTTGATTTTTAAACACTTTTTAATACAAATTATTTTTTTAACATACTGCCTACCCAAACCGAAACCCTTTGTAGATGTATGGACATATCCTGCATGTTCTACCTATTTAGTCAGTCGATGTATGTACACTCCCTGTCTGTTTTACATGTTTAAGTCAGTCTATGTGTGCACACTTCCTAATTTTTATAATAAATAAAATTTTATAAACAATTTAACTTTTTATTGACAACAATCATAGACGTAACGCATAAAACTAGAGCTAAAAACTTTTAAATATAACATAAAAGTACAGAAGAACATTTGCGCTTAAGAAGAATCGATCCCGCGTCACCAGGCGTATACGCAATATTACAGGGTTTTGCAAAGTTGTAAGTGCATGTTTGCAAAGTTATAAGCGCATGTTTGCTAAGTTATAAGTGCACGGTGACAAAGTTATAAGTGCACGCTTGCAAAGTGCATATACATTTTTTTGGAAATTATTTTTTTAGCTTTAATAATATTGCGCAAAATATTAAATTAAATTACAGCATAGCAATCAATAAGTGTTTTTTTTTTTGTTTTTTTGTTTTAAAAAGTGATTAGTTAGTGAAAATTCGTTACATTTTTACTTAATTTAGCATATTGTTATATATCAATAACTTTTCTAGATTAGATGCTTTAATAATTTAAAAAAAAATAGTATACATTATTTAATCATAATATTTTAAAAAGGCATGCAAAAATATACGTTATTAAAAAAAATAAACAAATCATTTTAAATATTTTAATTAGATAAATTCTTCTCTTCTTATTGCCTTTTCCAACCATCTTCTCATATTTATATAAAAGGCATTGCACTATTGCACTCCATGGTGTTTCTTTCTTGAGGAATGTTGGCTAATCTTTTTCGTGTCAAATTTAATTTCTTTAATTTACGAAAATTTAATTTCTTTAAATTACGAAAAAAACGAGATTGAAACGTTTTTACCATGTTGTACTAAAATTTGCGTTTTTTTTTTTTTTAACATGTTTATTTTACAACTACAAAGTATTTACAATTGGCTAATCACCGATTGGCGAATAAAGATATACAAATATAAATATCGTAAACATTAAGTCCAAAATAAATAAGGGATAAATCTAAAATATTGTTACATTCAACTTTGAGACATGATAAAAATAAATACAAAGTACACAATAGAATAATGTGAACGTAAAAATTACCCAAGAAATAAACCTTCTATATTCTTTCAATTAAAATAATATATATATATATATATATATATATATATATATATATATATATATATATATATATATATATATATATATATATATATATATATATATATATATATATATATATATATATATATATCAGATTTTTTTTAAATCAGATTTTTTTGATTTAAATAAAATCTTTTTTGATTAACTTTTAATATAATTTAAAGTAATATGAAATTGGTTGACTGTGTTTTTTTTTGTACATAATGCAGTGGTCAAACAGGTCAAAAGTATACTCAGGATTCTAAAATCATTTCTTTTAACCTTATACCTCCACAAAACTATCCACACTATGCGATTGTATAAAGATTTTCTGGATATTTATTTTTTTATTGTATTTTTACTCCAAATACAATTCTACATGCATGTTTTTGTTAAGTATAAATTTTCTTTAACTTAGCGTAGCTGGTGCTTGCCCATACGATATTGCCGTATGTTAGATAGCTATATATAAAGGAAAAATATAAACTTTTTAAAGATCTTATATCTAAAAATGGTTTTGCTTTATACATCATAGCAATGTTTATTGAAAGTTCTTTCAAGAGTGCTTATATGTTTCCTCCATGTTAAATTTTCGTCTAAAATAATACCTAAAAAGTTTACAGTTGTTTGTCTAGTAATATTTATATTATTGATTTTAAGATTGGGTAATTTTAAAGGAAGATTGCCTGTTTTGGTTGGTTTGTGAAATAGAATAAACTTAATTTTGTTAACGTTAAGTGAAAGTTTATTACAAATAAACCATTCATTTACTTTGTTTACTTCTTCATTAACTACTTTTAAGAGGGTTTTAATATCCCTATGAGAATGAAACAGATTGGAGTCATCCGCAAACAAAATAAAATTTAATATGTTCAAGGTAAGAGATAGATTCATACATACATACAAAGAGATAGTTCGTTTATATAAAGAGAAAACAGTAACAGTCTTAAGATTGAGCCTTGAGAAACTCCACATTTTATTATACTTTTTGTCGTTTTAACATTTCCATATTGAATGTATTGCTGTCTGTTTGATAAGTGTTCTTTAAACCATAGTAAATTATTGTTTTTTATTCCATAATGTTCAAATTTTTTTAACCAATGACATGGTTGACTGTGTCAAAGATACGTTACTTATTTTATATTTATTATAGATAAACACCAGCTTAATCAAACTACTGTCGTTGTCTTTAATTTATGGTTAGTGAGTATTCTAATTTAAAACATAATTTAAGACGTTTTTATGTCAAGGGTTATTTTGAGTTGGACTTAGTTAACTGAAGCCGGTAACAAATACGCTTAGAAACACCTCACGGCGATTTTTTTTTGATTGATTTTCTCTTACTTGCTATGATTTACGAATTTTTTGGATACGGATGTAACAAAAACAGTTTATTTTATTTTTACGCGCTAAGTAATTTAATTTTAATATACCTATTAAAAAATTCATAATGGTTTCTGAACTATCTTTTTACCGATAAAATAACTTACTATCAAATTCGTGGATAGACTCCATCCATGATGCATCTTATGACCTAGAAATTCACACATGGGTTTATAATGTGTATATTTAAAATTCCAGTTTACAACATATACCTTCTATTGACCCTTAGCGCAATTAGGGGGTTTCCATGGTGCCCGGAAACCCCTTTTTAAATTGTTAAAAAAAAAAAATTTTTTTTGTTACTGATTTTCATACTACAAATCGTTATTAAGTGTGTTAAGTTGTGTTAAGTTCGAAAAAGGAAGTAAAAGTGTTGGAATTTGAAATGAATATGAAACTGACTTATATAAAATGAAAAAGTAAATATATAATATATAAATATGCACGCTTCGGGTTTCACAATGTAAAAACCAAGGGTTCATAAAATTGGAAACCCTTTTTCAGAAGTTATAATTACGCAATTGATGTTTGATGTCGTAAATTTAAATGTATTTCATTAAAAAACAGTAATTTTTATGTCTATTTTGCTTAAAACTACTATTTAATTGTAATTTAGACATATAGCTGTAAATTGGAATTTAAGATCCATTAAATTTATCTTCATAAGTAATAAGAATGATAGTTATAGTCATTGAGTCCTATCCAGCTGATTATTTCTTGTTTTAGTACTACTTTTTTAAATAAATTGAATTTTAATATCAATATAGATTTTGAAGAGCAGATTTTATAAAAAACTACACGATATATATTTACAGTTAAAAGTACATAATATACAAAAGTACATAAATATATATCTATAGCACTAGTTCAATGATAAAGATGGTAATTTTTTGCAACCTTTCATAAAATTAAAAAATTGCGGACGTTTTGGGCCAAACTTCGTATTTCTCATGGGAATTTTAAGGCAAAAAAAATCGCCCTGCCTATTAAACTTCAATAATGTAAATGTTTTTTAGTACACGTACCATTTATTGGGTTCCGTTACAAAGTCAAGCTTTAAGATCTAAATTTCAAAATATGTACTTTCAGACATATTTATCATAAAATATGTACTTTAATTATTAATTAATTAATTTACTGAACTATTAACTAATTTATATAATTATAATTATTTAATCCAGCAAACAGTGGATTCTGTTACTACAAAAAAACAGCGCTTGGAATCTTTGTGATTAATGAATTAAACGGAACAAAGTTTACTCTGTTTTCACTTGCCTCAGAAAAAAAATCCGTGGTTCAAACCCCACCTCTGGGCATGTTTTGCGTCATCGGTTTGGAAGGAGGTGTGAACTTGCCCTAGAAGACCTAACAGCCTTGTCACGGTGCATCGCAGAAGTGCATTTAACGAGGAATACTATACTATAAAAACATTATTCGAGTAAAAATATGACATATGCAAAATTATATAATATGCCTAAGCGATTAGCTGGGAGTGCAAAATATTGTTTTCCACCACCAGAGGGCGATATATATTTAATTCACATATTAATATACATAACTTTTGTGCAAACTAATAAGTTTTTATTAATTAAAAGACTTCTTTTATTTACAATACTTGTTTTAAAAAAAATTGTTTAATACTTTATTTCACTGGTTTTAAAACTAGTTTTTGTGAATGAGTTATTATTGGGTGGTATCGGACTCATGTTTGGAAGGTGGTTCCGGACAACTTAATCCGTTTACATATTAAAAATTCCAAAAAAATGACCTTCGATTTGAAAAAGATGTTTTTAAAGTGTTTATTTTCATTAATCAATCAGAGGCGATTTTTAATCAATCAGAAGCGATTTCTAATCAATCAGAGGCGATTTTTTTTTAATGTTTTATATATCAGAGGCAATTTTTAATCAATCAGAGGCTATTTTGTTAATAATGTTTTATATATTAGAGGAAATTTTTAATCAATCAGAGGCGATTTTTTTTTAATGTTTTGAGTACAGTCCAATGCTAAATAATTATATATTATATTTGTGTCACACTGATAAAAAAGAGGGTAAAATCATGGTTAAACTATGTGTAACCCCAGTTACTCTCCAAAATTGGAGGGTAACCGGGGTCACCCTCCAATTTTGAAACATTTCTTTTTTCTAACATTTTTTCTTTTATGTTTTTTATATTATGGGGTAATCAATAATTCTTTTTTTGTTTTTCTAATTCGATAGATAATTGTTTATACTTTTAAAAAACTTCTTTTGACACTTTTCTGTTTGTACATGTGTTTTTTTCTGTTAATACATGTGTACAATCTATTTTTTAAGTGGCATTCCTTAAGTGGCCTGGGCTACCCGACTTTTTCCCCCCACACATATATGTATGTATTTATGTGTATATATATATATATATATATATATATATATATATATATATATATATATATATATATATATAATTATTTTATAAGTATTTAATACATTTTAATACATAAGAATCTAATATTTAATAGACGTAAAAACAAATTGCAAAAACTGTTACAAATAAAAAAAGTTTTCAACAAAAATTGCTTTGAACGAAAGGACATTTTATTTCAAATTTTGAAAAGCTTTCCAAGCATAAAAAGTAATTGTTCTCTATAAAAAAAAGGAAAGTATTTCAAAACTATTTTAATCAAGATTAGAATGTTAGAATGTTCAAGTAAACAGTAGCTGCGTGATCATATTGTTTCGATTAAACAGTAGCTGTGTGATCATATTGTTTCAAGTAAACAGTAGCTGTGTGATCATATTGTTTTAAGTAAATAGTAGCTGTGTGGTAACATTATTACTAAAAAAAAACATACTTAGCTATTTGCCCATTTTGTTAACTAAAAAAAAAAAAAAAAAAAACTATTTATCTGTGTTAAATTAGAAATAAATAAATTGAAAAGAAAATAAATTTCAATATTTCACGTGGTTCTGATTAACTTACATTTTCTTTTGATTGTTTTGCTAAAACAAAAAAACCTTGATGTTTTGATAATGTTTATTTGATTAGATTTTTATTTGATTAGTTAAATATTTTGAGATTACTTTATAAATATAAAAAAATAGTTTATCAATTTAAAAATTGTTCGATATTATTAACTCATTTTGCACATACCTGCTTCGTTTATTTTCCCCCCTGAAAAAAAGATGATGTTTTCTATTACACGTACATTGTGAAAATCTTGAAACATTAGTTAATATAAACATTAGCTAATACGAAATATACACAAAACAGTTGTAATGCTTTATGATTTTCTATATTTACATTTATAATGAACTATAAAATATAGAATAAGATTTAAAAACCTACAATATATTACTCAGACAACATAAAGAGGCCTAACGTAATTTATATCATTGTGAACCGATGCGTCTAAGTTACCATTATTTAACAATAATATCATTACGTACCTGCAAGGTTGCCTAAATCGACAGCTAAAATATAATTTAAAAAAATGTTTAATACACAGAAATAAAAGCTTTCAAAGACTATAGTTTTAATCGTTAGCGCGAAATCACAAGTAACGTATTCGCAAATATGAAAAAACCAATATTTTTTATGTCTAAACTAAAAACTCTTAAATATGTTATCATGTGCTGTTTCTCTTAAATTTCTTATCTAGATTAAGCATTACAAATTAAAAACACGTACCTCCATCTTTTATTTTTGTTGCTGAAAATAAATAAGTTTTACGCATTTAACGTTAATCTATTTTATTAAATACAAATATTTTTTTCCTTTACAAATAGTTTAAAGTAGGATATTGTGGTGCTAGTATAGCATAGGGACAAGTTGGGCATTTAAAATATCTCAAAAACTACATATCGCATGACAAAACATCTAATAAATGAATTTTAGGGAATTAAAATGGTAACACAATGGGCAACATAAGCTTGATTGACGTTGAGTTATTTTTAAAAAGGACTTTAAATTTCAAGATAATTGTATAAATCAATATTTTTATATTTTATGACACTTTCTTGATAAAATTTAAAATTATCTCTCGTTAAAGTCATTAAAGTTTTTAAAATAAAAAGTTTATTAATAGTAGACACGCTTATTGCTATTAATAGTTTTATTCACGATTTTTTCTTAACTCATTTTTAGCAGGTTAAAATATCTTTTCAATAATATAAAAATGTTAATACGACGCACCATTTATGAGATCTGTTAGATTTTTAAAAATTGCTTAACTTGTCCCGTCCCACCCGATCTGTTAAAAACTGAATACTAAAGTTGAATAAAAAATAAATAAATACTAATTAAACACCTTCCTAACAGTAACAAATTCTCTATGATTTTAATAATAGCAGTTACATACCTCCTGCTTTGAACTTTCCCTCTAAAAATAAGTTACATTACACACATAGATTTATTATAATACTTATATTTTATTATTAAAAATACACAAATTTTGGCAAATTAATAATTTACAAAATATTTAATTACTTATTTCAAATGCTTTTTTCTTTGCAAATATATTTGCTCATATTTTTACTTATATAATTATATATAATTATATAAAAAAGCTAAAGCGAAAAACAAAAATAAAAGCAAATAATACTATTATTTTTATTTAAACATAGGTCTTAAAACAATATTGAAACTTTTTATTTCATTTTTAATGAATTTGTTATCATTTTCATCTTTTAATCTATATTGAATGTAATATATATATATATATATATATATATATATATATATATATATATATATATATATATATATATATATATATATATATATATATATATATATATATATATATATATATATATACAGAGGCGGGTTTAGCTTTTTAAAGAGGTTAGTCAAAAAAGTCGGTTGCGGATTTTACTGCCCCCTCCCCACGAAAGGACAGGGGGGGATGAAGATGAAATACAAAAAAAAGCACCTACCCCATTTGTTTGATAAATAAGTTATTTGCAAAGCCTTCAAAAAAGCGACTCAAATGGGGTTGCATATTTAATATATATATATATATATATATATATATATATATATATATATATATATATATATATATATATATATATATATATATATAGATACATATAGATATATATAGATATATATAGATATATAGTATTAAAACTAGCAAGGATCCATTAAATCTACAAAAATAAAATATTGTCTGTGGTATTAAAATACTTTGTGGGCATCATTATTGTGTATAATTGTAACATATATAAATAATACACCTGTATGGAGTATAACAAATCATTAATTAAATAGGCAAGGTTTGCATTGTTAGGTGACTTGCAAATAGAATAAAAACTATGTACAAGTAAACAACTACAATAACATTAATACCATAATTATAAAAAAACTATAATGTAATTGATTAGTATGACTATCATACTATGAGAAATGCAATAACACAAAAGCAATAATATGATAACTAACCATAAAAACCCATTTTGTTATTTTATTTCATTGATAGATATGCTATATAATGTTAAACAATTGTAATATTAATGTTCGTAAACAAAGTTATGCTTACATTTAATGTGTTGCATGTGTTTATTTTCTCTAAACTGTTGAATAATGATCAATAAAGTAAACTTCAAATAATGAAAGCTTACTAAATTAAAACCATATTTCAACTCAAATAACCACACAAGGTAGAATCTCAAGGTAGAGCTGAAAAAAAGGAGAAAAAGTATATAATAGACAATGAATATAATGCTCCTAATTAAAATAACAAAGATACAGTACATAACGGTACCAGTTTCGATTAACAATTGACAGGTAAAACTAAAGATAAATATAGAAAAAAAGAATACAATAAAAATTAGACATGTTTAAATTTATAAAGATAATACAACTTCATGAAAAAAATAAAATAACAACTAAAATAAAATAAATAATCCTTTTAAATAAATAAAACTGTAAAAAATAAAATAACTATATTTTTTAATTTAAAAATTATACAAACTTTCTATTTGAAGAAGATCTTAAAGATACTGAATAAAGATTAGTATATACAGTGTATATACAAACCTTTATTCAGTATCTAATTTACAATGTAAAAAACACATAAATTCTTCCCTAACATCATAGGAATTGTCTATTAATCTAATTATTAAAGACAATTATTCCTGATTGGAGCAGTCAGAAGCTTCATCAGCAATAACTGAAAAAATTCGATTTTCTTTTATTTCAGAAACCAAAATATTCTGGATGTCCTTTCCCCAACAACTTATTAATTCATTCTGTGAGGAATTAGAAATATAAGATGCATTCTTTGCACAGCTGTTAAGATAAAGTTCAAGAATTTTATCCCCACCTCTGATTCTGTAGTTTAAAAGTTCAATAAAATTACCTACTCCACCCACTAAAGAATATTTGCCAATGACCATCACAATGACCTCCTGAAAGCTATATTAAGTTGACCTAAGAAAATGATTTTCTCACAAAACAACTTTTTACAATTTAAAGCTATCTCCTTTTCACATTCTTTATTAAAATATCTATATTTTAAATATTTCTATTCATAGTATTTAAAACTGTGGAAAATATGGTCCAGGCATTATAATGTAGAATTTGTACTGCGTGATGATGTTCATAAATATTTCAGCTGAGTGATATTCATAATTATTCCCGTTTTTCCCATGGTAATGTCTATTAAAAGTGCTCACAGCATCTGGCCTATATTTGAATGACTGAGAACAAATTTTTAAATCTAGAAGTTTTTGAAAGGTATTTATATCTAAACAAAAGGCAACACAAACAAAATGCTCCATCTTCAGAAGGTAAATATCTAAGCCATGAAAATTGTTTTAATGATAAAAGTTTTTAAAGATTGCCCATTTGTTTTTAAAAAAGAAGTTTCATCAGGAACAAAAACATTTTGAATCAAATTTTATATTTGTAAATCTTTCAAAGTAGAAGCCTTCGAACGAAACAACAAATTAACAATATCTGATGATGAACATAGAATAAGGTTCAATATTAAGATTAAACATAATTTTATTTTTTAGGAAAAAACTGTTCTATAGTAACACTTAAGTCTTGTAGAACACACAGTTAAAAGAGCAAGAACACAAAGAAACACAGACCATAAAAATTCTTTACACATATGAAATGTTTCTTCCTTAACAAGGTCATTTTTTAATTTTCCTGAGTCTATAAAATGTGTGGATACAGACACTGCTAACAAATTATCAATTGATAAAAACTCATTTGGATACATTGAGCACAAGCTTACAAACAATGGATGATTACTGTAAAAAGAGGCATTTAAATATAAATCAATTGCTGTCAGTATTTTTAAACCCATTGCCAGACTATTATCACCACACAGATAAATCCAAAATGAGCTAAATAAGCAATTGTCAGTTGATTCAGCTGAATCAGATCTGATCAGATCTGTAACAGAGCTGTAACTGATCAGAGCTGTAACTGATCACTGTAACTGATCACTGTAACTGATCAGAGCTTAAACAGATCTGATCAGATCTGTAAAAAGGGCAATTAAAATTTTTTAAAGTAAAAAAAAATCTACAATAAGCTCAATGGAAAATAAACTTGGATTTAATCATTTATTTACAATAAATCAGTTTGGTAAAAAGTTGAACCAATTAGATCAAGGCAAAAAATGTATTTTATAATATTATTACTATATAAATTTATATCCCCAAATGAACAAACGCAGGGATAATATGTTTACAAATTTTAAATGTAATTTTTTATTTTACTTGTTGGGATAAATAAAGTAAATCTTACTTCACCGCCTAGTTGTTCTTGACTCCTGAGGAATGTCGTGCTCTACTCTTTATTGACTTATGAACAGTCAACAACTGATAAAAATCTGACTTATGAAGGAGATTAATCTTTACTGACAATTCTGAATAAATAGTTTGTAAACTTTCAATAAATCCATTTTCAAGCAAATACCTTACAGATTGTAAATGCATGCCAAATCAAAAATTATTTAAAATTTATTTAAAACATTCAAAGAATTATTGTTAGAAAAGGCTTCTTTTAAATTAGTCAGGGGGCAATCATCATATATTTAAATTCGACTAACTTGGCCTGAAGTTACGCTACTGAACGACAAAAATAAAACAATTTAAAGTGCTTTAAAAAGTTTTAAAATCTCGTCAGCCGAATAAAAGGGCCAGATAAGTCGCAAGATTTTTTTGACTAACTTGGCCTTAAGTTACGTTACCGAACAGTAAAAATAAAAAAAATTTAAAGTACTTTAATAATTTTTTGAAATCTCGTCAGCCGAATAAACAGGCCAGATAAGTCGCAAGATTTCTTGACTAACTTGGTCCGAAGTTACGCTACCGAAAAAAAAAATTACAAGACGGGGCTA
>NC_061162.1:33477522-33527522 GCF_022113875.1 Hydra vulgaris
CTAGGTTAAAAATAAAGTTTGGTTTTCATTACAAAGTAGACTTATATTCGGCTCCAAGACACTTACTTATAAAATTAGGTAAACGCGTCATTGCGGCTAATTAAAACTTGCTGTGAAAAAACATTTTGTAAAAACATTTTCTAAAATTGTAATTACTATTTATTATACAATAAACTTTGATAAAAATTTTGACCAACGACGGATGAGAATATATTTTTACGTACTTGGTTAGATCTTAAAAATATAATTCTTTGCATTTTAAAAACATTGTTTACATTATATAATATATAAATAATTACTGGAATATTAAAATCATCGAAAAAAAATAACGATTGTATAAAAAGTTTAAAAAAAGAGCATTAGATAATCAATTTGATTATAAAAATTTAAAGGCATTTTTGAGCAAGTTATAAATCGTTTAAAAAAAAAAATTTAATAATCTAACCAATTACTGAAATTTGAAGGCGACGCTCAAAACATATGGAATGTCATTAAAAAATCAATTGGTAAAAAAAAAGTTAAAAACAAATTGTCATTTAAAAAAAATAAACTTTAATGACTTTGATATACTTAATGAATCAACAATTGCAAAAACGTTAAAACAGGTTTTTGTTAGTGTAGGATCAAAGTTAGCCTTACAACTAAAGCCCGGTAAATTTAGCGGGTAGCAAAACAAAAACGACAATGTATAAGCTAGGTGAAAATGAGTTATTAATTGCTTTTCAAACGTTAAAACTAAATAAAGGATTAGGAGTTGATGAAATAAGCAGTAATGCTGTAATAATTTATATGCATTATTTAATAATACCATTATTTCATATTTTCAATCTTTCTTTAAAACAAAGATTATTTTCAGAAAATTTTAAAGCTGTAGGAGCTATACTGGTTTTTAAATCGGGAGATTTATAGCTGGTTTTTAAATTATCTCCATTCTTCCTTTCTTCTCGAAAATACTGGAACGAATAATGTATAATAGACTATTCTCTTTTATAAGAAACGATTTATTTATTTTTGCTGTGTAAATATATACATTCCGTAAGTTACTAACAAGATATATAGATTGCTGGGGGGAGAAGAAGACTAATATGTCTTATCGCTTAGCCCCTTGATTATTTCCGTAAATATAAAGTTTAATTTAAAAATAAGAAATTCCTTTAACTATATAAAATAAACAAATGTAAAAGTGGTAAAATAATAAATAAAACATCTATAACTAAAAAAGAGCAAGAAGCGCAATTAGCTTGAACATATTCTTCATTTTTAACTATTGAAAAAACATGAATTAAAGTTTTTTTTTTTTTTTTATATCAAATTTTACAACACAAAACAAAAGTCTAAGCATCAAAAATAAAACACATATTAAACAATGACATAACTAAGTTTAAAAAGTTACTAATTGCATATAAATCTTTTCTAAAATCAATATACTTTCATTTATCTATCACATAATTTATCATATTTCATTTATCTATCAATCATAAGGGTATATTGCAATTTCAGAAATAGTTTTGTGATCACTCGTTACTAATAACTGTCTAGGTTTAGTCTGAAACTCATTTAACATTGTAAGATTTTTAAGTTCAGTTGTAAGTATTTTATTCCATGTCTCTAATTGAAATTGAAAACTCAGTTGCTGCAAAATAATTTTTTTGGCTGTTTATAGGTGTTATTTGAATATCTAGTTTAAGTATTTATTCTGATTTGTTTTGAGTAACAGATTAAAAGTTTTTGGAATAATACTTTTCTTAACTTTGAACATAAAAAATTAGAAGTAATAGATTTTTATTTTGGTAGATATTTAGTATATTTAACTTAGTAAATAAAGGTTGGGAGGTTGGGAGAAGTAAAGAAAAAATTTTGTATTGATGAATTTCACATTATTTACTGAAGTAAACCAATTGTTTGATGTAAAAAATGGATGCATAGGTTCAGGGGCGGATCTAGGGTATAGCCGTTGTGGCTAAGGCTATACCTTAAAATAATCAACAAAATAAAAAATAATATAATATTCCAACATATTTTTAAAGTAAAATTAATATAAATAATTATGATAAGTTTTTTTTTATTTGCTGCGTAAGATCGGTTTTAAAAACTTAAAGCAAATAAAAACCAAAGTAAAATAAGAGATCGGTCATTAACAATCGGTTTGTGACTAAGCCACAAACGATCTGATTTTACGGCATAGGCTGACTATATATATTAATATATATTTTTTATGTAGTAATATATTTTTATTGTAAACTCGTATGCCGTCAATACTTGAAGCCCGTGGCGAGATTGTTTTTTGCCTTGTGGCTGTACTTATTTCCCAGTCTTTTTGCGCCCGCTTATATTCAAATCACCCAAGCGCCTCTATTATTTTCTTAGTAAGTTGGTAATTATGACGGATATGTTTTGAAAAAATGCTTTTTCAAATGCTATTCATACTTCTGATTGCTTTTTTTTTTTTTTTTTTTTTTTTGAATTGCTTATTTTATTTTTTTTGCTTTTTTGTTTTGTTTTTAAAATTTAGTAACTGATCTTAACATATTTGTATATATTTGTATATAATTTTTAAATGGTACAAAGTAATTTTATGTTTTATGTTTACATTTTAATGGTTATACACGCTTGCTGATGAAAGCACGTCGAGGTGTAGTGATAAGGCAAATATTGTCTTCTTTTAGCCCCGGTCATGTAGATTTTATTTATATAACACGGTATTGTATTCTTTTTTTTTAATGACAAATAAAAAAAAAAAAATTAAAATAAAAAAATAAAAAAAAACTTCTCATATTCAAAATATAAAATATTGCAAAAAAAGTAGTTTAAAAAACTAAATCGCTTAAATATCTCACAAGTTTAATTTATTAATAAGCTTTTGGTCAGAAGTTGCCATGACTATCTTTTAAAATTGATAAATGTTTTGTAGCTTATAGGCATATTTTTTAACTATATATTTACGAACTATATTTATTTAAAAAGATAAAATGCTTTTTTTAACAGTAACTATTTTTGCTAATATACAAATGTTTCTCTGCTTATTGTTATAACATTCTTATAACATTTAACTTTTACATTCTTATTTTATTCAACAGGTTAATACTATTAATAAAAGTTTTGCTACAGAGCAGGGCTGGATTTACTTATGGGCCGACTAGGCCACGGCCTAGGGCCCCCAACATTTGGGGGCCCAAAAATTTAATAAACATAAAAAGTTGAAAACTAAAAATAATGTGTAGAAAAATCAAAAATGTTGTAAAATTTATTTTTCATTAAATTCTCAATATTCACACTGTTTTGTTTAAATAATAAAATTTTAAATAAAAAATTGAAATTTTTTTTTTCCCAAAATTAAATTATTTTAGGGGCCTCAAAAATGTTTTGGCCTAGGGTCCCCAAAAGGTTAAATCCGGCCCTGCTACAGAGCTGTATAAACAATTTATATATTCATTTGCTATATATGTAAACAATTAAAATATTACATTTTTATTTCTTAAAAAAAATTTTCTTCAAATTTAAGCTTCAATTAAAGAGGATATTGTAAGTTGATTCTATTGTCAGTAGAATCAACTATAAAGCAATATAGGAAAATCTCCTATAATATTGGAAAATCCTTAAAAAGTAAAGTTGTGGGAAACATTGTTAAACTACCTAATTTTGGAATTTATGCAGGTGACACTATTTTTTTTAAATTTTTTTTTCAAAATGCCACACTCATTTCTAAAAACACACAAAATCAACTTCTAGAGTGTTGTGGTATGGTTTATGAGGAGATTCTTACTTGTATACCAGATATTGACTATATTAAAAACAAATATACCTAATATGAGTTCTTTAAAAAGCTCGTTTATAAAGAAAAGTTTTTAATTTAAGAATTGTATATATAAAATTTTGTTAAAACTATTTATTACTTACATGATTTTACAAATATTACCTTCAGGTTTGTCAAAATTAAGACGTAAAACTTTTTTTTGTTTTGGATTGTGCAAGGTATATAGTTAAAATTTATTTATTGGGCAATAAAATATTATTATTTAATATTATTCAAAAATTATTTTTTTTTGTATGTATTTAGGTACTCCCAGAAGTCCTTACGGTCTTATTATAGAACATGTTCTATGATAAGACCGTAAGGACTTCTGGGACTTCCTGTTAAATGCTCTCCCGCGGTGTTAACACCGCGGGAGAGCATTTAACAGGAAGTTCACGCCTCCTTCCGTACCAATGTCGCTTGTTGGGCTAGAGTTGGCGTCGAACCTCGGACCTCTGGGTTCTGCAGCCGTATTCTCATCTCTCCGTTAAGCTTAACGGAGCGTTTGTCAAAAATTTCATTACAACATTTCTAAGTAAAGAAATGACAAAAACTTTATTTAAATTTGTTTAAATAAAACTAAGACTTAAGTAAAACAGTTTTATTTAAAAAATTATTATTTTTAAAGAATTTTTTTTATTAATGTAGTTAAAAAGAACTTTTTGACAAATGCTCCGTTAAGCTTAACGGAGAGACGTGAATACGGCTGCTGAGCCAAAACTCTAACACTGCGCCACGGCTGCTTCAATTTCACAATACAATGGCGATATTAAAAAATCATGGAACATCATGAAAGAAATAATTGAGACAAAAAATACCAAAAAAAATACCTCACCTGATTGAATTATTGTGGATGAAACAGAATACAGCAATAAAAGTTCTATTTCCGAACATTTCAACATTTTCTTTGCAAACATCGGCCCTAACATGGCGTCCATGATTCAATGCCCAAATACCTATTTTAAAACCTTCTAAGATCTTACAGATCTATATAGCGGATTAAAATTCAATGATCTACGTTATGATCAACTCAATACTGAAAAATACTCTCTAAAAATTAACAAAGCACCAGGGATTGATGAGATTTTTAGCCCGTAAGTGATAAGTATCTTCCCAGTGATACGTAAACCTATATACGAAATTTTTAAATCTTTAATTAAAACAGGAACTGTTCCAGACAAGTTAAAAATTGCATATTTTGTACCGATATTTAAAACTGGAGAGCCATTTTCACTTAATAATTACACACCCATCTCAATCCTTCCAGTGTTTTCTAAACTTCTAGAACAAATAGTTTACAATAAACTATATAAATACCTAACTAATAACAATATCTTGAATAAAAAACGATTCGGATTTCAAAAGCAACATTCAACCTTATAAGCGAATTAGATCTTGTAAATAAAATAAATGACTCTTTTGATAATAACAAATTTGTACCAAGAATCTTTATTGACCTATTAAAAGCATTCGGTACTGTGGATAATGCTATATTACTTAAAAAAGTGGAAAAATATGGCATAAAAACGACATAAAAAAAGTTGCTTTATAATGGTTTGAGAGATTTTTTATAAAGAGACAGCAATCTGTTATTGCGGATAAAAATATTTATTCAAAATTGATTGAAATTAAATGCGGAGTTCCATAAGATTTCATTATAGCTTCCTTACTCTTCTTGTTATACATCAATGATTTTCAAAAAGTTTTAAACAAACTCAATGCCATAATGTTTGCAGATAATATTAATTTATTTTATTCATCTACTTCTATCACAAAACTCTTTGAAACTGCAAGCATTGAACTTGAAAAACTTAATACTTAGTTTAAATCTAAATGAATACAGAAAAAACCAACTACATTCTATTCCATTCCAATCAAAAAAAAAATTCTATGCCAAATATATTACGATTTCTAAAAATAGAAAATAAAATTATCAAAAGAATCAAAGATCTCTAAAAATAGAAAATAAAATTATCGAAAGAACTTTTTCTCAGGTTATGAAAAACCTGAGAAAAAAAATTAATCATTACCCGTCTTAATGAGGGGGTTGATGGTTTTGCTCAGTTTATTAAAGGGTTTAAAAATTGTTATATATATATGTATATATATATATATATATATATATATATATATATATATATATATATATATATATATATATATATAATATATATATATATGTGTGTGTGTGTGTGTGTGTGTGTGTGTGTGTGTGTGTGTGTGTGTGTGTGTGTGTGTGTGTGTGTTTGTGTGTGTGTGTGTGTGTGTTTGTGTGTGTGTGTGTACAAGTTTATTTTTGAATAGTAATAAATAATTTTTTGTAAAAAAACAATCTTTAAAAAGTAGTTTAGATAACCTAAAAATTAATGATAAAGTGCATTTTCATGTGCTTATTTGTTTTTTAAAATAAAAAATATTTATAAGCTAAAACAGTAGCTAAAAAAAAAACTCAATTTTATTACAATAAGCAGCCTATTCACCAATAAACTCTTTTTTAACAAACAGCTTATAGGTACTGAAAAATTTTTGAAAATAATTGTAACTGAAATCATTGCAATAATTTTCATACAACCAACTATTTTGTTTGTAAAGTAAAAAAAATGATATTTAAAAAAAATATTGTTTTTCCAAAAAACACATAAATTCGAATATCTTCTAAGCGCATGCGCTGTAGTAAGAGTGCACATGTACTTATATAATACTACATTAAAAGATGAAATAAACAATTAAGAAGGTTCCATGTAATTTCTGGCGTTCTTTGATGGAAAGCTCTTAAGATAAACGCAATTCGACATCTAATCCCTGCTGCTAACTTGCCCCAGTCTTCCCTATATTATATTAAAGTATTACAACATAAAATATTACATTTAAAAAAATATATTTATAAAATATTATATATAAATATTATATTATAGTACCATAACAAAGTATATTATAGTATTACTTAGTCTATATAGTTCATAAATATTGTGTTTTAATAGATGTTTAACTGAAACTCTACTTTACTAAAATATAGTACAGTTAAGGGAGATTTAGGCTGAAAAAATATTGAACAGTATTTGAGACAATAACAACTAAGCCAAATTTTTAAAACCTTTATTTTATTATTCGTAAAATAATTTTCATCAAAAGGTACATAGCTCAAAATCTAAAACTACTATGTCAACTAGCTCCTGCAAGGTAAAAGCATAGTTACAGTAAATTTTTAAAAAGAACCTTTCAACTTCGATAAATTTAATTTTGAATATATTAAATTATTTATTCCATTTTTTTTATTAAAATATTAAATATTTTTACCTATAGCCAAAGACTTCCGTCAATTGACATTAAAAGATGAAGCAAACAGTCGTGAAAAAATGTAACTAGGTGAGTTTTACATATAAACCGACGATGCATTAATTAAATATTTAAAGAAATCTATTTTCTCATCAGCTGTTTTAATAACTAATAAATAACATAAGTAGTTAAAACATGGATACATAGAAAATATAAAATTAAAGAAAAAAAATGAAATTTTGTCTACTTCATGAAAGAAAAGTTTTTTTGTTTTTTTTTTTAATTTCGCTCTAAATATAGTTTGTCTCTCAAGGTGAGTTTATTTTTGCAAGGTCAAAGCATATGTTTTGGAATTAAAAAGTATTTTGAAATAGAAAACCTTTGAAAACATTGCGGGTTTTAAAAGGCAAATAAAATGTTTGATAAGATGATATTTTTAAGAACTTTTTTTTGATTAAAGTTTTTTTCTAAAATGTTTGGAAACGAAAAAAACAATACAACAACACTCGTAGAATACCACTCTGTCACTGTTTTGAAAGTTGTACTTCTCGTATTATCTTCAGTAAGTCTTTTAGCAAATCTTCTTCTGGCTTCGTTTATAACGTTGAAATTTAAAAGCATTTTAAAACGAAAATCAAACAAGTTTTTATTTAACCTAGCTATATCCGATGCCTGCGTTTCGACAACAACCGTTTGTTTTTCTGCATCAATCATTTCGGAGAAAATTTTTGACTCTGACATCATTTTTCATAATAAGCACAAACATTGGCTTATTTTAATTGCAGCTTTTGCTCCAATATCTATTTTAAATTTAATGCTTCTTACAATCGATAGATTGATAGCAATAAAGATGCCATTTTTTTACGCAGATAAATTTATGAATAAACATGTGTATTGCTTTATATCGATAAGCTGGATTTTTGCTGTAGTTGATATATTAACATTTGAGTTTTTGATAGTTTATTTGGAAGTTTCTCATGAAGTTTTTATCACTTTTGTTCAAACTTGCCTTGCTTGCTTTATATCAGTGGGATTTTTAACATTAAGTTTATCTAATATTTTTATATTTATTGATGCGAGACGCCAGCTTCGATTTATTAGTACTGTAACTTCTGATCAATTAAATCAAAAGTATTTACTTCACGCTAAAGAATGTCGATTAATAAGAATGACTTTTGGGTTAGCAATAACTTATTTGATTTGTTGGTTACCTTGTTTTACCATTTCCATTTATTTTCTCTATACAAAGACTTTTAAGTTCATGTATATGATAGGCGTCTGGATTGCTGCTCATATGAACCATTTGTTAAATCCTATTATTTATGTTTCTGTAAGCTATGATATTAAAGCCGACCTAAGGAAATATTTCTTTAAAGCAAAAATTAATACACCACCATTTTCCTTCAACAATTTTACATCAGATTCCTTCACTTTAGACTCTTTAAATTACCAAAAATCGCAAATTCAGGCAATCAGTCAAATTGAAAAGTAGAAGACCTTTGATGTACCATCAAATAAATTATAATGAGAAAAAGCGTTAAAATGATGAGCAACAGAATAGAAAAGCATAAGAACAGCAGAATGAACGTAAAGAAGGAGAGTAAATTATACAAACTGGATTAGATTTATATTGTAGCTAATAAAAAACTGGAGACTAAATTATCTGAAAATTCGACACGTAATTGTAATGATACATATTGAAGTATCTCAAAAGAACATTGTTCGTTGCTTAATTTATTTGGATTTGTGAATTCAAACTGTAAAAAGCAAGCTAAAAAATAAATGTTTGGTTTTACGCTGGCAAAAACAGTAAAGATGCGCTATTTCTTGAGTAAAATATTTTGAATTTACACTAGGCGTTACCATAGCAGCAGATAACGTTTTCAAACATGTAGGAGGATGGTTTCTTTTTAATTATTTCAGGCAGTTGTAGAGATTTAACCGGAAAAGTTTTAATTAAATTTAGTTTCAAGCAAAAAAAAGACTGGCAACTCATTTTTAGTAGGCAGCACAGTGAGTCATGGTGTGCCAAAAGTTAAATTTATTTTTATAAAATTTTGAATGACAAACTACTATTCAATGAACGTAACATTGATTTACATAAAAACATAAGGATTGTTAATCAAAAAATGCACTTTAGCTAAAAAATTTTAGTTTTTAATTTGTCACCCTGAACAATATTTAAGGCGGTCAAGCGCTTTTCTAAAAATGTTTAAAATATATTTATATGGGTTGCCATTTAATATTAGGTAATTTATATTATTATGAATTTGAATTATAGTTCTAATAAATATATTGGCTTTCAATTTTCTGTTTATCTTCTTGAACGTATTTGAATCATTTCATGATCAATTAAAGAAATAACTGTATTTTTTTTGCTAATACTATGCTTATATTTTTTCGGCCATGTTTGGCCAGGGGTTTATGATCAAATTATTATTTTATTATTATTTTATCACAATATTATCTTAATATTTTAAGAAAAATTTGCTCATAAATGTTGCAAAAAATAGGTTTACAAAACTATATATGTTATCACATGTTACAATTTTTGTGCTAAAACTTTTTTACAATAACACAAAATAATTACGAAATCCCTTTATATGCAGTCAGATTTCTTGTTTACATTTAATAAATATAGATATATATACACAATTAACAAGAGGGTAATATAGTTAAATAGAAATTTATTTGAGAATTTCATTTTTTAAACGTTGATTTTAAAAGCATCAATGTTTAAGTTTAACAGCTCTTTGAAGTATTTTGAAATACTCTGATGGAATTTTAAAACAAAATGGAACAAGTTTTTGCGTTTGAAACAAAAACGTCAGCTTTAAACGAATCAAACACGCCTCATAACAGTATTTTTGTACCAATGCCTCATACCAGTACCAAGTGCCAATGCCTCATACCAGTAATTTTGGTCGAAAAAGTTTACAAAGTTCAAAACTTCTAAAGACGGTCAAATTAATGTTAGAAGAAAGGTGAGAGTAAAGTTAAGGTAACACTATCACGATTGAAATTAGGTAATTTACCAATGCTTGTAGATTGCTTAAAAATCTGATTTTGATAAAACACTTTTCTTAGATTCTTTATTGTTAAATGAGAAGAAAAATTATTTGTTGTTGATGCTGACTATTGAGAAAAGGTTGGTAAAGAAAGAAAAGGTTGGTTATTGTAAAGAAAATTTAGGACTATTTAATATATACAAATATTTGATATACTTGATTGAAAATGCAAAATGTTTTTTTAGAGTGCAATTGTAGTTTTTAAGTCTGAGGTCTGAGTCTGAGGTTGCTTTATTAAAAAATTTAAGCAGAGAATAAGGCTTTTATTTAAGTATTTAACTCCTGTATTGAGTACATTTGTAGTTTTTAAGTAAGAGTTTTCTTTATTAAAGAATTTAAGCAGAGAATATTTTATTTAAGTTTTTAGTGTGTGATAAAATGCTGTTACTATTGGAACAATTTCAACTATAGCATTTTTCTTTGTAAATAAAAATTTATTAGAAGACAAGCTAGACTGGCAAAGTATTATTACATTTTTTAAAAACGTTTTTGAAACACGTTAGAAATTTTACTCTTCACCTTAAGAATAAAAATATTATATAGATTTTTTGAAGAAATTCTAGTCAAAAGAAAGTCTTCATAAATCAAAATTATTAGATCAGCTCTTTTCGTACTTCTTGTAACTTGGCATTAAAAGTAGGAGTCGTTGTTTTAATTAATTATAAGCAAAGTTATACCATGGTAAATATATATATATATATATATATTTTTTTTTTTTCGATAAAATACATAACCAATTTGTATAATTATAAATAACTAAAAAAGTTGGGCATTATAGATCAAACTAGTCTATATTAGTAACAATTTCTTTCGGTTACTGGTGAAAATGCGAAACATCTTTATGAAAGTCATTGTAAGTTATTGTGGATTGCTGTAAGAGTTTTTCAAAAAATAATCTTATTCTTCAATCGCTTTTCCCATTTAAACAACTCTTTTTTTCAATCTATTTATTGACATCTTATTCACAAGTAGGCGTCTTTATCTATTATAATTTTATAATTTTAAACAAGTTATAGCTTGTTAGAATTATAAAAGTATAATTGCCGTCTAAAATTCTATGTTATAAAATAAACTTTCTCCTGGACGTCAGATGAAAAGCTCGCTGTTTTTTTGTTTGTTTAACAAACAAAAAAGAGCATAAAACACAGCTCAGAATTTCTAAACTTTTCTGGTTTAGTTCTTTGATCTGTGATTTAAGGCTTTCGAAAAATTTTAAGTGTTGTTTTAATTCAACCTGCAATATTTGCTGTAGTTTCATAAGCAACTGTTAATGTAGACAAAAAAAAAATAGTATTCTTGATCAGTATGCAAACCAGAAGGTGCAAAGATGTTTGCGTCTCAACATATTTTGAATTTTAAATTCAGTTGCGTTAGTTCTTATAACTTTTTTTTTTAAGCTTGCACAATTTTATTTTCAATCAGGCAAATAAAAAACTAAAACACATACATCTGTTTTAGTTGTTTACGTGTAGCACTGCGTGTTGGCAATGTGTTCTTTGCATTTCTCTCATCAAGAATGAATGAGAGGAATGCAAATTGCGCTGAAAAAATATTGAATGTTGTACATAAGGTGGTACATAAATATTATGAAAATTATCTTTAAATTTTAATTTTGGTCTGGTTTCTTTTTCTAAATTTGAATGTCTTTTTTAGTTCACTTACATCAACAAACATCATACCCTTTTTTTAAATTGGTTAAGGTGGTCCTAAATAAACTGAGACTTTCCTGAACTTATTGTCAATGGAGTAAAAATATTTTTACCTCTAAAATATTATTTTACCAAATAAAAGTAGTCAAAAATGTTTTGACATTAATACTAGATAGTGATGGCAATTTGAGAATTAGGTAAAGGTCATATTTTGGATAGGGCAAAAAAGAGGTCATGAATCTCTTAATGGTGTTGTTACAGCAATATCTCGTACTATTAATAAGGTTATTGACTATAAAGCGCTTTCAAAAAAGTGTCAAGCTTGCCTGTTGTGGCGTAATCAAAATAACACAGAGGAATACCAAATATGGAAAAGCAGCCATAACTGTTCAATAAACCACAAGGGCTAATCAATTCAACAAAATGGTTTGCGCTATATTTTTTTGTAGCTCATTTCTTAACTTTGTAGAGAGTAGGCCATATGGCGAAGATTTTGTTATTAATAAATTTGAATGTGCTGGTCACGTACAAAAAAAACTTGGTAATAGACTACGTTCACTAAGACAGAGTATGAAAGTACAAATTTTAGTAGATGGGAAAAAACTTTTTGGAAAAGAGCGCTTAACTAAATCTTCTATTAACCTACTACAAAACAACTTTGGCATGTCCATCAGACAAAACTCTGCAATTTACAGCATGAAAAAAGCTATTATTCCAGTTTTGCCTGCAGTGAGTCTAATACTAAAGGTCAAAGACATCTATATTGTTCAAAAACCAATGATAGTTGGTGCAAATGTTACTATTTAAAAGAAGTGAAAAGATTAAATTATGAACCTAAATTGTCACTGCCTGCTGCTATTAGATATGTTTTAAAACCAATTTTATGGAGCTAAGAACTGCTATTTTTATGTAAATGCTTGCATGGAATGACCCAGAATGTCAATGAGTTACTTAATGCAATATTTTCGTCTCGATGCCCTAAAAGTCGAAATTGCAATCAAAAATAATTAAATTTGGTAATTTTTCAGTAATTATTCATTCTAATGATAGTTTTAATGGCCTTCATAATGTATTTAAATTTTTAAACATTACTCCTGGAGCTTCATTTTGCATAAATGGTCCAAAACGAGATTTATGTAGAACAAAAAAAACATTAAGTCAAGAAAAAGTAAAAAGCAAAGAAAAGTTTTAAGAACTAAAATAAAAGGTTTTATTGATGAACACAAATGACTGTGAGTCACAATGAAACACAAATGACTGTGAGTCACAATGAAACACAAATGACTGTGAGTCACAATGAAACACAAATGACTGTGAGTCACAATAAAACACAAATGACTGTGAGTCACAATGAAGCACAAATGACTGTGAGTCACAATAAAACACAAATGACTGTGAGTCACAATGAAACACAAATGACTGTGAGTCACAAATGACTGTGAGTCATAATGAAACACAAATGACTGTGAGTCTAATATGACTGGAGCATATGTGTTTTGTTGAAGTTTGATTCTTGTTTTTTTCTATTTAGTTTTCTAATTTTCGTTTTTCTCAGTTTTTGATTTTTGCCTTTTTTTTAGTCACCATTTCCAGAATGAAATTTCTTAGACTTTACAATTTGACTTAAAAATTTCCCAATTTATTTGTTTAGGTTTGATCTACAACTTGAACTAAAATGGAGGTTTTTTACTTTGTTTTTTTTGAAATTTTGGTCTTAGAACTAACGAAACTACAGTCATTTTTTGAAATAAATGGTCTTTTATCTATAAAATATAAACTACTTAATAAATTTTATTGATTTTAGTTCAAATTTTTCCTTATAGTAATAAAAAACTTTTTTTTAAATTTTATTTCATGGTTTAAAAGTTATTAAGGTAACAGAAATTGGGTTATTTAGGGACCAACATGATTTATTAAGCCCGTAAAAGTATTTTTTTAACTTTTTTTTCTTTTTTTATATCTGGGCATCCTATTATATGCAGTAAAAAGTTTTAATGTCAAACATTAGTGACACAAGTTTTTTTTCTGTTGTTAAAATTTGAGTACATAATCCCATTTGATTACATTCAGGCAAACTGAATATATAGGGCAATATATAGGGCAAACATATTGTTTCTGCCAAATTATTAAAGTTTTGTTACCTGGTTTCTACTGATGTAATTGACACATTTCCACTAATACACACAAAAGGGCACATTAAGTGCAAAAAAAAAAAAAAAAGTTTTACAATCTGTAATCATCAGCAATTTCATCAAAAAATTTGAAACTGTATTTAAGTGAGGTCATAAACAAAAAGCGCAATGTTTCAAAAAATTATTTTTTTTTTTTTTAAACACACTATTTTTAAAGACCTATTAATATATATTTTAAGTACTTTAAAATTATTTTTTCATTACCAAAATATAGCTGAAAACCTATATTTAAAAAATCCTAAAAAAAATTTGGAACTTTTAACCAACTTCAGCTTTAACGCTATAAAAACAAAGTAATACTTTTAACTCGCGCATACGAGTTTTTTTTTAAACAAAAGTACTTAGCTAGATAATGGATTCTACAGGGTTAAAGGTCAGTCCTACCTTAAAAAAAGCACGTGAATTAGATGGACCAGAGGCTCTTCTATACAATGTAACCTAAAATGCTTCATAACGCCTTTTTTCATTTTTGTCAAACGTCTAGTCTCGAAGCAAATTTGCCCCAATATGCCACGCACAAAGTGTCACTTAGAGGAAATAGGCTTTAACTTACATTTCTTGAAAATTTTTCCAATTTTAACTTTTTTAATACTTTTTTATGGAATTAGGTTACTTTTTTAGGAATGAGGTAGTTTCTATTTAAAAAAAGATTAATAACTTTTTTTGTAATTTTTCTTTTTTAAGATGGGAAATTATAGAGTTAAAAAACAACATGTTTTTGGCAAATTTTCGAATTGCTTATGATATAAATCAAAGTTTTGCATCATACTTATATATTATCAACTTAATGATATATTAAATTAATTTAAAACCAAAAATATTCGAAAAAAATTCAAAAAAAAGCTTTTTCATAATAGTTTTTCATGTTTATTTCAGTCAACAAAAATTAACAGACTGAATCATGTTACTACAGAGGTAGCCTGTTTTTATTTGATACAAATTTTATGCTACCAAAAAACTTTTCAAAAGTAAAAAAATATTCTGGGTACCTAAGATATAATCTGGGTACATAAGATATATTCTGGGTGCCTCAGTAGTAAGATGCTTCAATTCATTTTTATAGGTGTGAACTGTATAGAGAACCAATTCAGGTAATTCTTCTGAAACCTTTTTTTTATTTATAGTTATAATATAACAAAATGAAACAATAAATAAAAATGCTTTAATGCTCAGTAAAAAAAAACTACCGGTTTACAACTCTTTACTACCGGTAAACTAAATTATTCCGGAAAAGAAGAAAAAAAATCCGGTTTTTAAAATATTATTTTTTTTTTTAAATTTATCCACAAACATAAATATATGATGACCCCTGTAAAAACTATTTCAAAATATTTTATGGTTCTCGAATTATTAACCTATTTCCTTTTTTAGAAGGAGTGCGACGGTTGGAGCGACGATGCATTAATTAATAATTAAAGAAATCTATTTTCTCATCTCATAGTTTTTAAAAATCAAAAAAAAATCAGTTAAAACTTTGATATCTTTGAAAGTAAAACTAAAAGAAACAAATTGAAACTATTTTGCAAAATTTTTTTAATTCATGAAAGAAAAATTTTGCTTTTTTTATAAAATTTCGCTCTAAATAAAATTTGTCTTTTTGATTAAAAGTTTTGAAAACTTTTGAAAACATTTGAAAAACAAATGAAATTGTTTGATAAGTTGATATTTTTAAAAATTCTTTTTTGATAGAAGTTTTTTCTAAAATGTCTGGAAACGGAGAAAATAATACAACAACACTCTTGGTAAGCCACCCTGTCATTGTTTTAAAAATCTTACTTCTCGTATTATCTTCAGTAAGTTTTTTTGCAAATCTTCTTCTGGCTTCGTTTATAACGTTGAAATTTAAAAGAATTTTAAAACGAAAATCAAACAAGTTTTTATTTAACCTAGTTATATCCGATACCTGCGTTTCGACAACAACTGTTTGTTTTTCTGCATCAATCATTTCGGAGAAAAACTTTGATTCTGACACCATTTTTCATAATAAGCACAAACATTGGCTTATTTTAATTGCAGCTTTTGCTCCAATATCTATTTTAAATTTAATGCTTCTTACAATCGATAGATTGATAGCAATAAAGATGCCATTTTTTTACGCAGATAAATTTATGAATAAACATGTGTATTGCTTTATATCGATAAGCTGGATTTTTGCTGTAGTTGATATATTAACATTTGAGTTTTTGATAGTTTATTTGGAAGTTTCTCATGAAGTTTTTATCACTTTTGTTCAAATTTGCCTTGCTTGCTTCATATCAGTGGGATTTTTAACATTAAGTTTATCTAATATTTTTATATTTATTGATGCGAGACGCCAGCTTCGATTTATTAGTACTGTAACTTCTGATCAACTAAATCAAAAGTATTTACTTCACGCTAAAGAACGTCGATTAATAAGAATGACTTTTGGGTTAGCAATAACTTATTTGATTTGTTGGTTACCTTGTTTTAGCATTTCTATCTATTTCCTCTATACAAAGACTTTTAAGTTCATGTATTTGATAGGCGTCTGGGTTGCTGCTCATATGAACCATTTGTTAAACCCTATTATTTATGTTTCCGCAAGCTATGATATTAAAACCGACCTAAGGAAATTATTCTTTAAAGCAAAAAACAATATACCTTCATTTTCCTTCAATAATTTTACATCAGGTTCCTTCACTTTAGACTCTTTAAATTACAAAAATTCGCAAATTCATACTAACAGTCAAACCGAGACCTTTAAGGCGCTAAACCATCAAATTGAAAAAAAAAAGGTAAGAACAGCAGAATGGACTTAGAGAACAAAATTAAGTTATACAAACTGGATTATATTTATATTGTAATTAGTAAAACACTGGAGGCAAAATTATCTGGAAATTCGACACATAATTGCAATGATACATATTGACATATGTCAAATAAAAAATTGTTCGTTGTTTAATTTATTTAGATTTGTAAATCCAAATGGTAAAAAGCAAGCTGAGAAATAAATGTTTGGCTTTACGCTGGCAAAATAATAAATACGCGCTATTTCTTGAGTAAAATATAGACATTTTAAATTTGAATTAAACGTTACCATCGCAGCAGATAACTTTTTTGAATATGTAAAAAGAAGGCAACTATTTTCTATTTAATTATTATTTAGACTTCCAGCAGTTGCTTTGATCTAATTGGAAAAGCTTCGATTAAATTTAGTTAGAAATGGTCTACTAAAAAAGACTGGTAACTCATTTATAGTATACCGCTAAAAATACACATTGAAGAAAACACATCGGATTGCATATAACTAAATACCCGATCACAAGAAAAAATATATAGCTTTTAGTTAATAAAATAGTAACTTAAGAAAATATATTTAAATTCATTTCATTAAATTACGAAAAATTATTAAAAGAAAATAAATAAGTTTTTTTCATTTTTTAAATAATTTTTTTTTTTTTGTTTCTGTAATTTAAGCCAGTACTTCTATGTATTTTTTGCCAGAGAAGCATTCATAAATAACAAACGTCTAGTAAAAAGATTTCGCAATACTTTTGCTGCAGCTTTCTTTGATTTGCTTAATTATAAGTTTAAATAGTATTATTAAAAATAAAAAAATATCCATTAAAACTTTTATTGTTTTATCCTATCTTTCCTTACATTTTATTCTACTTTCCAACCTTTTATTCTGTCATTTATTTTCTTGGAAAATATATCTTCTAAAGGCTTTGTATTTATTTGATCGGTAACACCAAAAGTATAGGTCAATGTCATAACGAATTGAAAATATTAAATTATTGATTTCCGTTGAATAAATTTTTATAAAAACAATATTAGAGAAATGTTAGTGTTTGATTATTTGGATATTAAATTTAAATTAAATTTTACCAAAAGTTAAAAAATTTGTATATTTCTAAAAAAAATATTTTCTGCTTACCCCATCCTACACCCGATTGCTGCATGGTGTCAAACGTCAACTATAAATACCAAATTTATAAAAGATTCTTCATAAAATAAGTTTGTAATCACATATCACAATTTTTGTTCTAAAAATTTTTTTTCACAAATACACAAAATAATTGAAATCTTTTTATTTGCAGTCAGAGTCTCTGGTTTAAATTTAATAAATGTATATTATATACACGATTATAAAAGGGGTGGTATAATTAAAAAGATATTAAAATTATAAACGTTGATATTAAAAGTAAAAAATGTTTATGTAAGGTTTAGCAGCTCTTTGAAGTATTTTAAAATACTCTGACAATTACAGTTTTTTGAATAAAACAAGTTTTTTTTTTTATAACAAAAATGTCTGCTTTATATGAAAAAACACAATGCTTCATACCAGTTATTTTAATCAAACAATTTTGTTACGTTTAAAACTTCAAAAGATGGTAAAATGATATTAGAAGGAAGTAAGAGTATACAACATTATCACGATTGAAACTAGGTAACTTACAAATGCTTGTAGACTACGTAAAAATATATGATTTTGGTAGAACACCATCCTTAGATGTTATTGTTCAGGGGCGGATGCAGGATTTTTTATCGGTGGTGTCAGTTTTTTAACACAATCTCTCTATCCAGTAAAGGAAAGAAAAACAGTAGGGGGAGAAAGGAACACAGGGTTGAGGAAGGGGGATTAAGCAATCACTTCAATCTGTCTATTTATTACTTGTTGATTTTAGTTACCTATCTAAAATAAACTTATAAATAATGATGCATTATTTTTTCAATTCATATTAGACTTTAAAAACTCTTCTAGCTTACTTAAGGAATTGCACCAATGAGAATGTAAGCGACAGGATTTAGCACTCCAATTGGTATTTGGCATGTTGCCTAAGATTAGCCCACCATTTCTGCGCACTTTCCTTTGCTTGATAAACAGTTTGTATATGCTGTTGTGGTGTAGTGGTAGAGCGCTTGCTTCATAAACGAGAGATTATGAGTTCAATCCCCACCACGCCCCCTGGTAGTACTGCGCTCTACTTATTTTTCCGCGCAGCGGCTCTGTTCGCAAAGCATGTATTTCGGAGTTATAGAGTTGAGAAAGGGTTATAACCACAATTAAGTAGCCTCCTCGTCTGTAGTGGTCTTCTCGGCCTTGAGAAGGTAAACTAACAAAAAATGTATATATATATATATATATATATATATATATATATATATATATATATATATATATATATATATATATATATATATATATATATATATATATATATATATATATATATATATATATATATATATATATATATAAATTCATCTATTCGTGTTTTTTTAAAACAAAATTAAAACAGACAAACAAAAAGAAACAAAAAGGATATATATAAATATATATATATATATATATATATATATATATATATATATATATATATATATATATATATATATATATATATGAATATATATATATATAAATCAGTACGTATGCATTTACATATCCATTAAACTTTATAATATATATTTAAATATACAAAAGATATTTTAAATTTAAAAAGATTCCGAACATTTTATACGTTTAAATTCATCTATTCGTGTTCAAGATAGATCAAGAAATATTCCGAGTGTGTAACTATTATTTTCAAAACTATTTAGAATTTGGTCTGCAAGATCAATTACATTTATATATATTTATATATATATATATATATATATATATATATATATATATATATATATATATATATATATATATATATATATATATATATATATATATATATATATATAATATATATATATATATATTAATATATATATATATATATATATATATATATATATATATATGTATATACTTATATATATATATATATACTTATATATATATATATATATATATATATATATATATATATATATATATATATATATATATATATATATATATATATATATATATATATATATATATGTATATATATATATATATGTATATATATATATATATATATATATATGTATATATATATATATATATATATATGTATATATATATATATATATATATATATATATATATATATATATATATATATATATATATATATATATATATATGTATATATATATATATATATATATATATATATATATATATATATATATATATATATATATATATATATATATATGTATATATATATATATATATATATATATATATATATATATATATATATATATATATATATATATACATATATATATATATATATATATATATAGTTTTTGCAATTTATTAAATATAAATCAAGAACAACTGGTCTTAGTCCTGCACAAAACAAAATCTCTTTATTTCATGATATTTGTCTTTATATCTAAAAATGGTCTTTGTTATGATGGTGAAGGGGAAATCTCTCTAAAATTAAAAGTTTTATTATCTAAAATTAATTTTATAAATTCAAAAGGTCTTTTTGTTTACTGTACGTACCATAAACTTGATTTAGTTGTTGGTAAATTAAGGAATGTTAGAATTTGCAATAAGTTCATTTTTTCAGATCAAGTAAAATTATTTGATACTTGTCAATTTAGATGGGTTCAGAAACATATAGGTCTAGATGCTTTTCATAAGAATTTTAGAATTGATACATTTTGTCTTCAGACTCCAATCATATCATTTTTTTGCTAATCATTCTTATTTGATACAAGTATAAACATGTTAATGTTTGGAATTTGCTCCATGTCCGGAAGTTAGCTATCTTAAAGATTATACTTTTACTAAACGTCGATCTAACGTTTAGAATATCAACTTACATTAGGCAATATTGTAAACCTTTGATCAACCTTAATTAAACGTAAACATTTGTGGATTTAAAATCTTTTAATATATACGATTATTAAACTAATGCAAGTCTTTATTCTAAACGTTTGATCGACGTTTAATAAACGTATATTATATTATAATATACTAATATAGCAATTGGTAAGAAGACTCGTATAACAGTTTAATTCACGCGATTTAAGTGAGCATAATTAAAACGAAATAAAAAACTTATTAAAAACTTATTTTTTATTGGCTAAATAATTAAATTAGACTTAAACGGGTTTTCAAGATTCACTTCTTTACTACAATTGAAAGCAAAACGGCTAATAAATAAATAATAAACGAGTGTCGGGTGCGCCATTTTTATTCATGGAAGCTAAAAAGCTCTTATCGCAACAATCTACCTTCCTAAATGCCAACAAATCGATGGATCTCAATGTTTTAGAAATTATTGATGGCCACATTGACACAGTTAAAAATATGAGTCGCTGATCGCTATGAAAGTCCTGCTGCAAGAACTTTTTTCGTAAGTTTTATAAACATAAAATTCATAAAACATAAAATTTATAAAAGTTTAAATTCATTTTGTAAACGTATGATTGTGTAACAGTAGGTATTCATCTTTGTTATAATCAAGAGGTTTAATAACTACTAGCAGTAAGCAACCCGGGATATTAGTAATTAAATCATTGCTTTCTAAAAAGTAGCTTTCAGCTCCTTTAATCGCACTAAAATATAAATCAAAACTTGCTTCGCTAAGTTGCTTGGAGCGTAAAAATCTGAAAACAGAAAAGTAAACAACCAAGACCAAGCATTTTTTTAATATAACTGCTATTTAAACAAATTAAATTATGCTAAGATTTCCTACATAAGTTGATGACAAAATTACAACACGTCCTGGTCTGTGGTCATTTTCTTTTATTAAGGTAATTTTAATTAGATGAGTTTTTGACTTCATGAAATTACTGGAAATTTCTTTCTATATAATTATTTTAATATAATAATTTTAAAAGGATAAATAAGGAATTTAAAATAAAAAATTATAAATTATTAATGAATTTCTAATATTCGAAAAAGGTAGTTTGAATGAATTAAAAAGAAAATTATGAAAGATATATTTGTTTAAATGCAAACTTTGTGGCATTTAAAATTTGATATAATATTTTTTAAATTGGAAAATTAAATGAGTTTTGAGACATTGAATTTCCGGAATTCCCGGAAAAAAACTCTATGAGTTAAATAAGTTAATTTAAAAAATTTTTGCAGGAAGGGGAGGAAACGCAAAACATAAAAGGATAGGTTTTTATTTACAAACAAAAATAATTTACAAAAAAATTATACAAACAAAATTTACAAAGAAAAATATAATAACATAATATATAAGATATGATACAAAAATGATACAATTTACAAATATAAAATATCTAAAAATACATCTACAATTAGCATTTTGTAGAATTGTAACCTACAAAATATTAATTGTAGATGTATGTAATCCCACCCCTCCCTCCCCCCTTCTTCTACGACGACCACCACTACCTCCCCCCCCAATGGAAGAAGGGATAGGGGTAGTTGCGGCCGCCGTTTCGGACCCACACCCCATGAGCTCTATGGGATGTGGGTCCATTGTGTTCTCTCCGGTATACTAAAAAGCCTGGTATGACAAATCTGAAATGAAAATAAATAACGAAATAACAATTTTATAACAGCAATATATGTAAGTGTAAAGATAACACAAATACAATGCTGCAAGGACAGCATTACTTACAATTAATTGATTGACATTGAGAAGCGGTCTCATTCTATTAGCTTCGTCAATTGATTGCTGAACATTATCATTTAAATTTTCTAGATTGAAATCTATGAATTCATCAACAACAGGCAAATTATAATCAGATAGCGTTTTACCACTTTGATTAATAATCGTTTCGATTTGACGAAGAGTAGCTTGTTCAGCTAATATAAATGGAACTTGGCGATGAATGAAATCCTCTTTCATAAAAGCTTTGTGTGTATTCCAAAGATGCAAAGGGTCGTCAGGTTCACAAAAGGTTAAAATAATTGAAAACAGCTGTCTAATTTGCTTAGGCATTTGCGTTAAAACTGCCTCAGAAAGAGTATTCTGCCATTCAGTGTCATCTTGCAGCAAACCTTTTAAAACACATGCTTCACAAAAGGTTTCAAGAACTATTCCATTAACAGTATGCAAACCCTCCCAAGATGTTGCTCCTTTTGCTTGTAAAAGTAACAATCTAAGAAAAAACAATTCTCCTGTTGGACTAACTTTATACATTCTTACTATCACCTTATTTCCACCTCTTTGTCTAACCTTCCATTTACAATGTTTATCATCAAATACAAAGTGATATAGAATGTCAACATATGAGTAGCGATGAGCTCCTTCATTTTCAGAATTCAATTTAAACCAGGCCGTAAGGTGTGTACCACGATGAGCAGCACGATCTAACGCCACTTGTTCTTCTCTTTCTCTAAAATACACAATCTGATTCTCAGGTAGATGAACCTTAAGACGGATAATAGTGTGTGACATATGACTTATGGGATACTCAAATATTCGCCAAAGTGCTTCAGGCGCACTAACATAACGACAATCTAAAAAAGTGTTTACTTCATCGTGATTAATCTGTTCATTTATCAAAACATTGGCACAATCATGCCCTTTGTATATATATTTGTACAAATATTTAACAGCCTTAACGGACATGCAAGCTTCAACATTAATGTGGGCTTGATATTTCTTAGATAACCAAGGATTGTAAGGTACCACCCAACAGTTATCTACATTGTTGCCTTTAATATTGATAACCAACCCATCATCACGACGCCTATATCGTGGATAACCATTGTGAACGGCTACTGTGTTGGCACTAAATTCTTTAGGATAATTTTTGCTGCAAACCCCATCTTTCATGCAGGGAGAATTAGGATTCAGTATCCCACATGGGCTGTGAATCATGCAAGTTTTAATAATATCATAAAGTTCACGATTAACAATCGGATCTGGAATTTCTGCACATATTAAATTATTGATATCCTGTGCTGTTTCAAGTTTATCATCATTGGCTAAATGATGTAAAATGTGGGCATGCGGCAAACCACGCTTTTGAAACTCAATAACCTGAACATGCGTTACAACTTTGCCCAATACACCATGTTTGAATATATCATTGAGGAGGTTATTTAACTTGAGTTTAAATACTCGAGTGACAAAATCAGGTCTATCATTCGCAGTCTGACCCGGATATAAATTTTCTGTTATTTCACGCCATTTTGGGTTGCAAGTAAAAGTAATAAAAAGATCTGGTTTACCATACTTTTTAATAATTGCCATAGCATCTTCAAAGTTTTCTTTTAAAGCTCTAGGACTCCCTACATAAGATGATGGCAAAACTACTACTCGCCCTGGTCGAATATTACGATCGTTCGCAATGTTGTTAACATGTTCATGTAAGGCATCATACTGCTTTCTTCTAAGTTTGTTTTGGTTATTTCTAATAAAAGCAAGACGCTGGCCTTCAATTTTGACAAATGCATCAACAGCATATTGCTGAAACAATTTCTTGCCATAAAATAATGAACAGAAAAATTGCCTAACAGAAAGTCTATAATTGTAGAACTGAGATAATGTAACAAGATTTCTAACCAGTGTGGCACGCTCAGGGTTATGTACCAACTGATTATGCCAACCAGCATCACCTCTTGGGAAAAATAGAGGATAAACCATAGGATCCAAGTTGGCTGACATACTTGATACAATTTTTAAAGGACGACCTCTTGGGTAAATAATAACTTCCCTCAAGGTTGGGGGAGCACCATCTTCACCAACAAACACCACAGTAGCTTCATCATGTGAAGGTAGATTATAGCGACGTCTATCACCCCCTTCAAGTAAAAACATTTTTACAACAGAAGCTGAGCGACCTTCTAGAGCCGCTTGACGAATTTCTTCATCTTCTACTTCAGCCATGTTTTTAAATGCAAGAGCAAATGGACTTTGTTCAGTAATTATAGTTTGCAATTGAAACATTAAATCACGTAAACAAAAATCATTCCCACGTTGTTGCATTCTAAAATTTACTGCTGCAAGTGGATCATAAATATATAGTTGAGAGAATTTTGGTGGAATATCTTGATCTGGCCTAAGATTACCTACACGATGATAAATCTGGCCACATATTTTAAAACATGGAGGCCCATGATTCATTGGTTGAACTACATCTGCTTTAAAAGAAGCGAAAGAAAGACAGGCATTATAATTTCGAATATGTTTTTAAAAATTGTCATTAACATTACGATCTACATAACTCCCTGTAAATAAATCCTATAAAGCTTGTGTAAACGGTGAAAGTGGAGGCAAAGCTACCTTACCATTATGGCAACATAGAAAATGTGTTTCATCTAAAAATTTCTTAGCACCACAGTGCTGACAAATTTGATTCATTTCTCCTAAATAATTACAATCTGGAATAGCGTTACTTCTTGCTATAGAATACATTCTTCCAGGTCTAGCAGCATTTCTTTCATTTTGACGGCGATTAACTATATCACGATTAAACTTATTTCTTTCATTTTGGAGATAATTGACCACATCACGATTAAGCCTATTTCTTTCATTTCGACGATGATTATTTTCAACTCGTCTAACCAACCTTTCCAGATTTGGGTTTAAATTCTCTTCAGCTCGTATAACAGCTCTTCTTACATTTTGCTGACGATTAACTTCATCTCGCCTAAGTCTGTTTCTTTCATTTCGTTGATGATTATTTTCAGCACGCCTTAGAGCATTTACATCATTTTGTAAATGTAAAACTTCATCTTGTCTAACCATCTTTTCAGCATCATAGTTTTCATTAAACATATTATTAAAATTCATCCAAACTCTTATCTCTTTTTGTACTACTCTAAATTGCATAATAAAGTAAATTAATTTATGTAATCTAAAATTTAAAATAAACTACAAATATATATCTTGCTTAAAATTAAAAGAAAAATTATCAAAACAATTATAAACATTTCCCCTTGTAGTAGGTACAACAATATATCTATAAAGAGATCAAATATAAAATAAAAAGCATATTGATAAACAGATAAAATAATTAAAAAATCTAGTATAAAATACTCAGGATTAAGTTCTCTCTCTCTCTCGCTACATATATATTATATATATATATATATATATATATATATATATATATATATATATATATATATATATATATATACATATATATATATATATATATATATATATATATATATATATATATATATATATATATATATATATATATATATATATATATATATATATATATATATATATATATATATATATATTTATATATATATAATCAAATAAAAAAGTAAATATTATTGGCATAATGCCATTTTTTAATTTTATTTAAAGCATGAAAACGAACTTAAAACTTATTTTGTTTTTAATTAATAAATTTTTACTGAACTATTTATAATAGCAAAAAAAGGGAATAAATGTGAAAACAAAATCAAATGCAGTTTCAAATTTTATATATATATATGATATAAACCTCTACAATTTTTATCTGTTCAACAACTGAATTATGATTAATCACAACTCTGGAAACATAAATTCTCTTTTAATTTAAGTCTAAATAAATAAACAAAGTACAAATAGAAATGGTAGGAAATGCTTACTGCTAGTATTTTAAGCATCTAAATAACTAAACAAAATAAAAAAAATAAAAATGTAAGCAAATGTTTGCTGCAAATATTAAGAGATAAATAAACAAACGTACAATATCAAATTTATATTTATGAACAAAATTCATTTATATCCAGTAAGTTATATTAAATAAAATATTTATTGAAAAGCTATAAAAGTTTGCGTGAAACCAAAGTCAATAAATAAAACATATAGTAAACAAAAATAAAAAATCGTTAGGGCACCAACACACAACAAATCTAATACAAACGTTTAAAAAGTTAATAAAGCTTAATCTCCTTATCAAATTTAAGAGCTTACCTCGTGTAATTTCAAAAGTAGATTGCGTTAGAGTATTTTACAGAATACAGAACCGTTACTAATATCGAACAATAGTAACTAACGGCATTCAACATTAATAACTGGACTATTCTTATTTAGAAGTGTTTATTTTTTTATTTTAGCTTAATATAGTTACATATGCTAAAAAAAATTAATGGAACAGAGTTGGTAAAAACCACTGCATTTTTTATGTCGCGACTTTACTCATTTTTTATAGTCAAAAATAAACTTAGACAGGGTTGGACTAGCTCTAAAACATGGACCGGAAAAACCATTAGTGACCGGTCTCATCAAATTGTAACATCTTATTTACATTTCTTGTTTTTTAAATGTCTTTTATTAATTATGATAAAAAGGATGGATGACAGTTTTTTCTATAATCCAAAAAACGAGGGGGGGGGGGTGTATTGACAGACGATCTCGCACCCAAATGAAACAACGAAACAACTCAAAGTTTCTTCTAAAAATGAATCAAGTTCTAATAAACAACTTTTCACAAGTTTTTAGGTTTTGTTAAACTTGCCTACATTTTAAGGAGATTTAATTAAAAAAAGCAAAACATTTATAAAAAATTTAGGAGAAACTCATTACTCAAAAAGAGAATCATTCTCAATCTTCTTGAGGTTTTTTATTGAGCTTAAACGGGGGTTTGAATAATATAAGGTTTTTAATGAAGAGTGAAAACTCTGTAAAACATTAATAAAGTAATACAAATGAAGAAACCATTTTGTTTAATAACTAATGAAGCATAATAATCAAAATCATTAAAACTTTTTTTAGTAAAGAACTATGATTTACAACTTCATCAATTATGTTGTCGTGTGTTCATTTTTCTAAAATGTCTTTATTTAAATTCATTAAGATCCAAGCATCCAAATTGTCAAGTGATAAACAATTCCGTAGACAATTTTTTATATAATTTAAGGTAGAAAAACTTTTTCCACAGCCTACTTGGGAGCAAGACAAAGTCAAGATATATTTATAGGCCAAAAATAAATAGCTGTACGACTTAACAAATAATCTGTACTGAAACAAAACATTGAAACAACAAAGAAATCAATTAAAACAGCGAGTATTTGTTTTGCAGTTTTTTTGCTTAATTTTATTTTCTTCCAAATGTAACTTTGGTAGCTCAGTGTCTTCATTTGGGTTAAAACTTGCATAAACTTCAGGTAAATTTTATTTTATTTAAGTTTATCCCATTTTTTGATAAAATTTTCAAATTCATCTCTTAAAATCTAAGCATATTTCTAAATGTTTTGCAAAATGTTGCTCAAGTTTAGAAATAACTTTATCCATAGCTGTGTTATGAACATTAAATTTGTATAAATCAATTGCTGCATAATTTGCATTATTTTCACCATCCTTACACGTACATGTGCATTTTTCCTTACACGTACACGTGCATTTGGAAGTGAATATTGAATAAAAACATCAATATCATTTTCAATTTCAATCAAATCACTGGCCCAAGAAACAAAAATTTTAGCAGCTATTAAAACATCTTCAAAATTTCTAGCTTCACTTCTTAGACATTCTAACGTTGAATTTACCATCTGTTGAGCTTGCAAAATATACAAGCCGTTCGTCTGCAAGTACTTAGATAATGGTGCTGTTTGCTGAAATATTTTCAGATATAACTGTGCAGTAAGAATTGTTTCAAACTTTATAAGAGACTGTAATAACATTGTTGCAGTACATCAACAATTATTAATGAAATCTTCACTGTTAAAAGAAATAATTGACAAAATTTTTATTATAGTTACATACAACGAGTTAGACGGTTCTTTAAACAAACCAAACATCTTTTTTAATGCATGCTCTTTAGCCCACCATCTTGTTTGTCCAATTAAGTTTAATATTCAACAATCTGTTGTTATATCACGCTATAAGTCCATTCGTTTGTGTGAATCTCTAAAAAATACAGCACAACTATTTAATAGACCAAACAAAGATACAGTTGGAGTTAAAACCGCCGTAGTTTCCAAGATAACCAAATTAAGACAATGTGCATAACACTACACATGAAGTTGACTTGGACACTCTTTTTCTAACCATTTAGAAAAACCATTATATTTTCCAATCATGTTTGATGACCCATCTGTGGAAGAACCAACACATTTTTTTGCATCTATCATATTTTCAGATAAATTATTTGACACAAAATCACATAATGCTTGACCAGAAGTTTTTTTTGGATTTAAAAAAGAATAATACTCTTTCATGTATAGTAAACTCTACCCCCAGTTTTATATTCTGAAGAAACATATCTTACTATTACTGAACAAATGTCAGTGACTGAAACATCTTAGGTAGTATCAATTTGAATTGAATACATATCAGATTTTATGATATCTTCACTAATTTGTTTTTATAGAAACTGACTTAATGACATAATTAGCTGTTGTTTTTGAGAGGAGAGTTATATATTGACTTTTTCCACGAGTTTGGTAGTTGTTTGCTAATTTTTTATTACTGACTTGATATGTTCATTCAGTGGTGCATCATATTTAGCCAACAGTAATAATATATCTAGAAAATTTCTATGACTAACATTGACATTGGCCATGACTAACATTGACATTCCCGATTAACTTGATAACATCTGTAATTCGTTTAAAGATCATTCTACGGTGTTCAACTTCTTGTACTCTTTTAGATAATTGATTTTTACCCAGTAAAACATTAATACTCGTTTCTTTTTTTTGCATCACGTATGTATCAGCACAATAAAAGTGGTTTTTACTATTTTCGTGCTCATTAATTCGACAATATAGATATTTGAAATCATTCATTCCGGTAATAAACTTACTTTCATCAGTACTTTTCAAAAGCCAAACATACTGAGCAAAAAAAATATTGTGTGTTTTCGCAGTATGTAAGCCAATAACGTAAACTACCATCTGGCCGATAAAAAATTCGTTTGTGATTGAATAGTTGTGTTTCAGATTTATTCAAATCTTGAATAGGATAAAATTCAAAAAATCTTATGATTTCATTTGATGTAGGTTTTTTAAAATATGATCATTGTAAGTGATTGTGTTTGAGACAAATGGAATTATAGTTCTTATACATTCTATGGTAACCTAATAAAAATAACAATTTTTAAATAAAATACCATAACCCTGGATCCACCAAATCAAACATTTTTGTGGTTACAAATCAGGTTACGAAATCAGACGATCAGGATAAAACAGATAAAACAGTGACCTAAAATATTTGTCCTTTTTTTTTTTTTTTTTTTTTAAATTTTATTTTATTTTGCTGTTTATATAAATTACAATATAATTACAAATGTACAAGTAATAAACAGTCAGGGGCTCAAAGAAGATATGGATGGCAAAATACCAACCTAATCTTTTCATAGAGCCCCTACAGATCATAACAATAATATATGGTTATATATGGTTAATAAACCAAGTAAAAAAATTTAGGAAAAAAAAAAAAAGAAATAGTAAAAAAGAAGATATAATATTTAAGAATAAAAATAGAGAAAAAAGATGTATCAATTAAAAGTAAAAACACCCTCAATTAGTCAAAAAAGAAGATATAATATTTAAAAATACATATAGTGAATAAAGAACATATAATAATATATATATATACATATATATATATATATATATATATATATATATATTTATATATATATATATATATATATATATATATATATATATATATATATATATATATATATATATATATATGTATATATATATATATATATATATATATATACATATATATATATATATATATATATATATATATATATATATATATATATATATATATATATATATATATATATATATATATATATATATATATAGTTAAAAAGATATAATATTAATAAATACTAATAGCCACAAAAAGTTATAAAAGAATATATTTAAATACAAATTTCCAATTAAATATATGATATTATATTCAACATATAATATATAAAGATTACATATAATATTTAAAAATACAAACTGTTAAATAATCAGATATAATGCTAAAAAAAAAATTTTTGTAAACAAAAATAAAAATTAATCCGTAAGATTTAGAACGTAAGTTTTTGTTTGAAACTGAAATGAATTTAAAGATTTTGCCATATTTAAATTGTCTTTCAGAAAAGAGTTCCATAGCTTGGGACCTCTATAAGTTATACTATATTCTGTGTATTTGTTTACTTTTTTAGGTAATTTATATGTGTTACTTTGATTTATTCTTAAGAAATACTTCTCATTTAAATTTTTATTAAATTTACTTATGAAGATTTCAGGAGTTAGATTATTGGTATATTTATACATAAAGTTTAGGTGTTGGAAAATATTTATCTGATATATGTTCATCATTTTCATATCCATCATTAAAGGTTTAGTGTGGTCCCCCCTTTTTTTGTTGTATATAATTCTACAAGCATGTTTTTGTAAGGAAAGAATTTTTTTAAGTTATGTTGGTGGACAACTTGCCCACGTAATATTTGTATAAGTAATGTAACAATGAATTAAGCTGAAGTATATAAGCTTTAGACTATGTGAATTTAAGTATGGGCGAGTTCGATACATAATACTAATGGTTCTACTAATTTTTGATTGTATATATTTTATGTGTGGGAGCCATGATAAATGATCATCCACAATAACTCCTGAAAAAATTTATAGTATCTTTTTTTTTAATTTGTTTATAATTTATAATAAGTTTTGGCAGTTTTAGAGGAAGGTTTTCTTCTTGTGTTTTTTTATGAAACAAGGTATATTGTGTTTTTTCAAAGTTAAGAGAAAGTTTATTTGACCTGAACCAATCATTTACTTTTTCTAATTCAATGTTCATGACAGCATAAAGTTGATTAATATTGCAGTTAATAAAAATAGATTTGTATCGTCTGCAAACATGATAGCATTTAGTTTTAATGATGCATTATTAAAATCATTAAAATAATTTAAAAATAAGAGCGGTCCTAGGATCGATCCTTGAGGTCCACACAGATTGTTCAGTACTCCAGATTTCTTGTTTTGAACATATTTTTTTCTATTAGATAGATAACTTTTTATCCAATGATATAATTTATTGCATACCCCGTACCATTTTAGTTCTCTAACAGAATAGAATAATCAACAGAATAACAGAATAGAGTGATCAACAGTGTCGAAATATTCTTGAGTTTATTAATTTTATTAGTAATCTTTGACTTAATCTTAATGTAAAATTTTATTTCCTGCTTATGAGATTAATTTTAAAAAATATTGAATAGAAATTGTTACTATAAAATTTCCATTGCAAAAAGCTTGATCATTTAATTTTTTTTAATTATCGAAACATAAACAAGTATAGTGCACAAACATTTTTTCTCTAAATCCCCACTATATAAAAATGTTTTATATAAGTTTATAACTTTTAGTTTTATAAAATAAAAGTATAGTATAACATATTATAATAATTATAAAAAATATAAAAAATAAGACCAGGTCTTTTATAACTAACACTACGGTGCGCATATCTTTCAAAAGTCAGTCAAGGTAAGTACTGCGTTAATTTTCCACTGCGCTAGTTTAATTTTAAAGTTAAAAACTATTAATAAAAAATCTAATTTTTTAAAATTTCCTTTAAATTCAATGATCTTTACCTTTTTTAATTAAACGTTCGAATAGACCATAATTAAATATAGTCTATTCGCACGTTTTTCACGTGAGAATAGACACTCCATTAGTTTAAATAGCCAAGGAGATTCTTTTTCTGAAGTAGCTACTTTATTAACTTTAGATCACTTTAGTTTAAATTTCGGTTTTATAAACATTAATAATTTTAAAACATAAAATCGTCTCCTTAAAGTTACAGCCTTTGTTTTACGTTTTTTCAATATTATTAAGAAAACATGTAATTGTAATTTATCTACTCCTATAGCCTCTGAATCATGCAGAGACATTGTGAATTAAGTTTATTCAAAGTAATGCTAAATATGTGATTTCTTATAACCAATATAAAAAAAGACAGTCTTTTTCTCAGTTGACAGAACTATTTGTTGCCATGATCGACTTGGTAACGCACTGTCACCTTATAATGCAAAATTTCCAACATATTTACGAAAAAAATTATCCTGTTACAAATTTAATAATTTTACATTTCTATTCACTTAGTAAACGTAGTGGTGTCAAAGAAACAAGGAATGAAGTAAGGTCTAAATTTTGGTTATCTTAAGCTCGTAGTTAAGTTAAAGACATAATAAGGAATTGTTAAACCTGTTGAAAATATGGTAGTAAATCTTTCACGTATCCTAATGCTCCGCCTCTATTTTTGTCCAGACTTGACGATGATTATACCATTAAATACGTAGGAGAAAATCTTTGTGGTCCAATAATGTTAAAAAAATATATATATATATATATTGAAGCAGCGGAATGTATAATATTTGTATATATTTGTCGTTACATGTATACAACTTTGTTTTGTATGTACATAACATTCTCCACGTGCTTTAACTTTGTTAACTTGGTGCCTTATTTTTATTTTTTAAAAAAAAGTTTTGAAAATGTTACGCTAAAATGGCTCCGAGAAAAATTAGTGAGTTATTTTTGAATCTGAATAGCAATAAGAATCTCGTAGAAAACTACATTCTTAATGTGGAAGAAATTTGCTCCCATCCTAAAGATGAAATCATCAAAGAATTTTCAAAACTTCAAGAGGAAGATATATATAGTCTCAGAGGTTTTCTGTTTACGGAGATCCTAGAAAGCTTTGAGATTTCTTTTTCTTCCTTAAACATTAGTCTCAATTCTGATGACCCTATGAAGAAAAATCTTAGAAAAAGATACAAGGTTTCTACGTGTTTAGATGATATATATTTAATGTCTATCTCTCTTGCTGAAAAACAGCTCCACAAAGATTTTACTAAATTGATCAATAACTCAAAAATAATTAGTGAACAAATAACTACACATGTAAAAGAAATAAATGTTCTGTCGAATTTAAAAGAACTCAACGACCGCATAAAAGCATTGCATTCAGATAACATCAAAATTCGAGAAGATCTTCGTTTACTGCAAGTATAATGCGACGAACTTTATGAATCAAATGCAGAAATTAAAAAAAAATCAACAACAGCTGTCTCAAAACTGCGTCACTAAATCATCGGTTATCCAACAACCAACAGAAAATCTTATTGTTTCAAATTCAATAAACTACCGTACAACTCAAAATCATGCACAAAGTAAAACTACTCCACACTTCACCGTAGAGAATATCAGCGAAAAATTAAAAATACGTGAAACTTATGCACAAAAAGTTAAATTACCACCCAAAATTGCATACCATACTAATGTAAAAAAAATTGGAAATAAAAGTATTGATCGTGACTGGTTTGAAGAAAAAAACCATTATGATTCGACACTGGGTACATTCATACCAAGAAAAGAACCAATCTTTGGAAGCAAAGTAGCTGAAAACAGAAGCTCTATTGCAGGTAGCCGTATTGTTTGAGAATTTGATATATTTGTCGGAGGCGTTTGCAATTCTATATCAAAAGATCTTTTGTATAATTACTTAAAAAAGAAGTAGGCGTCGAACCGATTGCTGTCACACTTAACCGGGCAAATAAATATAATCGCTCCTTCAAGGTAACAATAAAAAGTTACAAAAAACACATCGACTTAAAACCTGAAGTTTGGGACAACAACATTATTGTTAAAAAATTTCGAAAATCTCGTAAAAACCTAAGAACAGTAATACCTCAAAATAATAACAATATACCGTCAATATCGCAGTCAATAACAAAAAGTCAATCTGAAGATGAACATCAACAATATGCAGCTCGTGCCCTATATCTAAATCTGAAATCTTAATGGGTAAACGCACAATAAATTCAAAAACTTTTACTTTTAGTTTCTGTGCATATAACTGTCAAAGTATTAAATCAAACACCTGTTATATCTCTACCTTGATTAACTCCTTCGATATAATTTTTATATCCGAGCATTGGCTTTCAAATACTGAGCGTTTTATTTTAAATGATCTAGCAGCTCCGACACATCAATTATTTTTTCACTGTGCTGAAAAAAAAGAATACGGAAGACCTTTTAGGGGAAATGCTTTTTTAATTCGTAAAAGCTTACCGTTGTCTCTTCAAGTAATACACGAAGATGAACACATTCTTGCAATAAAAGGTTCATTTGGCGACAGTGTTTTTATTTTATTGGAGTTTCCTCAAGAATAAACTGAAACACCTCGGATTCCTATGGGATAATCAAAATAATACCAAAAATATAGCAACACTTCAAACATTAAATGTAAACGAACGTATTATTCAGTTTCAATCAATATCCAGAGTTCTTATAAAATCGGGTATTCGTTTTTGTCAACCATTAACCATAGTACACTTGTTCAAATCACTGGCTGTACCGAATTTATCATACGGGTTAGAAATTTGTTGTTATAATAGTTCACTTCTTAATAAACTAGACGCTGTTGGAAGGTCAGCATTAAAATTCCTATTTAGTATATCGAAGTACAGCAAAAACTACCTGCATCCCTTCTTTAAAATTGATGACATACCTACCATCCTCATTCGAAACAAATTAAATCTGTTTTTTTTTTTTTTTTTTTTTTTTTAATTTTAATTCAACTACAGACGAGGAGGCTACTTATTTGTGGTTATAACCCTCTCTCAACTCTATAACTCCGAAACACGAACCTTGACGAGCAAGGCCGCTGCGCGGAGAAACGAGTTGAGCGCGGTACTACCAGGGACGTGGTGGGGATCGAACTCGGAATCCCTCGTTTATGAAGCGAGCGCTCTACCACTACACCACTACCGCATTTATCAGACTACACCACTACCAGTTTATCAGACTACTGAACAATCTAACATGTTTTTCCCTAATTTTGGCTCAGATATCTGATGTTACTAAAGATAACCTATTTATCAACGAAGTAATAGAAATTTGCAATCAACTTGAGCTAAACTTCGTGCAGTGTTTGATAGAGGGGAAAAAAATAACGGTAAAACGTTGCTACAATGACGTAGGAGAAAATATAGCGGCAATTTTGAACCATTCTTTTGAATTCTGGAATATCAGAAAACAAAGACTGGTATTTACTAATTTGATGGAGGAAAACATCCCAAGAAAAATTTAAATTTTTTACACTGAAAGTATAAACTATTAGTTTTATACAATTTGTTTTTTTACCTGTAATTTGGGTGTTAAAAAGAATAAATAAATAAAATAAATAAAATAAATAAATAACTTTGTTATTTACATAATGCATATTACTTACATAACTTTGTTATCTATAATATCTCTATGTATATATATATATATATATATATATATATATATATATATATATATATATATATATATATATATATATATATATATATATATATATATATATATATATATATATATATATATATATATATATATATATATATATATATATATATATATATAATCGCTACATGTATAAAGTACCTATTTTTTTCGACATGTTGTAGTACACGTTTTCTTAATTTAGATTTAGTTTCCGAGTGTCAGCAGAAACTAGCATTCGTGGTCAACTTATTGGTTACTTTGGCGCACTCTTTCAATTTATCAGTGACAACGGTTCAAATTTTACTGGTGAAGAAACTCAAAGGTTTGCAGGTTTGCGACAAATTTGTTTGAGCTTCAATAACCCTGCAGCTCTTTGATGGAGAGGGATATTTGAAAGATTAATTCGAATTACCAAAAGAATTCTTTAGAAAAACCTTTGTACATCTAGATTTAAAAAGATCACTAGGTACATCAAGATTAAAAAAATCATTAAGTACATCAAGACTTACGAAGATCATTAGGTGCATCAAGACTTACAAAGAAATGCTAGCATCACTAGCCGAGATAGTATTAATAACTAATAATTGTCCGATAACGTTTACATATGAAGTGTCTAGAGACGAACCACTTATTCACTTATAAACTTTCTCCAAATCACTTATTATATAGAAGAAAAATTCGCCTTGAATCCGTGGTTCAAAGAATTTATTAATTGAAAATGACAAAAAAGTAAGATTTGAGAAACAAAAATTTAAAATCATTTTTGGGATGTTTGGTGGACAGAATATTTAACTACATTATGCGAATTTCATAAAAACCTCACACATCAAAACTCTAGTTTTATTGCAAATATTGGCAATGTTGTGTTCAATGACGATCCGAAAGGTCCTCGTTTAATCTGGAAAATGGGAGTAGTTCAAAGTGTGATACCATCCAGTGATGGAAAAGTACAAGCAGCAGAAGTTTGAATCATATCTGGCGAAAAACCGTTTATAATTGAAGGAACATTAAATAAATTAAACCTTCTGCGAAATCATTAGAAAACAATTAATTGGCATTACATTTGTAGATGAAATAAACATTTCCTTGACAAACAATTTAACAGGGCTGGTTGCAGTGTTGCATTAACTCGCTTATGCAGCCGCCAGTTTATTCTTGCGCATGCATTATACTATTTAAACAAATGCAGCATGCGGCATGCGCATGCGCTGAATTATCTTAACCTCTTACTCTTCTCTTGCGACTCTTGTAACTCTGTTGTTACTCTTCTTGTGACTCCCTTGTTACTCTTTTCTTGCGACTCTTGTAACTCTGGCAACTGTTAATCTATTGTACTTTCGAATTCTTGTATTTTATTTTAAACTACTTGAGTTATCTTGAAATATATGAGAAGTAATAACCAAAATCGAAGTTTAGTCTAGAGATTCAATGACTAAATATCCAGAGATTATGACTAATACTGTGAGATTATGACTAATACTGTGTGATTATGACTAATACTGTGTGATTATGACTAATACTGTGATTATGACTAATACTGTGATTATGACTAATACTGTGATTATGACTAATACTGTGATTATGACTAATACTGTGATTATGACTAATACTGTGATTATGACTAATACTGTGATTATGACTAATACTGTGAGATTATGACTAATACTGTGAGATTATGACTAATACTGTGAGACCTCACAATTTTTTAAGCACTGCGTGTTGGGAATGTGTTTTTTGCATTTTTCTCATCGAGAATCAATTAGAGGAATGCAAATTGCACTGAAGAAACTTTGAATATTGCAGATTAGGTGGAGCATAAATATTATGAAAATTATCTTTAAATATTAATTTTGGACTGGTTTTAAATTTTCTAAATTTAAATATGAATGGGTAATGTGGTTCACTTAAATCACTTAAATATAATTCCCTTTTTTAAATTGGTTTAGCGTTTTTCAAAGAATTTTTCAAAGAATTCAAAGAAAACTGATTAAACGAAAATTTAGAATTTTGGCCCCTACCCCTCCTTGATCTAAACATAAGTGAAAGAATAACAAACAAATTTATATAGATATATTTATATAACAAATTTATTTATTAGAAGAATAACTAACAAATATATATAGATATATTTATATAACAAATTTATCTAGCCACCAGACATCTCTAGTGTCATAATGAGATATCCAACCACCATCTTTACTGGCAATAAATGTAAGTTTTAGAGTGGTTTTTTTTTAAAAAAAACTGAAATTAATAAAATAAAAAAGGATAAAATTCACTCTATCGCCAAATATAGAAAATTTATCATTGACTACTCGGTGTAATTAAGGCGATTTACAAAATATTCGAATACTTTTATTTGGAATTAGCATGATTTTGTCAGCATATTATCCAATCAAGATCTTTAAATGCTATAATTTTTTTTGCTTAAGGTTTTTATAATATTTAAAGAAACTTTTCTTTTTTTATATATAATTTTTAAAATCTTTCTACTACCCGTAATAATGTATCTAAAGAACACTATTTTGGAGTCTTTAGATCAAACTCCGCTCATCGGTATTAATATAAATTTAGTTAAAATCTTTTAAAAAAGTTTCTTAATTTACTACTGATCCTAGTTCTAATCGGTTCTGACGTATATTAACTATATATAGTTGTCAAACACAATATTTCTATCAATTTTCACAAAAAATACTGGAATTCCGACCAAGAAAGAGCTTATAGTTATGGAAAATTGCCAATAAACGATCAGACCAGATCATATTATTAAACTATAATGTTCATTTCACTTAAAAAACTTGTTAATATAAAATCTTATTTAAATTTGGACGAGCGATTGTGAATTTAAGATAATTTAAAAAAAAAAAAATCTTTAGTCTGGATTTTTTCGCTACAAACATTTATATTTTATGATACCGCAAAGTTTATCATTTTAAGTTTTTTCGTCTTCTCATAATTCACAGACCAGACCATTTAACGGAAAAATGTCGCAGTCAACAAAATATCATACAAACGCTCTATTATTTTAAAAGTGCCTTAACTACACCGAGTAGGACGTGAGGGGTGGGGGTAGGGGGTTACTGGAAATTTACTGGAAAAAGCAGCAGAAGAAGAAGCTTTGAGAAATTTTGAGCAGGAATTCTCCAGTGGATGTAGTGGAACAGATTATGATTCAGACTTTGAGTCTCCTACTGCAAAGAAAAAAAAGCTATATGATTCGACAAAGATTTGCCTTCTGAATGATGTTTTAGATAAGTGGATTCCATTTATGACAAGGTAAGTTTATGGATAAAAAAGTGAAGTATATTACGTATATATATAAATATATATATATATATATATATATATATATATATATATATATATATATATATATATATATATATATATATATATATATACATATATACATATATATATATATATATATATATATATATATATATATATATATATATATATATATATATATATATATATATATATATATATATATATATATATATATATATATATATATATATATATATATATATATATATATATATATTAGGGTGATGCAAAATTTGTAGGTTCAAAACTTTAGTTGTCCTCAAGCTTGCCCTTGTTGACAATAGTAGTTATTGTCAACTATGACAATAGTAGTTATTGGCCAAAATTTGAATCAAATCGGATGATATTTAGGGGTTGCCATGTTTTGTCACATTTTGGTATAAGGTTACAAAAAGTAAAAAAAATATTTTTTATTTTTACATTTTTTATATTATATTACTGAATTATTTATTATCAATTTCTTATTATTATGTGGTGGATTGTGGATGTTCATTGTTAAAAAAATCAATACTATAGTACTACTATGTAATTGCACTAGGCAATAATAAATCAATCATCTTCATCATTCAACAGTCATCTTCATCAGGGTAGACTTTGATGCAACTGGAAATTCCTTCCGGTGAAGATCAACCAATCTAAGAAGAAACTGCTTTTGGTTTTCATCTTTCGTAACGCTTGAGTTAAAGGATGTTATAAGTGCTATGCCTCGTTCCGCGCAATCGTTGACGACTTTCATTTGACCAACCTTGTGCTTCATTTCAAGATATGTTTAATCCATTTCCCACTCTGAAGATTCTTTCATTAAAAATGATTCAGCTTTTTCTTTTCCATTTTTCAAAATTAGATCGAAAAGTTCTGCGGTGTGTTGTGTGACGAAGGAAGGCAATGGGCTGTGACAATCGAATGTGGCAGCATCAAGTCTTTTGAGAGATTTCTGCCTTGGCTGTTGTTTCAGGTTGTTTGCCATGTCTCTCTTGGTGTTGTTGTTGACACGGGAATCGAAGAAAGCCAATCCTATTAGATGTTTAGAAAAATACCAGAGGTGGCGATGAAAAGCTTTTGCTGCATTAATTGCAATTGTACGATTTGGATATTCTTGAATCCGTTGAAGAAGCTTGGCATCATTGAATGGTGCTCGTTCAGCTAACGGAGCTTCATTCCAAAACTGTCCGTATACAAATGCCACAAAAAGACTTATATCTGTTATTCCTTTCTTTTCCTTTGCAGTAATAACAAATTGATCCTGAAACAAATATATCTTTATACAATATATAGCTTTTGCCATCCAACGTGCATTGTGTGTTGCACCTGGAGCCCGAAACTTCACTTTGAACTCCGATGTTGTAGTTGATCCTCCAAGAAAAATAAGGCACAAATTCAAGAGTTCTAAGTAATCATCCCTGGGTTGTTGACCTTTAATTGCTTCACTATAATATACTACCATTTCTTCACGAAGTTTGAGAAAAAATTCGCAGTTGTAAAATTCTTTATTCCCTATAGTGAACACCTCCTTGTTGATTGCTGGCCATTGTTTCTGGAAACGGTTAAAAATTCCAACTTCAGGTCCTCCACTGGTTCCAAATGCAGTTGTGAAAATGGTGGAAAGCATGACTTCAAACATATAGTGCCTGCATGCTATCCATATAAGATTACGGTCAAGATTCTGCTCCATTATTGTGCAGGCACCAATGTTCAACCCAGTGTTAGATAAAGTAGTGTCAAAAACCAGTCCCCGAACAAGTTCTTTCAATTTCCAGTCTTTAAGAGCCTTCATGCAAGCATCAGCCTGTTGCTCACCTGTACCTCGATCAATCTTTGGAACGCCCAGCAATTTTTCCACCCCACCACCAGTCACAAGGATGGCAATTCTATCCACTTTTTTTTTGACCACCAGTGATATCAGGTAAGAGCTTTCCATCCCAATGCAGAAGAAGTAATTCATCAGGAGAGAAATCAACCTTGTCAGCTGTAGTCACCGCTTCACGAACAGATCGCCTTTTTCTGCGGATTGTGCTGTACGACAATGATAAATCTTTTACCGAGTGACCAAGAGCCTGAGACACTGTTCCAACCACGAAGAGTGCACGGCGATCAGAAATATTAACACGATCAAGAGATGATACAACATTATTTGTTAGAACTTTCATCTTCTTTTTCGTTGAACCACTTGTGCTCAGTGTGCTGGAAGCGGAAGGAGTCTGATATACATCATCATCCGATGAACTAGAGCTACTTTCACTCACAATGTCAACTGCTGATGAAGAAGAAATGAGTTCTGTTTTTTCCATCAGTTCCGCTTGACTTCTTTGACGCCTCAATTCCATTTTAAATTCTCGGACTCGTTTCCGTGCCTCCCTAGCTGTTAAATTCCGATCAATTCCTGCCATACTACAACTTAATGGATCTTCTTGCTGCTGACGTAAAAATGCTTTATCTTCATCGTTTTTCATAACTTCTGATGCATTCTTGGTTGAAATATCAAAAAGTTCTTCAAGGTCAGCGTGGAAAATTCCTTCTTTCACTTGACAGCTGTCCAATTTTGATCCTCGGTGTTTTTTCAGCAGCAGATATTCGTCATAAAGTTTTTTTAACTTTCTTTCCGCATTGTCAATTCTTTGAGTTGGAATTTTTCCTCTCTCCCATATAACAAGAACTGCTTCAATTGTTGCCCGAATACTTTTTTTCACTTCTTGTTTCTCTTCTATATGATGGAAGAGCAACCTCCGAAGAACATCCCCTCTTGAAGGAAGTCTGGCAGTCGACAGAGTTTGTGTAGGTTTACCAACAAGCCACACCTCAGCAGAAGATCTAGTGGTTGCCATATTATCAATTTCTAAATTATAAATAAATAAACAATGAAAAAACAAATTTGCAAAATTTGAGAAAATCACAAAATTTTACCAATGGTAAATCATCTTATAAAACATGGCAACCCCTAAAATTGCTTCTTTTAGTCTAATTTTTGGTACACATGATCCTAGGTGATAAAGGAACACGGGCAACCTTGAGGAGAATGTTTTTTGTGACATTTTTTTTTTTCTATTACAATCTGAATCACCCTAATATATATATATATATATATATATATATATATATATATATATATATATATATATATATATATATATATATATATATATATATATATATATATATATATATATATATATATATACATATATATATATATATATATATATATATATATATATATATATATATATATATATATATATATATATATATATATATATATATATATATATATATATATATATATATATATATATATATATATATATATATATATAGCTTTAAGGTAAAACAACTTAAATTTTACATAATTTTGTTTATTTTTAGATATTAAGTTAGCGTAAGAGCTGAAACAGCAATGCTGTTTTCACTATTCCAAGCATGTTAAACATTTCTAAGTCACAGATGGCAAGAAAAAACCATGAATTTGTAAAGAACGAAGCACTTATTGTAAGAGAGCAGAACCTGGATAAGATTAGGGGTTTAAAACTTGTTCTTCACTTTGACACAAAGTTGGTTTAACAATATAGGACGGAGGTCAAGATTTCAGAAACAGTAGAAAGGTTGGAAATTAGTGTTTCGTTTCCAGAATCGGGTTTACTTGACTTTCTTCTGGGAGTACTTGAAGTACCCTCCTCCAAAGGAAAAGATCAAGCACTGGCTATCCAAAGCCTTGTTGAATATTATGACTTAACAGACCAGATCATAGCTTGTTGTACTGACACAACTCGCTCGAACACTGGAAAGCGTAATGGTGCAATTAAAAACATCGCTGTTTATTCTCTACCTTGTCCAATTTTTTGGCTAATGTGCAGGTATGATGTTTTACTTTACAAAATCCAGGTATTTTTTTTCTTTTCTTTTTTCTGAGAGTAATGACAGAAAATGAGAATTTTAAATTTAGGCACCAGATAATGGAACAACATGTTCATCATGTTATGGTGGAACGACATGTTCATCATGTTATGGTGGAACGACATGTTCATCATGTTATGGTGGAACAACATGTTCATCATGTTATGGTGGAACGACATGTTCATCATGTTATGGTGGAACGACATGTTCATTATGTTATGGTGGAACAACATGTTCATCATGTTATGGTGGAACGACATGTTCATCATGTTATGGTGGAACAACATGTTCATCATGTTATGGTGGAACTACAGGGAGAAACAAGAGGACCCAGTCAATCCTTATACAAGAAACATCAAGATCTTTGGCCTAAGATTGAAAAAGGTGTGAATACATTGGACAGCATTGATAAATTTGATTGGAACAGACCTGAGTTTGCTTTTGGAACCCTCTTTTACAATCTTGCGAATGAAACCATGGAGTTCTGCACAACATCTCTTAAAACAAATTTTTTTGATAGAGGTGATTATAAGTATTTATGTCACCTGGTAGCTTTTTACCTCTGAGCAGATTTATTAAACTTCAGATTTGTACAACCTCGTGCACATCATGAAGCAAGATTTATGGCTGATTCATTATATCTGTTAGCAATGCAAGTGACCAAGAATTACAACAAGCAACTCAGTATCAATGAGATTAAAATGATACAAGATGCAACAGATTATATAGTGATCTTTCACTGTTTATTCTTCCTAAAAAGCCCAATGGCAGCTCAGGCTCCATCCAATGGCCTTAGAGCATTTAAGATTTCATCACAGATTAAGATAGATCCACTTTACTCCAAAAAGTACGGAAAGATCGGCAAAGCTCTTAATCTTAGTATTCTCAGACACACTTGGTATTTTACACCACAGTGTGTTATCTTTGCTTTAGCTGACCAGCGCTTAGAAGAGAAAGAGAGGATGGATATTCTTGTGGAATTGTTAAAATATGATATTCCAGAGGTGAACATCTTTGACAAAGAACAACCAGAACCTTTTACACAAGTTTGCCTTGTCTCAAAACTATCAGACTTTGTTTCTCAGGAGTTTTACCTGTTTTTTTCTCCATCTTGGTATAATCAAAGATGACATTCTTGCATGGAAAGAAGAAGGCATGTCAAATTTGGAGAAAAATCTCAACAATAGATCTTTTAAGACATTTGTGTCCAGTGTACGTCAGTTAGCAGTTGTTAATGACAGGGCTGAAAGACACATCAAATTGGTGCAGGACTTCATTGGCAGGACACATTCCAAAGACAGGCTTTAAGACACAATGATGGTGGTTTTAGACAATCGGCGGAAGGTGTCTAAACATGCTACTAAACAAGACTTAAAGAATGTTTAAATAAAAAAAGCACTTTATGGTTGTATTTATGTTTTCGAAATATAATTTTTTCTAACAAAATATAAATAATTTTTGCACTAATTTTTTTTTTGTATTCCATAGTATTTTATTTTAAAAAACATTTCAAAACAATGTAATTTTAATAAAGAATAAATTAGTTATGCATTTTTTTTTAAAGTTGTAGTAACTATAGCAGTTAGAATTAATGTAATGGAGGATTAATATAAAGTTAACTTGATTTTTTATAAAAATATTGAATACTACCAAAGTTTTAATTAAAAAAATGCAAAAAAATCTCATTAAAATTTATATGCAAATATATATTGCGACTTTAGAATTATCTTGTTCTATCTCCACATTTTTTAGTTTTGAGATAAAACGATTTAAAAAATAAAAACTTTAGGAGACGGCGTATAAACTTGTTTTTATAACTTATGTTTTTTCCGCAACTATTTTACTTTTAATTTAGATTTCAATTCAGTAGAAAGACATTATTTTGAGGAATACAACACTATCATTAACTCAATTTCTTCAGAAAGTGGGGGTAGAACAAGATAATTCTAACGTCGCGATATATATATATATACATATATATATATATATATATATATGATATATATATGTATGTATATATATATGTATATATATGTATATATATATGTGTATATATATGTGTGTATATATATATATATATGAATTTTAGATGTTGGTCGGCAAAAAAAATTTTCAAGGCCTAACTTGGCAAAAAAACAAAAACAGAGACGTCACCCCCTCCTTAAAGATCTCTTTGTCCAGGTCACGGTAAGAAATTTTCCATATAATGCAAGAAAACATTTTTTTAAATAGCAGTTGTATTATAAAATGCTGCACGCAGAAAGTTTTCCTTTTTACTGTTCTAATTGTTAGAAAATGTATAAATTTAGTATTTAAAAAAAATGAAAATGTAAAAAAGAATGTGAAACAATAACATGTAACGATACCTCGTGGTAGTTTCATAATGTCTAACAAATTAACAAACTCTTTTGATTTTACCCCAAAGCAATTTTACAACGATGCATAGGTGTAAAATTGTTCGTTCATAAAAATCTTGAAATTATTAGTATTAAAATTCCAAAAAACAAAAATTAAAAAATAAAATTCTTTAAGTTTTTTTTTTTCAAGATTTCTAAATAAATATTATTTTGTAAATTTACACCAGTTTAAAACAACATTACATCATATCACACCTAAACATTACATCATATCACACCTAAACTTATATCAGTCGAAATTGGTCGACCTCTAACCAAATCTGACCAACGAAGCACTAATCCATTTGACTAATGTTTTGCTCGGAAAAAATTTCGAACTTTATTAGCAGTCTCTACCGATAAACTGAATTCCATTAACTGCTCTATGGAAGCACGCGATAAGTTTGCTAATGTCTGACAACCATCTTGGGCCACCATAGCATCTAAAAATTACCAAGTATAAATTGATTATATTTTTGTAATACATAGAAAACGTATTTTTAAATTAAAAACAAAATATAGAATAAATTCAACATAAAACATAAAACTACAAAAAATCAAAAGCAATATTAAAAACGAACAAAATTCAACTTAATTTACATATATAAGCATATTTTTCTCTATAAAAATATTTTTCTCTATAAAAAAAAGTAAAAAGCCTAAATGTGTATTAATTTTTTGTTGGCAAAGGAAAAGGCGATAATCAAAAAAAGCAAATAAAAACATAAATAATCAAAATTGAAACATAAAGAGAAATAATCAGGTGATTAAAATAAACTCATACCATGTTGTGAAATTCTAACATTGTTCTCAATAATGTCACATATAACATTTTCTGAAAATATGCCCTCTGAAAGTTTTTTCGCATCTGCCATTATATCGTTTATTGGTTCCTATGAAAAGTGAAATGTTTAAAAAGCTTCACTCAATGTAGAGTTATTATCACTTTTACAAAAGCGGTGGAAATATTTTATAAATTTAGCTAAAACAAATTTCATATTTTTCGCTCCCTAAAAATCTATCTATCAAGGGGTGTCAGAAAAACTTCTTTTTGTAGACATCCCTAAAGGGTGAGGTTGGTGTGTACTGGAAAAAAGCTGTTTTACCATTATTTTTTTGTAATTTGATTGCATACCTTGGTAAACCTCAATTAAAAAATATTTTCTGGTAAAAACGCCAATAAATATATAAACATTAACTTTTTGTATTTTTTGGTATCTCAACTTGGTTAAAATATTGTCGGATCAAGCTTCTCAAACATAGAACTGGCTTCATAACAAGCTTCTCAAACATAGAACTGGTCGAAGCTTCTCAAAAATAGAACTGGTCGAAGCTTCTCAAACATAGAACTGGCACTAATTAGATGCATAAGTCTAAGAATTTATTTAAATGATTCAAACAAATTCAAAAAAGTGTTTAAAATATGCATTATTAATTTTTGAGAAGATTTTCTAATATTTAATTTTTTTAACTAACTATTTAATGTTTTATTTTAACTTGCATTTAATTAGTACTTTATCAGATTTTTACAAATTTTGGAACATTAACAAACAATCCTATTAATCTTATATTCAAGTTCGTGTATACAAATTTTTTGCAAAACCATAGCAACTGTATCCTTGAAGCTCTTATGCAGTTAGAAGTTGCAAATGATCAGAGTGATAATGAAATCAAATTACTTTGTTCCAAGCTAAAATATGTAAGACAAAGCAGTTTTATATATTCAGAATATATTCAGAAATATATTCAGTATATTCAGAATATATTCAGAAATATATTCAATATATTCAGAAAACTGAATAAACTTTATGTACGTTTGTGTTCTGTTTAAATCTCTGATGCAGCATGAGTAAAAACTAGTAAAAACTCCAACTATAAAACTTAAGCTCAACTCTTAATCTCTAGTATTGTGTTAGAGCATTTTTCCCTATTCCAAAATATTCCCATCAATGTTTTAAAGTACTACTTACAGGAAGCAACTTCTTTTAATTACTTCAGGTCAGATCAGGTCAGGTTCAGGATCATCATGATCACCCTGCTACTGGTAATATGTAACCCAGTCCTACCTACCTCATACCCTGCAGCTGAATTGAAAATTCCCTGCCTTGGGGCTCTTGGTTGAATAAAGGCTACGAACGGTGTCTCAATAAAAATACTCATCTCATCGGGCAGATGTTAACTGCACCCAGCTAAAATTCCCCTGCCTTGGGGCTCTTGGTTGAGTAAAGGTTAGAGATGGTGTCTCGTCTTGGGTAGATGTTAACTGCATCCAGATTCTGTTTGAAGACAGAATCTGGATGCAGTTAAAGAAGACCTCATAGACAAAGACTTTAAGGGTAAGCAGAATAATTCTGATGACCAGCCTCAACCCTTTCTTCATCTATTAGGCTGGCGTTTATGTAAACTTGAGTTACACTGTTTCCAACTTAGGGTGATGCATGGTTGCTGCTTAAAGGAGCTTGACTCTACTCATAGATTTTTGATTGTGCCTCCTTGATAGTGGCTATGCAACTCTTTCTGTATTTTTGATTAATTAAAAGGACAAAGACTTTAAAGCATTAATGTCTTAGTCCTTTAATAAGGATCCCTACAATACGAATTAAGGATCCCTACAATACGAATTAAGGATCACTACAATACGAATTAAGGATTAAAACGACTAAAACTTGGGATGCTGATCTATGAATGAGTCAAGTTCTTTTTAAACTTAAACTTAAACCATGCTCAAAGCAACCCAAAATATTAAACATAAAAAACCATCCCTTTCACCTAACTGTTTCAGTATATCTTTCACAAATATTTATGGTCTTTAATGTAACCTTCCATCAGTTGAACCTTATCTCTTGCAAAATTGATCAGACTTGCTTGCTTTTTGTGGGACTACTTAAATTTGGCTATTCTTTTTTCAAATTTTAATATTGTTCCTTCTTCAAATCAAAATATTGATGAGTATTATCCTTTGATTCGCAAAGACTACAACAAGTCATATGCTTGGCTTGGGGGCATACTTTCACATCAATTCATTTATTTGTCAAGAAATCAGGTTTGAAACCTTTGACCAATCTTTTACTTACTTCTACTTGGCATCATCCTCTTCATTCTATCATCTTTCTTTTTGTTTTTTATTATTCTCCTTCTTCTTGAGACTGCACTCTTTTAGATTTTTAATCAAATTGATGCCCTTTCTCTTTACTCCTCTACCAAAACATTTATTATTCATAGATTTAATGCTCATCATGCTAAATGGCTTGGCTCAAACACCACTGACTCTGTTGGCACAAAACCTCTAACTTTTGCATTTCTCAACCACCTATTCAGATAGTTAAATTTATGACTGGTTTTCCAGTTAACCCAAGAAGGCCATTACGGACCAATATGCCACTACAGGCCAAGAAGGCCACTACAGACAAGGAGGCTACTTAACTTACTTAGGCTACGTAGTGGCAAGGGCATATTATCTGCAGATAGTGGCAGCAAGGCTAGGGCTATTTCTCTTGACATATCTAAAGCTTTCAACAAAGTGTGGCATGTTGGTCTTCCCAATTAGCTTACTTTTTATGGTGTATCTGGGAAAGTTTTTGAGATCATCAAATCATTTCTGTTTTTGAGATTATCAATTTTCTTTTAACTACTTTTAAGTCATTCTCAAAAACCAACACTCTTCTTCATTTCCTATAAATTTTGGGGAACATCAAGGTTCTATCCTCAGTCCTGTTTTATTTCTTGTCTACATTAATTATCTTCCTGACAACCTTACATCTAATGTGGCTCTATTTGCTGATGACTTACTTTATCTTGCCTTGATAAAAAGTCTTCTTTTTTTGATCCCTTAGAACAGGCAGCTGATTTTAAATCTGATCTCACTTCTGTAATCGATTGGCTCACAGTGGCTTGTGAATTTCAACTTCAACAAAACTTAGTTATTTACTGCAAACAACTATCACAATGCTGCCGACATTCCTATATTGATGAATAGCAACCCTCTCACAGAGTCGAATAGGTGCAAAACTGTGATTCATAATAAACAACATGCAATTAAATATTAATATTTTGAATACTATTTTATTATTATAATGTCACTAGTTATCTATTTAGTAAATAATTTGAAATATAATATAAAAACAACAAATGCTACTATTATTATGCCCAACTTTTTTTTTTTTTGTAATTATATAGTTGTTGTAAATACTAACAAAAATAAAAAAAATTGTGCTAGTTGGTACATCATCTTACATTGTAAGATGATGTACCAATATATTTCAAATCATTTATTAAATAGATAACTAGTAACACTAAAATATTTCTAATTAATAGATTGTTTAAT
>NC_061162.1:33532522-33542522 GCF_022113875.1 Hydra vulgaris
TATTACTTGCTTGCACAATCGTGTAATTAAAAAAATGTCTTGTTATACACAGTACAACAATAAAATCAAAATTTCAGTAGAAGAAGCAATAAAATCAAAATTTCAGTAGAAGAAGCAGTAGCAGAGGTTGCACCATTAATGACATTCTTTGAGACAGAAAACCACAGAAATAAAAAGCTTTTGTAAAGTATCCATGCCACAATTTAACATTTCATAACATCTAAAGAAAAATCAGTAATAGCTTTTATTAAAATACAAAATAAACAAGTTTTCCCTTTATGTGGTTCATTATAGTTCATATGAGTATTACGATTACTCATGATTCTCATTAAGGATAAACAATATGGCTGATTAAAATTTATACTAAATAAGTCTGAAATCTGGATATTGACATTCTAACTTTTTTGTCACATATTCTGGATTATCAAAGAAAACCAAGGAACAAATACTAGTTTTTATTGATGTAATTATAAACAGCTTCTACTGGTAATAACTCTGTCTTCTTTTCTTGTATCCAAAGGATATCGTGATATCAAAAATTCTAAACATTTAGAAATGTTTAAGCAATGTTTAATAGCAAGCTTGGTATGGCACAGAATTTAAAATAATTTAGCAAATATTAATTCATTTAATAGATAGGTAGACATTATTTATATTAGCATATATGCTAATATAAATAATGTTTACCTATCTATTATTACCTATCTATACTATGCATAGTAATGATCATTATATTAGCATATTAATGAAATTTTATACAAAATTACCAAAATAAAATACTTTATAAAAAATGTACTTTTTGTTGAATACAATAGTTATTTTTGTCGAATACAAGTCATAGAGCCTAAACCAATAATCTCTGATCAATGATTTTTACATTATTTATAAAAATTTTAGGAACACCCTAATATATATATATGTTACTCACAGATCATGGAATCGTGCATTTTAGGGAATTTTTTAATCATTTTGTGAAATGGATAGCACTGTTGCGCAGATTGTAAAATGTTTAACTTTTATTGTTTTTTTTTAATACATATTCTGCGTAATAAATATTATTTATAATAAACATGTTTTTTCATTAATAGACTACCTGCCCAACCCAAACTCTCAGTCGATGTAGCAGCACTCCGTTGGGAATCAGGCTATAAGATAGTCGATGTACCAGCTCTGTTTAAGTCGCAATTTCTTATTTAAGTCAATAATAATATCTATTATATATAGTATAATTAAATATTTAAAAAAATACCTGTAAAAATTTCAAATTTTACAATCTGTGCAACAGCGCTATCCATTTCACGAAATAAGCAAAAAATTGCACAGTTCGTGAAATGTGCAATTTCACGATCTGTGTATAAACATTTTTTAACTCACATTTTTTGTATCTCAAGAAGAATATTCTGGAAGCCAACATCTGATATAAGAAATATATAAGCATTGCGATGCAATCTCATAAACTTTTGCACTCTAAAAGTTTAAATCAAAGAAAGCCTAAATATGTATCATATCTAAAAACAATATTTAAATTGGTAATATCATACCTAGTGAACACAATGCTCACTAGGTATGATACTGTGTTTTTGGTGTCTAAAATACGTATTATTACATTGTAATATATGTTTTAAATGTTTCAAACACATCACTAATTATCATACTTAGTTTTTAAAACAACCAACTACGAAAAAACAAAATATAAAATATTTTATCATCCATACAAATGAGGGAGAACATTGACGATAAAAATAACTTTAAGTTCAACAAGGCTGAAAGCGAACACTATTAAAATTAAGAGTTACAAGAAAGCATAGAAGAAAGTTTAAGAATAACAAAACAATTATAAAACTGTAAACTTTATGAGTCTAGAAAACATGAAGACAAGAAAAAAAAAATATTGATATTCAAAGAAAAACCTGGATAAATAAAATTTTTTGACATTAAAGGAACAAACACAAAGAAAAAATTCAATCCAAAAGAGATGCATTCTTATTATGATGGAACATAGAACTCAGTAAAAGTACTGAGTTCTATGTTCCAAAAGCCACTCATCAAGATAGAAAGCAACATTTAAACAAATATTAAAATATTAGCAGTAAACTATAACTCATCACTGCAAATTCAAAGCTGACACAGAGGAGAACTCATATTTAAGATCAATTGTTCCAAGGAATCAAAAAGTGATGATTCTTTGTCAAATGCTGACTTTAATGTAACTATAAAAGTAAATAGAGCCATTCCAGTGGTAGGTTTATCAGGAAGATTATTAAAAACAACACAGGATCAAAAATAGAAATTAGCAGCACTCTAAAGGTTACTAGAAATGAAAGAGTATGTTGCCCCATCAAGACCAACTTTAATTGCAATTATAACAAAACAACTCATAGTCTAAACCACAAAAAAAAGAACAAGGAAACATTTATACAACATAAGTCTAAATCACATTAAAAAGAACAAGAAAAAACTGAGCACAGAATCAAAACACAAATCAACAAAAAGCAATATCAGATAAGTGATATTAGATATACCACTTATCTTATGAATATCAGATAAGTGATATATATTGTCGGAAAATCACAAATTTTCTTATCTGGGTAAAAGATTAAGAACAAAAATTTATGGTATTAAAACCAGTTTAGTCAGTGGTACTTAAGCCAGGCCAAATAATGTCAGATTTATAAAGAGGATAACTTTATTAATTTCAAAAATAACAAATCAAAAATGACCAAAAATAACACTAAAAAGAGTGCAGTCTTAGGATAACGAGGAGGGAAAGCAATAAAAAAAGTTTTGATCCATTTTGATTATCTAAGTGATTATTTATTCACTTATTAAATATTTATAATTATTATAGTTTATAAAGTTTAATAGTTTTGTGAGACTGTGACAGGATTTAAGAGTTTAAATGAGGAGTAACTTATATGACAGATACCTGAGTGATTTTTATGTCTCACCACGGATTAACCATGGATTAACCTGTTTTTCTGGGATTAAAAATAAAAGTTTTAGCATGATCATAATAGTCTACATCACCTAAAGGAGAATTAGGAAAAACTGAACACAATTTAGAAGCAAAAGTAACTGATTCGATTTGTTTAAAAAACTATTAAATGTATTTATTATTTAATGTAAACCATTTAGGATATAAGCAATAAACAATTAGTCTATTAAAAGAACAAATAGGTTTGTAAAATTTACATTAAGTAAGATTCTTTGGATGAAAAGTTACTTCAAAGACCATAAATATTAGTAAATGATAGTAACAATTTGTTGATAATGATAGAAACAATTTATTGATAATGATTGAAACAATTTGTTGATAATGATAGAAACAATTCGTTGATAATGATAGAAACAACTCGTTGATAATGATAGAAACAATTCGTTGATAATGATAGAAACAATTTTGTAATATTGATAACTGATAATGATATTTGTGATAATTGATAATATAAAATGATAATTGATAATTATTGATAAAAAATAATAGGATAACAAGCTTGATAACTAGAAATGAAATGCACCTTATGACAATTGGCAGACGCTCAAGCTTGATAACTAGAAATGAGAAAGAAATGCACCTTATGACAATTGGCAGAGGCTCAATACTGTATGATAGAAACAATTCATTGATAATGATAGAAACAATTATTTAATAATGATAGAAACAATTTGTTGCTATAGAAACAACTAGTTAATAAATTTTTTTTGTAATTAATATAGGCAATATAGTAAAGATTTAAATTTTTAGCTAAAACATAAATAATTCTTAGCTAAAAAATAAATAATTCTTAGCATCCTACACAATAAATTTTGCAGATGCCTCATCCCTGCATATCAACCCAAAGTTGTAAAAAAAAGCTCCTCAGAACAATTAAACTGAATTTAGTGAGTAAATTTTGTAAATGCTATTATAAAAACAGTAGCTAATGATACAATAATAATATACAAACTCATAAAAGTAAATATTTAAAAATTACCTTTCAATAACAGATACATCAAAAGAGTTCTTGACACCTGGGTACAGTTCTTCTATAGATTGGATTAAAAAAGCTACAGAGTTTTTGGGGAAAATAATAGAATTCTTAACTGTTCCCTCTGCAACTATGTTTAAAATAAGTTAAATTTTTTAAAAACTTAAATGAATAAAAAAAAAAAACACAAAAAACTTAACTGTAACTATATGTCTAAAACACATCTCCCTAAAACACATTTCCATAAAACAAATCTCCCTAAAACACATCTCCCTAAAACACATCTCCCTAAAACATATCTCTCCAAAACATATTGTCTTTAAAAACTCTGCATATCTACTACATACTTATTTCGATGTCTAAATGTTACATACCTCTTACTTTTAAAATGTTACATACCTTTGAAAAGCTTTTACCATACCTCTTACTTTAAAAGACTTTCTTAACATGATATCTATCACACTTTTTTCCAGTGACTTATTTATAATTACTGGTGTAGTCATGCTTTTAAAAAAGTAATTACAATATTAATATAACTACTTAAGCTAGTAATATTATTACAAATATTAATACAAATTATAAGAATTAACAGAACAGCAATTTACAGAAAAAGAATCACGTAAGCTTTTTTTTTAATACCAATGTTTAGTTTTTATTTCAAAAATTTTTTTTATTGATAAACATTTAGTTTACTGGTATTTCTGAAAATTCTAACCATCAAACTGTTTCAAAGAATGTTATATTTAATAGTAAACTATCTAACTGAAAACATAAAGTTTTTTCTTCCTAAATGACTTGTTATTTGTTTTCATGTAAATGCTAACTAATATAACTGGTTATTGAACATTAATTAGCAGTAAAACAGTGTATTGGTTACAACTCCCTAAATTTTACTCAATTTACACTTTCCACATAAACTTAAAAAAAAGAAATTCAATATGCAAGAACAAACAAACAAATCGTCAAAGACAATGAAAACAAAATAAAACTCATTTTTTCTTTTTTTTTTTAAACTAATAAATAAATTTTTTAATATAATTCTATTCACAAATTTCTTTAATATCTCTTGCTTGCTACATAAATTTGAACAATTATTCTTGTTTGCTTGCTACCTCTATGTGATGAAGCAATTATCCTTGCCTGCTACATATATATGTAAAAATCAATTATACTTGCTTGCTACATAAATATAAAAAAATTCAGCAAGTTTAAAAATAAATATTAATAAATATTTTTAAACAATTTCATCATTCAAATCTCCCTCTTCAAGTTTGTTTTCTTCTTCAGCTTCATTTTCATCATAAATTGTATCATAGTTACTCTGAAGAGCATTGTATCGATTCTCTTCTGTTTCTTTTTCTTTACTATTTCCCTGTGGTAGATAAAATTATTTACGTAATGTAAAAACTAACATACTAAAAAAATTAAAAAAAAAATAAAAATATCATTTTGCCTTTAAAAGTTTGTAAATAATAATAATAATAATAATAATAATAATAATAGTAATAATAACAATAATAACAATAATAGTAATAATAATGATAATAGTAATAATAATAGTAATAATAATAACAATATATATATATATATATATATATATATATATATATATATATATATATAACAATAATAATAATAATAATAATAATAATATATATATATATATATATATGTACATATATTAAAAAAAAACATTATTTAGACAGGTACTAGTATTTGAATTGCTGATAAATAGTTAGCACAATGGCTAGCGAAGTATATAAAAATTTTAAAGTTATTTACATTATAAATATTTGTTATTTATTACTTTAAAAGGTAGAAATATGTAAAGTTTTTCATATATATATATATATATATATATATATATATATATATATATATATATATATATATATATATATATATATATATATATATATATATATATATATATATATATATATATATATATATCAGGCTTTCCCAGGAAAGGCGTGCGGTCGCACGCCTTGTTTGTCCACGCATAGAATAAATTTTTCAGAAAACGTGACCGCGGTAATATTTCGTGGGAAAGCGAAACTTATCCACAGAGAATAAAAAATAATATTAAAAAAAGGAAACGAAGTCTAAACAAAGTATAAAATTGAAATTGGATGTAAGAAAAATATTTTAATAATAAAAAAAAAAATAAAAAAATTCTTGTAACAAAAAAAAAAAAGCCTTGAACATTTTTTTCAAAATTTTTATACTGTTTTTTTTTTTTTTTTCAGGGTTGCTATTTTCAGCTACGAAATTTGATACAAGTCAAGGAAAAGACGACTATAAGTTATTAAGTTTTCATGAACATAAAAAGACTTGATACGTAATATATTCGCGAACTTTATAAGACAACGTATTAAAAAACTGATTCAAAATTTACGCTAGACAAATTTAGTTAAATTTTTTAATTTAATTTAGTTTTAAGGTTTATGCAAAGGCGATGACGTTATTCTCCAAGAAAATAAATTACTGTTTTAATTATTAGATATATTATTTGAGATTTTAAACATAACAAAACTTTAATGTGAAAAAAGTTCTCTCGACTTATTCTCAACCGATTATACTGAGTCAATGCTCGCCTTTTATTACGTTGAAATTATTCAATTGCATAATTTTGTAATTATGAAAGAAGTTAAAAAAATAACTGCATTGCTTCTGTTGTCATTGTTACGAAAACAGTTCCTTCGGGACATTATTATATATTAACACTTGTTAACAATGTCAATTAATGATTGCAAAATAAAATAAACTCAATCGTTTGACAATAAAATTTTCTTTCATTTGAAAATAAAAAAAAACATATTTTACAAATAAATAGTTTTCGCGCTTTCATTTAAACATTTAAATGTATTTACGAAACATTTAAAAATTGTTTATAGATCTATCGTGAATTTTAAAGTATTACTGACTGATAAAAGTCATAAACAAATTTTACATTAAAAGGTCCTTTTATTTTCATTAAATAACCTTTTTTTTTTCGATTTTATTTTTCTTATTGATTTGATTTTTCATAGCTAAAATAACTACCACACTAAAAAAAATATATATATAAATAAATAAAATATAGGTAAATTTTTTTTAATAATAAACATTAATTTTTTAATTTTAAAGCACAAACGGATTTCTGTTATTTACTTTAAGATTGCTTGCATTTTAGCGGTATTTTCGTTTAACTTTGTTTTAGCGCGAATTTTTGAAACGCATAATAACAAAACGTGGTCAGTTAGTCAGAAAAATTTATTTTATGCGTGGACAAACAAGGCGTGCAACCGCACGCCTTTCCTGGGAAAGCCTGATATATATATATATATATATATATATATATATATATATATATATATATATATATTGAATGATGTTGGGGGGTACCCACATTACCCTCCTCCCCCATGTATTCGCCTGATATGTGTGTGTGTGTGTGTGGGTTTGTGTGTATGAATATATATATATATATATAAATATAAATATATATATATATATATATATATATATATATATATATATATATATATATATATATATATATATATATATATATATATATATATATATATATGTATATATATATATATATATATATATATATATATATATATATATATATATATATATATATATATATATATATATATATATATATATATATATATATATATATATATATATATAAACATACATATATTAGTTGTTTGTAATAAAGATGTTTTAAACATCTTTATTACAAACAACTTATTTATTAACAACTTTTATTTTGTTATTTAAGATAACAAGCAGCTTTTTTAAAAAAAATCTTACCAATAAACCCATAAGTAAATCTTTAAAATCGAATGAACCACTTGTAGATAAAAGTTTTGAATTTGCATTATATTTATCGAATTTTTCTTTAGAAGTTATAATTTTTATTTTGATATTATCTAAAAAAAAAAAATAAGTTACTAATAATTATCTTAATAAATCCAGACTTTAGCTGATTGACTTGCATATAATATTGAACAAGAAAAACAGGTTGCAGTTAAATTTTTAGACAACTATAATGTTGGCTATCATAGATATTGCCAGGCGCTCTATCTCAACAGCATTTGAATTATTTTTATTATGAACATACTAGATAAAAAAAAAATCCTTAAAAAAAAGATTGCACACAAACTATTTTTTTGTAATTTTGTAGTTTGATTTGTTTCTTCATTAATTGTATCTTTCGTTATACTTTTCTTTCTATTCTTTTAAAGTTTTATAAATTGATAATGATTTTAGTAATATATGAACTTTCAGAACGGTGTTTGACATTAAATACACCAGCAATAAAGTTGATGTAGATACAATATTTTTGATAATGGTAGATTAAAGGACTAAGATTCGATTAGGATTATAATTATTGACTGATAATAATTAAAGAATTAAGCTTAGTGATAATGAGTATTTGATTGTTAATGTTTTTTGTCACTGTTGTTATTTAAAAGACTAAGCTTTTTTTTTCTTTGTAATATCGCTAGGAAGATTACTATGCAAGGTTTATGAGCACCTGCTATGGGTATAAGATTACTACATCTGTCCAACAACATCTGTGAAGAAGTTCAAGATTATCTGTACACTTTTGTTCAAGATCAACTGTATTTTTCTTTTACTCTAATAACATCTGTCTAATATCATCTGAAAATTCAACAACCCCTAACAACATCTTTAGAAAAATGTAACTACATCTGGTAATTTTTCTTCAACTCCAATAACATCTGGAAGAATTTTCTCCAGATATATCTGAAAAAATTTCTATATGTAGCTTTATCTGGTTAAAATAATACATTATAAGTTAATATTTTTTCCAAATGTAATTACATCAGAAAAAAATTCTATATGTAACTTCATCTGATTAAAATAATACATTATAAGTTAATATTTTTTTCCAGATGTAATTATATCAGAAAAAAATTCTATATGTAACTTCATCTGGTTAAAATAATGCATTTTTAGTTAATATTTTTTTCCCGATGCAATTACATCTGAAAATAATCCTATTACTAGTTAATTCATCTTAAAAATAACTTTATCTTAAAATCTACAGATGTAGTAGCATAGATGTTACTACACTTTGATAATTTAAAAGATGTAACTACATCTGTAGAATCCACAAATGTAGTTGCACAGATGTTATTACACTTTGATAATTTAAAAGATGTAACAACTTCTGTAATATTCATTTAATTTTTGCACAGATGTTATTAGACACCAATGAAATTTCAGATGTTGTTTGACAGATGTTATTATACCTCATTATATTTATAGATGTTGTTGAACAGATGTTATTAGACATGGCAAAAACTGATGTTGTTACCCTGACCCCGTTTATGTACAATTAAATTGGGTATTTTAAAATAAAGCCTTTTCGGAAATAGGAAACTAAGGCCTTTCCTTTCTCTATGACTAAACAGCCTCACCTCTCCCTTTATAAGATCAGTTTAACGCCATGACCAGGATAATAATAGATATACATAAAAAGACATAAAATGAAAAAGTATATAAGAAGAAAATAGAAAAAATAAAGGATAAAAAGAGATCTTGAAAATAATGCAAAACTTATCATACTTTAACATTTTGCTCAAAAACTTTTTTGGTTTAAAAAGAAATAAAAAGTTTGAACAATAGCTAATAATACCATTTATTTTAAATCCAGCTTCTTGTAACTGTTTTTTTACTGCTACTTCTATATCTTTTGCATTTTTATCAACAAGATTTTCATCACTATCATCCATATCAATTTCATTTGCTAAGTCATCAAAAGACTGGACGCCAAACTAAAACAAACATATGTTAATATAAAAACATTTTTATGTTTAAAGGAAACTATAACTTATTTAACTGCTCCCCCTTTGGGGTTGTTCTGTTATTGTAAAACCTTATTGTCATAAAAAAACAAAGGAGGAAATAGTAAAAAGTTTCTTCTGAATCTGTTATATACTCAACAAAAGAATACAGTGTCATATCCTCTGAACATGTTGTATCCTCAATAAAAGAATATG
>NC_061162.1:33547522-33572522 GCF_022113875.1 Hydra vulgaris
TTTTATATGGTTTTCAAGAAAGATCGGAAGTAAGAGTTAATCTTAGAAGATGAAGGAAAGATGACTCATTGAGTAAATTATCGTTCATGAATATAGGAAGGTCTAAATTATTGCAATAGCGATTGGCTGAAAAAAATTGGGTTTTATCTGAATTAAATTTCAACAGCCACTGTAAGCCCCATGCTGTAGCAGAAGTGAGATCCTTTTCAAGCTCAAATGCCCCCTGCAAGCAATCAGAGGGAGTTGGCTTCTTTTCGTGACAAGAATAAATGGTAGTATCATCAGCGAACAATGCCACCTTAGATGTGAGAACATCTCAAAGATCGTTAATGTAAATTAAAAAGAGTATAGGGCCAAGGATTGAACCTTGAGGAACCCCTGAGGTTACAGAATAAGAAAAAGAGTGCTGTCCATCAAGGACAACTTTTATACTATGATTGGAAAGAAAGGATTCAATAATCTTAAAGATGTTTCCAGATAAACCATAAGAAGAAAGCTTATGGAGAAAACCAGCATGCCAAACTTTATCAAACGCTTTAGAAATGTCAAGAGCAATGGCCTTAACCTCTCCACCTTTATCTAGTGCACGATAAAACCTATCAGTTATTACTGTTAGCAAATCAGCCGTAGAACGAGAAGATTGAAATCCATATTGATGATCAGAAAGTAGGTTATGAGATTCAAGAAGTGTTTGTTAATTAAAGATTTAAAAACCTTGCTTATGATAGGAAGAAGACTAATGGGACAGTAGTTAGATGAATCGGATCGCTCTCCAGAATTTTTAAAAATAGGGATAACAGATGCTGCTTTCCAGCAGGCTGAAAAACAAGACTCTGATAAGCACTTGTTAAATAGTTTTGAAAGGATAGACGACAGCTCCGGAGAACACTTCTGCAAGACTATAACAGGTATGTTGTCCGGGCCACAAGCTGTAGAAGGTTCTAAGCAGGAAATCACTTTAGATACAGAAGCTGGAGTGATATGGATGTCGAGCAATGGATCAACCTGTTTGACGGCTGTATCAGGTAGAGCGCAAGAGATGATATTGATGAAAAGTTCTTAGCAAACAATTCAGCTTTGTCTTGAAGTGAAGTCTGAACCATACAAAAGAGGTGAAATTACAGACTTGCCCTCATTATTGATACTATTAAAGATTCTCCAGAAGTCACGAGAGCCTAACTTTTGTGATGAAATACGAGATTTCATGATCTTTATGGAGTTGATAAGTCTGCTGTAGGACAAATTATGAAGAGATACGATCTTACTAGATCTACAAAGAATAAAAATCAGTCAGGAAGGCCACGCAAAACAACACGTTATCAGAATAAAAAGCTTGTAATACTAAGCAAAGAAAATCCCCGTTTGACAGCTGTCGATTTAAACATAAAATGATACATTTCTAAGGAATGAATTGTAGTATTTCTACTATAAAATGTTGTTTACGTCACGCTAATTTATTTCAAAGACGCCTAGCTAAAAAACCAAGTTTCCTTGAAAAACCGTAAGGCCCAAAAGGAATTTGCATCAGAACATCTAAAGTAGAGTAGTCAAAAATAGTCTAAAATTCTTTTTAGTGATGAAAGCAAGTTTATGCTGTTCGAATCAGATGGAATCAGGTATGTTCGACATCCAGTAGGATGTCGAACATACCTGATTCCATCTGATTGGTACAATCCTAAAAAAATAATGCTTTATCCAAAAAATTTTGTACTTATCAAAAACCGTTGATTTGTATACCAATATAAAAATATTAATTAGATAATCATTATTTGTGCAACAACCTAATTGTAAACTTGAAAACCTTCTAATTGGTATATAATATGTTGGCTTAAGTGAAGCATGTGCTGAAATATATTTATAAAAAAAAAATATATATATATATTTTTTTTTTTATAAATATATTTCAAAAAAAATAATTATAAAAAAATATATATATATATATAAAATATAAGTAAAATTCCATATTTTTTCACCTGTCTGCAAACTTTTGAAGGCTAATGTGTGTGTGTGTGTGTGTGTATATATATATATATATATATATATATATATATATATATATATATATATATATATATACATATATATATATATATATATATATATATATATATATATATATATATATATATATATATATATATATATAATATAAGTAAAATTCCATATTTTTTCAGCTTTCTGCAAACTTTTGAAGGCTAATGTGTGTGTGTATATATATATATATATATATATATATATATATATATATATATATATATATATATATATATATATATATATATATATATATATATATATATATATATATATATATATACATATATATATATATATATATATATATATATATATAAAATATAAGTAAAATTCCATATTTTTTCACCTGTCTGCAAACTTTTGAAGGCTAATGTGTGTGTGTGTGTGTGTGTGTATATATATATATATATATATATATATATATATATATATATATATATATATATATATATATATATATATATATATATATATATATATATATATATATATATATTAGGGCAGGCCACAGTCCCACATAAATTTTTCAAAAAATTAATTTTACTAGTGGCTGTATAAAATATTGTTCTTTTTACTATAAAAATCATTTTTTGTTATGAAAGTGTTTATGTAGCATATCTCTAAGTACTGCCGCATTTAATTTTTAATGTGAATCTGAAATCTAAACGAAAAACACAAATCCTCCATTACATCTGTTCCGTTATTTAAATTATTCAGTTAAATACATACCAATACTAGCGTTTTTTTGTAAACAAACTGAATATGCGTTAATTTTATAATGTGAAATATTTAAATCAGACTTGATATAGTTATGCAAAAAGTACTAAAAGTATAGCAAATAATACTTTTTTTTCAATTTAACAGCCTAAGTATGCGGTAGTGGTGTAGTGGTAGAGCGCTCGCTTCATAAACGAGTGGTTCGGAGTTCGATTCTTGCCACATCCCTGGTAGTACTGCGCTCAACTCGTTTCTCCGCGCAGCGGCCTTGTTCATCAAGGTTCGTGTTTCGGAGTTATAGAGTTGAGAGAGGGTTATAGCCACAAATAAGTAGCTTCCTCGTCTGTAGTGGCCTTCTCGGCCTTGAGGAGGTGAATTAAAATTAAAAAAAATAAAAAAAAGTATCTTTCTAATAAGATATTTGTAAAACAAAACAAAACAAAAATCTTTTGTTCTTATATTTTTAGATTTTTATTTTACAACACAATAACTTTATTTAGTGGTTTTCATACAATAAAGAGTAGCGGTATTCGTTGAATACCGCTACTCTTTATTGATTCGTTATAACTATATGTTTTTGAAAGTTTTTTTAAAGGTTTAAATTATTTTCATCTTCCATTTTAAGGTATCACTTGCAAGTTATTGATAGCTCTTATGAAGAGTTTACTAAAGTTAGGGAGGCATTGCACACTCAAAGCAACATTTCAAAATCTAGGTTAGCTGCATTGCTTACTATTAAATCAGTCAAGCTCTTTTGGGATAAGGCTGGCATTCCTTATAAACAAGACAAGTACAGTATTGAAAATATTTTAAGGCTACATGAAAAATGGAGGTTGCTTTCAAAATCTAAAAATAGAATTTCTAATAAGAAGAGTTTACTTGAACAAAACTTTATTCAATCATTAGATGGCATTTTTGATATTAGTTCTCCTAGTTGGAAAGATGACATTAGAAAAACCAGATCAGCTAAGGATGCAGATGAAGACATTGCCTGGTTTACAGCTCTTCAAAATGGAATAAAAACTGGAGGAGTTGGTGTAAAAGATAATGTGCTACATTCTAGTGTTAGGAGAAAAAAAGAAAGAATTGAAAAGAAACAGGTTGCAACTGAAAATGAAAAAAGAAGAAAAATAGATGATGAAGAAACTGTTCAGTTGGTTGGTTATAGTAGTGACTCAGCTGAAGATTCTTATGTCACTAAGCCTAGTCGTTCTATGAGTTCTGCATATCAAAACTCTCCTAAAAGTAATCCTGAGTTTAATATTTCTAAAAGGCAGCAAGGAGAAAAAAAAGACACCGGATCAGATAGTATCACACTGGTTTTGCTAAAAAACTTCATTTCTCACCCAATGATAACAGCAACTCCAGATGGAACTAAGCTATCAAATCCTCAGCTGATGATGAATACTTCTGCAAATCATCATGCTGATGGATGTCACACTTGCAATCATGATGCAGATGGATGTCACACTTGTTGTATGCACCGAAGATGTTCATCTTTAAAGAAGATTTACTTGATTCTGATATAGAAAAGTTAAAAGTCTTTTGTGACTTTCAGCTCAGTTTTATATGTTAAAGCTTGGCTAGAAGCAACAAATGGCTCTGATGCACCAATTAACGATATTAATTTATACAATGATCTAGGTGCTTTAGAGCAGATCTCAGGCTTCTCTGATGCAGCTCAAAAAGCTCAAGAAGATCTTAACAAACACTCATGGTATCTAACTGAGGAGATCTCAGTCTTCAGTCTCTTTTCAAATAAGGTTTGAAAGAAAAGACTAACATTGCGTTAAAGTTGATAGATATAGGAAAGCCACTTGCTATCAACTCAGGAAAACCTAATCTTCCATTTATTCACAAGAACTTAGAGATATTGCCGTATATTAGGAAAAGATCTTGGTTGCTCTTTCATAACTTAAACGATAAAGGTAAATGGCTCAAATTTCCTCCTTCAGAATTGGAGGAAGATGGAAACTTTTTAAAGATGAAACATTTTATCAAAACAGTCAAGGTTACAAATGATGTTGCAGAGCGAGGAATCAAGTTATGTTCGGATTATCTTCAGATACTCGCAAAGGTGAGAAAAAGGTATTTTTAAAAAGTATTTAAAGTTTTTATCAGATTTTTTTTACAGAATGTTTGGCTAATTTTAGGATGAGGCAGTACGAAACGAAATAATAGAAGTCGTTGAAAATCATAGAAAACTTGTTGGTAATTTCAATAAGAAGGAATTATTTTCTGACTTGGTTCAATTCAAATAACAATTTTCTTTATACCATTCATCACTGCATGAGATAGCACCTTGCTTATATATAATAATGGATTCGTTTTTTAAAGTTAAAATATATTTTGTGTGATATTATATTAAATATATATAATATTATATTAAAGCATTTAAAACATTTGGAATAGATGCTAAATATGTCCCAATACCTAAATTTTTGAAGTGATATTTTTGCGTAAAAACATGAATCTTTAAATAAAATGCGGCAGTACTTAAAAACATCATAGAAAACTTTTTTTTTTTAAATAATAATTTCTATATGGTAAGGAACAACTTTTCATGCAGCCACATGTAATTTTGAAAATTTTTAGATTTTGGCCTGCCCTAATATATATATATATATATATATATATATATATATATATATATATATATATATATATATATATATATATATATATATATATATATATATATATATATATATATATATATATATATATATATATATATATATATATATACACACACACACACACTATTACACTGTATGTTACACTGTATATATATATATATACACACACACACACTATTACACTGTATATATATATATATATATATATATATATATATATATATATATATATATATATATATATATATATATATATATATATATATATATATATATATATATAAACACACACACACACACACACACACACACACACACACACTGTTACCTAGATAATTTCAGGCAGTTATAAATTTTTTAAATAGAAACTAGTATAAAAGGTAACAAAGTAAAAACATAAGGGTTTGTTATTATGATAAACACAGTCACTTACAAAAAACTTACTAAGAATTCATGATTTATGTATGCTTTTGTAAAATTTAATAAACATTTTTACAAATTTTAAAACAAAATTCAGTTATAAAACTTTTTTATTTTATTCTGTTAAAAACTTGTTATTTTTTTATCTGAATTGCCTAAATTCATACCTTGATTTTGTTTGCTAATATTGAGAAAAAGTAATTGATAAAATTATCCAGGTAATACCCAGGTAGAATAAAAACTAACCATTACCCAAGTAACTTTTTTCTGCCAGGTAATGGAAACCTTAATTTATTTTGTTCATTAAATACAGGTATATTTTTTACAAAAAAGCACATTAGTATAGAAAAATGATTACCCTTTTAAAAAAAAAATGTATTTAGTTTCTATTATTTGTTTTTAAAGATATTTAAAAAAATTAATAGAAATTTTTTCATATAAATTTGTAAATTAATTATATTTGAACATCAAACCTCATTTGGTCTTCAAATTTTTTAATGTCTTCTTTCAATAGCTTAACAAGCTTTTCCCATTCTAATTTTTCTGCAGGTGTTTCAGACTCATCAACCTTTTTCTGCATTTTTTCTAGCATTTTTTTGGACATTTGAATTTCATCTTTAGCACTGTCTTTTAATTGACTATATTCTATAGAAAGCTGACCTTTCCGAGTATAAAATTTATCTGCTACATCAGTTTCTAATGGTGAAATCTTATTGTTTTTGGTATTTCCTTCAAGAGGTAACTTATTTAATTCAGTTTTTTGATTATCTTCAGAAATGTCTGTTGAAATTTTTTCCCTTTTACTAATATCTTGTTTTCCTTCAGACGATGGAACATTTTCTGTTACTATGGGAGAAACATTCTTAGTGCTTATAATTTGTTTTTCTTCAGCTTCACTTTTAATTGGAGCTGCTATTTTTTGCATACCTGTAAACAAAAAAGTGTTACAAAGTTGAATTTTGTCAATGAATTTATAATTTAAAATTTTCTAATTAAATAAAGTTTTACCATTCTAGTTAAGTGAAATATGGTTAGGTAAGCAATTCTAAATATATATATCATTATATATAGCATATTAAATATATATGTGTATGTGTATATAATATTAAGCCTAAATAAAGTGCTAAAAATGATGAAAGCAAGTACTTATAATGCATATTTAAAATATCAGATCAAATTATTTTCCATAACACCCCAGGTTTATATCAAACCCCTAGCATACTTTAAATAGAGTGCTATAGAAATATATCTACCGTTTATTGGTTTCTAATTATTTCTAGAAGATCTAATCATATGGTGAACAACTATTTTTATTATAATTAAATACTAATTGAAGATATAAACTGTTTATCATAAAATATTTTTTGCGTTTAAATCCCTTGCAGTATATTAACAACTTAGTTTATATATACTATTTAGTTAACTTGACTAATACTATTTCATAACTAATATTATTTCATAAAAACCAACCACAATGTAAACATAAAAGTAAAGTAAACCACTATGTTAACATAAAAGCCAACTAATGCATAAACATAAAAACCAACCACTATGTAAAAATAATTTTCTTGTTAATTTATGATATCTTGTTAAAGCCCAACAAATGAATAGTAACATACTTTCACCTAACTCTCCAAAGAAACTTCCAAACAACATGCCTAAACCAGTAGCAGTATCTTTAAGGTCTTGAAAAATATTTTTGATGTCTGGTTTCTTATTTGCTGCAGCCTCCTTTTCTTTATATTTGTCTTTTAAGTCTGAGTATTAAAAAAAAAACAATTTTTAGACTTTTTTTTTAATTTCTACATCAAAATTAAAACAAATTCAAATGAGTTATCAAAAAAAAACCTCTACCTCTACTGTTAGCTTGTTTATTTTTTTTCAACTTAATATATTTATTGTATGCATCCTGAGAAAGACTGGGCGAGCATACCATGTTAAAATGTTCATTTTCTTCTTGCTTTTTGAATAATGGGTGAGAACAAAGTTTTATGCTACTTATTGTAACAACATATTGACAAGATTCAGGTTCATCAACTTGTAAAATTGCATTATTTTCACCACATATGTACTATAATGTAATAAATAAGGTTATAACAGAGATTATAATGAAATAAAAAGAATATTTACAATTTAAAAAATGTTATAATACAAATTACAATTCATTATTTAAATAAAACAATAATTTGACTTTAAGTACAGTAACAACTTAATTTTCAATACTGTATTTTATTGGAGCTTTCAGATATTGAAGACTTTATGGAACTTTGATATCTAAGATTATCTTTGATGTACCTAACCTTGACATTCATAAATGAGGTTAAGACAAGTGTAATTATTGTTAGAAATTAAATAGAAATTTTCACATCTCCTTAATATAATTTTTTTTAATTTACAACTTAGGGAACTTGTACTTAATAATTAACTTAGGGAACTGGTACCTAATAATTAAAGCTTTCAACTAAAGCATTAATAAAAAAGCTTGAATAATAGTGTTGACCTTCAAAAAAAAATCACCAAAGGACAAGGACAAACAGACCTATAATATTATAGTCAGGAGCTAGAATAGGAAAATAATTTAGGCAACTTAGTACCCCCATGCCAATGCATACTGTAATAGTACATTGATGGAAACGTCGCCAAAAAAAGGCGTTTTTCTGCAAAAAAAAACAACACTTGCCAATAAAAAAATAAAAAAAAGTCCTGAATTTCTGAATTTGAGCAGCTTGCTCAAAACAAGCCTTCGACAAGCCAATATAAAAATGTACCTGGTGTAGATATTGGGTCAGGGTGTTTTACTATTTCTCCACATGATTTGATGCCAGTTCCAGACACCAATAAAACATGTGTAGAAGTATGTCAAAACAGCAAGTTAATATCCTCATCTTACAAAAAGGCATAACTGGAGGTTAAAGAAAAAAAAGCAACATATCCCAAGCCCAAAAAAGCCAAATAGCATAAATCTTTAAAAAAAAAAATCAACAAATGAAGACATAGCTTGCCTTTATTGTGAGGAGTTCTAATCTTTGAGTCCTGAATATAGGAGACACTGAGGTAAAATGGGGTATTTAAGAAAAAAGCCCTTGTAGAGTAATATCTAAGGCTTTCAACAATTTTTGGCATGCTGGTCTTCTCCCTAAGCTTGTTTCATATAGTGTATCTAGGAAAGTTTCTATTTTGTTTCTGACCTACACTAATGATCTTCCTGACAATCTTATATCTAAAGTAGCTCTTTCATTCTCTACCTCTACAAATCTCTTATTTGTCCCTGTATGGAATACTGTTGTAATATTTGGGCTGGAAATGCATAGCAAACATAGTTGGACCCATTCTATCTGCTAAGCTTGAGCCTCTTTCCCATTTCTGTAAAGTTGCATCTCTTTCTCTTATCTACAAATACTATCATGGTCACTGCTCAAAGGAGCTATCATCTCTAGTTCCATCAACTAAAACTCAATCTTGCTTGACTTGTCATTCAGCAAAGTCTCATTCTTTTACTGTATCTGTCCCTGCATGCTCTTATTTGTCTAGATTTTTCCCCGCTTTGGAACTCTCTTCCATTTTCATGTTTTCCTGACTTTCAACTTTTCTTGCCTTATGTTAACTGTTTCCTTGCTCTATAACTCTATTCTTTTTTTCTAGTTACTCTCAACTTAATAGTGGTTAATTGCAGCTTTGTTGGGAGTGAATCAGAATAATAATAAAAAAAAAACATAAAAAAATGAATATAAATTTACTTGAAAATAAAAAAATACATATTTTTGTTATAGTGAGTGCTGTAGATGGGCTCAATATTACTGTTTTGGGATTAAGGAAAAAAAAAACAACCAACTGTGTGTGAGTTATTCATAAATAGAGAATAATTTTATCATTACACAAAATTCCCCATCCATTTTTTCCATGTCAAATCTCATTTTACCTTTTTTTTAATGTTCAATAAAATAAATAGCTTACATTATATGGTGTTCTTGCTTTGTAACAATGTTATATTTAATTTTCAAATAAATTTGATTTGATTTTTATAATTTTTTGTTACTCTAGAAAGTCTTTTACCTTAAGTACTCCATTTAACATCCATTTCCTATATATTCAAAGTAGAACATCAATAACTATTCAGAAAATAGGGAAAGAGACACAGTGATTTATTCAGAGATTGAATGATTTCTTCAGAGGTATCACTTATATATAAAAATATAAAAGAGACACAGTGATTTATTCAGAGATTGATGATTTCTTCAGAGGTATCACTATACATATTTTCAATTTGTCCAAACAAATTTATAACTTTATTTTTTTTTTATATATATATTGACTTGATTTACGATCCTATTTACTAAATCCTAATTTATTACACTAATTGGAACATTAATAACATAATTTGGTAAGTATAGCAATAAATATTTGGGAAAAGATTTTTTCTTTCCTATATATTATAAATCGTTTGTTGTGTATAAACTTCAATGTGCAGAATGTAAATACTTTTATATTAAACAAAGAACCAAACACAATAGGATGGATAAAACTCACGTGTTAACAAACATTTAGATTCAAATTAAAGTTGCTTTTAATAAATTCAGCCAACTGTTTTTTGATTATGAATTCTACTGTTTATTTACACATTTTGTCAAACATGTGTAATTACAGATTTTATTGTAATAAAAATTTTTAATATCTAGATGATACCTGCCTAAACTTTCAGTCAATGTATGTTCTGAACCCCTGTAGCTCCCTATTCTATGACATCATCAATGCATGGCATAAAACATGATGTATCAATGCAGACTATTTTAGAATAATGTCACATTGCTTATCTAAACTCATATTTGTACTTTAACCCGAGGTAATAGCAAGAAAGAGTCTCTCAGCGCTTTTTTATAAGTATAAGAAATGTATATACAGATATGTAAATAGATATGTAATAACAAAATATAATTTAAAATTACACAAATGCTAAAATTATACTTTTATAGTGTTATGTACAAACTTCTGTAAGTGTATACGTGTATATTGTATAGCATATAAGCGCAACTTTATTGCATAGCATATGCAGAAAAAGTGTGCATATTAATTTGTTTGCTCTAAAAGCAATTTTTAAATTAATTTTTTTTTCGGACAGTTAGAATATATATAATATACATATGTAAAAACTACAATATAAATTATAGATAATATGTTTAAAAATAAACTGAAACCTTCACTACACTACTGCGTGGTTTTGATGTAAGATCACAAATAGCTCCATTTGTATACTTTTGATTATGTACTGGTCCGTTTAGCATTTCTGATTCACTCTAAAAAGTTTTATTTTTAAAGTATAAAAGTGTGGTGTAATTTATATAAAATATTATTTCTATCAAATAGTATATTTCTATCAAATAGTATATTTCTATCAAGTAGTATATTTCTATCAAATAATATATTTCTAACAAATAATATATTTCTAACAAATAGTATATTTCTATCAAATAGTATATTTCTATCAAATAGTATATTTCTATCAAATAATATATTTCTAACAAACAATATATTTCTAACAAATAGTATATTTCTATCAAATAGTATATTTCTATCAAATAGTATATTTCTATCAAATAGTATATTTCTATCAAATAGTATATTTCTAACAAATAGTATATTTCTATCAAATAGTATATTTCTATCAAATAGTATATTTCTATCAAATAGTATATTTCTATCAAATAGTATATTTCTAACAAATAGTATATTTCTATCAAATAGTATATTTCCAATGGTGGTTTTACATATCATAAAAAACATTTAAAAATAAGTTTTAAGTTATTTTCTAACTTTTTAACAAAGAATTACAACCAAAAAAAGAATATTGTAAAGCATGAAAATAAAACTTAATACAATTTGTTGGTGGGTCAAATCATTATATTTCAACCAATTTTGAGAAAACTTAGTGGGGCACCATCTTAGATTTTGCTTATTTTTACATACCATTATCTACATTATGTAGATTTATATACCATTATCTACATTATGTAGACTTCCAAGTGCAACGGTTTAGAAAATATAGCTTCATAAACACTGCACAGTGGCCCCCTCGATTTAAGAGTTGTAAAAACAGACTACTTTAAAGTCTCATAACTTTTTTCTATCTTTCAAAAGTGTCTCATTTTTTCTAGAAGTGTTTTCTGGATAGTTTTGTTTTGTGGTAAAAATAATGGTTTTGGTTAACTTATATATTATCAGAAAAAAATTAAAGCCTCAACTTTGAAAAAAAACTGAAAAATGCTAAAAAAGGCCAAAATGAAGTTAACTGTAGTATTTTTATATTCATCAACAAGTCCTTACAGTTTAGTTTTCTGATTAGCTACTTTTATCTGCAACAAATAGACAAAAAATAAGCCGCTTGTTGCAGTTTAGAACTGAAATATATCTAAAAATGTAATGTTTGTTTGCCAAAAAAGTTCCATTTTCAGCCATTTTGAAATGCTTGTAATTTTTTCTAACACGTGTATTGATCTAAGCTTAACAGCAATTAAGACCATAAAATCCAACTATCTGAAAATGCAAACATTTTTTACTTGTTGCATTCACAATAAAAATGGCAGCACTTCAAAATAACCTTACTTTTCAATTATCAAGGGTTGAACACATTATTGGAAACCAAAATCCCCCAATCTGCCTAATAGCATATTCAATGGGTGCAACTGATTATAAGTTGTTTCTTAAAAAAATAAAACATATGGTTGATTGCCCCTATGCTGATCTGGTTTTTAACCTGGGTAGAGGCACAAATAAAAGGGCAATAACTAACTAAAACTCGATATTATTGGTAAATAGTGATACTTTAAACATAATTTACACAATTAAGGAGTGTTTTATCTCAAAGTCAAATAACTTTGTTGTTTTATGCTGAACAATTTTTCAGACTTTTGTAATATATCAAGGGGATATTCATGATACATCAGGGGTCTTAAAAAATATAACAACTTCTATATTAAAAATAAATAATGAGTTATAAAGGAAAAAGTCGAAACTTGTTAGAAACCAATTATTAGGTTTGGTTTTTACTTTTTAATTGATAATTAGTTGCTAATTTAAAATAATTAACACAGCATAATTTATTTAACTCTTTTTTTTTTTAGATAGGAGTAAAACCCTCTTGTGTTCTGGAGCTCAGGCTCATACAATGTGGCAATAATGTCACTAACTAGATACTAATAAATATCTGCCAGCTTTATGTAAACAGCTGACTGACAAACTAATAGTAATATTCGCTTAACGAATAAATATTTTATATTAATTTATTTTAACGAATAATAACTATTCGTTAAGGAAATAGCACTATTTGTTAAGGAGATAGTACTACTCATATTTTAAATTAATTTATTTTAACGAATAATAACTATTCGTTAAGGAAATAGCAATATTTGTTGAGGAGATAGTACTACTCAATAAAAAGAAATTGAAACAAATTTTTGGTAGTACTATGTTTATTTTTAATTAATTTAAGGTTTAAGTTATAAGCTTTTCATATGGTCATATATAATTCTTTGGCTTTTAATGATTTACTCATTAAATCAGGTTGCAACATGTTCTTGTTGGTACTGAATCCGCTTTCAACTGCCGCTTGACCATTCCTAAGATAGCCCAATGTATTTGAATAAAGCTTTTGGCCAAACCCTAGTACTTTCCTTAGCAAACTTCTCATTTGACATTATTTCTGGATAAAAACACTTTCATTTTTTACAAAGCATCATTTTTCTACAAATTTCAATGTCAATCACAGCATGCAATTGAAGCTGTAGATTAAACAATTGTAGCTGTTGAGTAGTATTATCTTTTGAGTGATTTCATTTTTTGGTTTTTTATCCATTATGTCTTATGGCTGTAAGTTGATGTACTTTTTATTCTGTTTGCCTGATATTTACATCAACTTTTATTAGTGGCTTCAGAAATTTACATTTACTTTCAGGAGTGGTTTTACATGAGTGGCTTTACAGGAATGGCTTTACAGAAGCTGCTGATACTACAAAAGCTTTTTTTAACTGGTAACCAGTAAAACCTGTCTATTTTTTTGAAGACTATTAAATTAACTATAAAAAAAAACTCTTGTCTTGTTTGTCAGCTATTAGAAATTATATACCAATCAAAAAATATTTTACAATTTATAAAGCTATTTAAAACTGCCATAATTTGAGTAAAAAACATAACAATACTCACCACTGAAACATTTGAATAATCCTCAGACTCATAAAAACCAAGCAATGATACAGAACTTATTTTTGCATCATCTATAAAAAAAAAATAAACTTGATTAACACTTTAAACTACCTTTTAATTTTCTATTTATAATAAAATACTTATGATAAAATATAATACTTTATATTCATATCAGAAGTTAATGCAGCATATAGAGAACTTTGCTAAAGAAAAAACTAGAAGTAAAAAATAGGATTAGACCATTCAATTTGAATGGTCTAATCAAGATTTTAAGTGATGTATCTTGAAATTAACTGAAGCAGAAAATCTGAAAAATATTTATAAGGAGGGTGCAGAAGTTAATTTAAATTAATTTTAAACTTATTTCATGAGCTAAGAGAAAACCAGACACATAATCTAAAAATTAATTGACAGTATGCAAAAGTTATGCAACTTGTTACCCTAAACTTCAAGACTAAAATTTTGTTTAATCAGAGAAATAGTATGATCTTGTTTGAATATTTAAACAAAAAAAGAAATTGCTGAAAAATTTTATTAAAGAAATTACAAAGAAAAAATTGTTTAAGACAAATTTCAAAAAAAAGATTTAAAAAATCAGGTCAAAAGTAAATTTGTATGCACATAAAATAATTAAAGAATGAGACTTACTTTCAACATGAAACTGTTCTATCTTGTCTTTATGGCACACATTATATGACCACCACCCTTTGTGCTAAAAAAAATGTTATTCTTACAACTTATATATTACCTTACACATTTTATACATAAGTTATGTAAGGTAATTGGCTTATTAAGGCTCAACATATTTTATTCATATTGCTTTCTAACTATTCTAAATCTGCTAGGATAACAACACAAACATACATATAACGTACATAAGTAAGACAAGATCCATTAAAAGCTTCATCTAAAATCTTTGTCACCAAACTATAGTGAAAGTTTGAATTCTTTTGCTCCACATTTAAATCAACCTGAATTTCTGGTAAAGTGCATATGTATTGTTGTCCGTGTTTAGAGGATATAATCAACTCATTTTCGCCAATTTTCTAAATATTTTAGTTGTTTTATTTTTAAGTAAAAAAAACAACTCAATTTTAAAAATTTAATAATTTATCAATAAAATAAAAAGGTAAAAAATAGATTAGTATATCTAAATTACTTTTTATCTTTTAATTTATTATCTTTTAAAATAGTAAAACTATTAAATTTAAACATTCATTCGACAATAATATATAATAAAAAACCCTCAAAATATGATAAATAAGAAATAAAATCTTTAATTTTTTAACTAATTTCTAATGCTTGCGATTGTATCTCAAAAAAGAATCACAAGCATTTACAATATATAACGAGTTGTTAAACAATATATAACAAATAAATAATACACCTCATTAAACAATACGGGATTGTTTGATATTATTACTCCATATTTCATCCTTGAAATTTCCTCTATATCTAGGAATGATTGAGATTTTAAAATTGAGATCAACATAGAAAGCCATAGTATTCCACACCTGAAAAACGTATACTTTTTCATATTACGTGCCATTTTTTTAGCATAATTTTTTTTTGTAGAACGGATTGTTTTTCTGCAAAGCGATCCAATAACAAAATACCTCGTTGCAACAAAATTTTGATCGCTAAAATGTTCCGAGAATAACGTTGACAGGGAATGAGAGAATTTTTTTAAAAAGATTAAATGATTAAAACACAATTTGCCGATTTTATCTGTAGAGTGTTTTACCAAAGTAGCATCGTTTGGAAGGTAATTCTTGCAACAGTATGCTAAAATATAGACAGCTTTAATCCGAAGTTTATTTTTAGGGTATTAAAGTGCTTGTAGCAACCCAATTGGACTTCTAATAGCCCTCCCCTAGGATATAGTTCTAAAAAAAGATTTTTTGTGTTTGTGTTTTATCAAACTTAATCAAAGTTTGATAGATGTCAAATTTCATCAAAAAAAAAAACCTCTCCTGTAAAAATTAAAATCCATACAAAGTTATTTCAGAGGTTAATTGAGAGGAATTTTAAAACGTTAGATCAATGTTGCTAGTTGCGTTGGCACAACATTGGTTGTTTACGTTGTTTTTATAATTTCACATCGTTATAGATCTTAAGCAAATGGAGAATTTTTGCTGAAATTTGAAATCTGCTAATGAATTTTGAACTAGTTTATGATTATAAAAATGAATTTAAAAAACATTTTTATATTGGTAACAAAAATGCTGAACTAATTCATTCTAATGACTCACCTGAAAGAGCCACACTTGAAGAAGCGTTGGCTCGTTTGTTAGATAATGAGATGAATATCAGCGTTTTAAAACTAATGCAAAAAAGATTGCAACTTGTATCCAACATACAATGATGTACGAAAGGCAAAATAAATGTGTTTGCCTAGCCGTGAATCATGGACAGCAACAGAATTCTCTGTAGCAGTCAATTTCAAAACATTGGTAGATTATACTATGCTGTGGCTGTTAAAAGTATAACATGATGTTATTCATTGTTACAAACAAAATCTTTGCTTAAAAAGCTTTTTTGAAAATATTTAATATTATTTTTTTAAATAAATTTTAGTTGTAATTTTTATGGTCGTAACTTTTAAACGATTTTTTGATGGAATTTTTATTGTATAGTTTAGTCTTTGGATTGGTATCCTTAAAATGTACTTTTAGGAGCACCCAGAAAAATAAGTTATACAGAATTCCTATAAACTTTTGAAACATAAGGCCTGTAGAAACTTTATAAAATTTGTATAGATTTTCTATAGAATATGTATTAATTTCTATAGAAATTGCCATAAAACTATTTTTTCTATAGAAAAAAAAGTAGAAAAAAAGTTCTATAAAAAAATCTCCATAGAAATTAACAAAAATTCTATAGAAATTCTATAGAATTCTATAGGCCATATATTTTGAAAGAAAAATTCAAAATTCTATAGAATTATATAAGCCATATGTTTCAAAAGTTTATAGAAATTCTATATTTATTTTATTTTGATGTACTTTTCTATACAAAGTTCTTATACCCGAAAATACTGTTGGCTTAGCATAGGAGCAGTCACAAAAAGTCATTATGACTAATCCAAAGTAGCGTCCATTATTGACCATCAACATTTGCGTACCGAAGTACTACTCAAGCACTGAATTGGCGGTGGCAGGGTTTGAACTTGTATCGTACAACAGTCCGAGTTTTTTAACTATTTGCTTGACACTCTAACTAATTGAGCTATCCTGCCTATCTATAGAACATTTTTTCCTGGGCAAACAAAACAGGATACTAAAATACATTGCACAATATTCCAGTTTTAGCGTTGGTGACAGACAGTATATATTTATTGCTTACTCTTTTTTGCAGTTACATGTTTAGGCACCTTAAACTATCGTAATCCCCGTTTTTTTATAGTAATCCCCGTTTTTTTATCGTAATCCCCGTTTTTTTAACATTCATAGATCTGATAAAGCAGAACTAGAATATTTAAAATAAATGTGAACGTTATTGCAAAAAATACCCAAGTTGTGTTGGTCAAAAAGCAAATTTGATTAAACCAGTCTTTAACTATTTTGGTGCTTCAAGAAGACCATTTTCACAAAACACCATAGAAAAGCATTTAACTAGGAATGTATAAATGGGAAGACGATAACATTCCGACATATAAATAGTGGCTAGTCATCTGTTAGCCGCTTTTGGCGGCTGCCTATAGTGGTCAACTAAGTAAATGAGCAAAACTATAACGGTCCGTTCAAAATGCCTATATAGGTCCACTGAAGCTCCGATATAAAATGTTTGCTGGGTATATAATTTCTTGTCTTCCACAATGACAAATACCCTTTTTTGTTTGTTTGTTTGTTTGTTTTGTTATTCACCTCCTAAAGGACGAAAAGACCACTATAGATGAGGAGGTTACTTAATAGTGGTTATAATCCTCTCTCAACTCTTGACACAAACCTTGACAAACAAGACCGCTGCGCGGAGAACCAAGTTGAGCGCGGTACTACCAGGGACGTGGTGGGGATTGAATTCAGAACCTCTTGCTTGTGAAACGAGCGCATTACCACTACACCACTACCACATTGTCCTACCCTTAATGTCAAGGTTTGTTGATAAGAACGATATTAACTCTATTTAATTTTGGCTATTCAATAAACCATAAGGTTATTTTTTTATAAGTATTTCTTCATAATAAAACTTCCATTGTTTGATAACTTATTCCTTTTTCTATCTTTGGAAGCGTTAATCGTGACTACTTGTTTTAGTAGTCCCTGTCGTCAATATTTTAATGTGTTTTATAGACGTTATATAATTTTTTAAAATTACATTTAATGTAAAATATGATAAATTAATTTTTACAACATTTTAGACTAAGATAAAATTTATTTCACGTAGAATTATGTATCAACTCTTCCATTATTCCACTGCGATTATGTATTAACTCTTCCATTATTCCACAGCGATGATGAATCAACTCTTCCATTATTTCTCTTCAATTATGTATCAACTCTGCAGTGGAATAATAGAATAGATGATACAATTTGCAATGGAATAATAGAATAGTTGATACATAATCTCAGTAAAATAATGGAAGAGTTGATATAGCTTCGATTAGGCAGTGAAATGCAGGCTGCGAGCAAATACAGGCAGTGAAATGCAGGCAGTAAAGTTAGGCTGCGAATTGCAGCTATGATTAGGCAGTGAAAAAAAAATCATAAATCAAATATTTTTTGTCTAATAAATTTTTACTTTCTGAAGATTTTTAATAATCGGAACAAAATACATCTTCCACAAGGCCTTTTTCTACTCATCTTTTTTTCTACATAAACGGGAGAGGGAAGGGATAAATACTCAAGTGAGCATGTGTAGTATAAATTTTAATTGTTTAAAGCAAAACTACGCATGCTCAAGTGATTGTTTTTTCCTATTCTTTCCCGTTCACGTAGATAAAAAGATGAATGAAAACTAACCTCTAATCACTGCGGCTGTGGCGCAGTGGCTAGAGCGCATGCTTTTGAAGCAGGAGATTTAGGTTCGAAATGAGCTCTTGGCATATTTTAGCGTCACGGTAAGGAAGGAGGCGTTAATTTCATTGCACATGCAATGAAATTAACGCCTTTAGTAAAGTACACTTATTTATTTGAATTTCTATTGAATCACACTAAGATGTTTCTCCGCATGGCGGCCTAGTTCGTCAAGGTTCGTATTTCAGAGTTAAAGAGTTGAGAGAGGGCTATAACCACTATTAAGTAGCCTTCTCATTTATAGTGGCCTTCTCGGCCTTGAGGAGGTGAATAACAAAAAAACAAAAAAAAAAAGGTATTTGTCATTACTTGTAATATCTAATTAATTTACTCAAATGTTTAGCTGTTGTTATGAAGTACTTTATTGAGTGAAGGTTGTATGAACTTTAAATAAACTTGCCATTAATTTATACTATTTAGATGTAAATATTTATTGTAATCGCATGAAATGCAATATGATGTACAATATTAACGCAATAGATTTTTTTAGGTTAGAACCATAATTGTATTGCATAAAAGTGTATATTGTAATTTTTATTGACAAAATAGAGTTGTATTCTGATATTTGAAAATAATATTAAAAAGAGAAAATGTTAATAACATAAATCCATAATCAAGGCCGGCGCGATGGGGGTGTGTATGTGTAAGGGAAGGGGGTGACACCTCTTCCCCCCTATCAATGATTTTTTCGTTCATTTAGTCGGCAAGTTTGACCCTTTTTGACTAGTTAGTCGGCAAATGTAGACCCTTTCGACAGGTTAGTTGGTAAATTTAGACAGTCAGTCGGCAAATGTCGTTATAACATTCGGCAAATTTTAAAAAACGAAGACCTTTTTTTTTTTTTAGTCGGCGAAAGTTGCAAAGGCACCTCCCCCTTCCCCTCTCCACGTGATTATACTTTAGCTTGGCACACGTGCATTATATTTAACCCCCCATCCTCCTTATATTTTAGCTTGGCACACGGAAAAAGGGAGTACATTATATTTTACCCCCCCCCCATCCTTATATTTTAGCTTCGCACACGGAAAAAGGGGGTACATGCGACCCTCAATAAAAGATTTTATTAAAATTATTTTTATTAAAAATACATTCATTCCAATTAATTTGATATTGTGAAATTGTATTTAATTCTTTTTCTCTTTAATTCCTTCCAGAACTAAATTCTATATAAAAAAATTCAAACCAAATGAAAAATTTTTTTTTATTTTATATAAAAATAAGTAACACACATCTTAGAGTAAAAACGTCATGTTCAGTTTTCGAAAGCATTATTCAGGGTCCCAAGGCAGAAAAAAAGCTGTAGAAAAAGTTGTAAAAGAATGCAAGAACAAACGTACACTAGAAAAGTGTGGCTTCGATAAAGTTCAAAAAAAAAGGGCATCCAATAACTCTACGTCCGACCAAGTAGTCAAGGTGTAGGTTAACAGCTTTATTTTTTTATTCACAATCTAATATTCATAATTTCATTCTAAAACTATAAAAACTATTATTTTTTAGACGGACCATGCTACCAACAGCGTTGATGAAACCTTGAGTCCAAGAAACCATCTTTCCTTTTCAAATTTTTCAACGGTCTCTGAAGAATAAGACAATAATTGGGTGATATTGGGATGCATTCTTATTTTATGAAAAATCTGCAGATATTAAAAACATATCATTTAGTATCTGCAGATTCTAAAAACATAACATTTAATATGCAGATATTAAAAACATACCACATACAACATTAATAATGCAGATATTAAAAACGTATCACATCTCACATTCTCAAATGCTTTTTTTTAATTTAGGATCAAGAAGGCAATTCAACTGAGTGATCACCCAGCCAACATTGACATACGGGTTCTGTATGGTTTTTGTCTGGGATTACGGAAATGGGATTTTGACGGCTAAGTGTTTTGATTTTCAGACGGGTCCCATATGATAATAAAATCAAGCATATTTGCTCGTTAGGGTTTTATCTGGTTTTTATCAGGGCCAATTAATCAGGGGATTTGATGGGTATCCCATAAGGTTCCCAAAAGGTTTAAACTGATAATTAAAAAAATCATAACAGAACTTACCATTTATAATTCGTATTGTGCGTGAAATAAGATTAAAAATTTAACTTTTATGCCTTATATTTTTTGTATACATTATATTTACATTGTGATTAAAGAAAAAAATTTTTTTTGATGTTTTTTTTTTACTGTGAAACTCCATAAAAAAAGAATTTGTTTTAAAATTTCATTTATTTATTACCATTATAAAAGAATTTTTTTATATTTTTTTTTATTAAAAATTTTATAAAATTTAACATATTTGTTGAACATATGTTCCAGAAACTATTAAACATGTAGTAAATATTCCATTGAGTCACTGTTTGCAGGGCCGCTGCGTGGGGAGGGTCACGCAGGTAATAAATGGTTTGAGTTTAATCAAAATATTGGTTTAGTCAGAAACATTTAAAAAGAGCAAACAGGCGAATGGAATGTAATAGATAGGTTATATTTAGGGAATTAAAAGCTTTTAAATCGTTTTTACAGATCCACTCTTTCAAAAAAATTTGCAAAAAAATGGCTTTATTGTTATGCCTCAACCTCATTTTTCAATCATTGGTATTTTTTGATTTTGATTTAAAATTGTACACTTGCAATATTAACAATATCTTCATAATTTACATAATAATAAATTATACTTACAATACCTATACTTGTAAATACTTGTAATATAATACTTATGTTTATAATACTGATAAAAATTTTATTGATATGAACTTTTGCATTCAAAATTTAGTTATAAAACTTTAATTTAACTTGATAACTTTAACATAAATAACAATAACTAAAAAAAGATAATAGTTATTATATAGATTATAACCGTATGCTTATTTATTATAATTGAGTTATAGTAAGTTAAACACGATAAAATGTTAAGTTCCAGGTAATAGGTCTTATATGATATGTATCTTATGTATATCTTGTAATTTGCAGCATGTTCAAGAATATTTCTGCATGGTGCACTCTGACTGTTGACAATATTTGCTACTGATATGAGTAAAAGTGACTTCAAAAACCAGAATGTATTTTTGATAAATATTAGTAATAAGAGGTTAGTAAATATAACTATAATAATAACGGTAATAACTTTTTATTATTAGAATTAGTGAGAGGCTTATGTATAATAGAACTGCATTAACTTTGGGGGACAAATATAATGATTTGAGTAAATTTTACCGTTGTTTATTACCTCGATTAGAATAATGTAAGTAAATATTATTTTTTATCTAAAGAATATTCGGCAAAAGTCAGTATTTCCTAAGTATTAAATATTATAAAAGAACATGTGTTTAACAAAAATTTAAAAAATGTATATTTAAAAAATAAGTATTTGAGTATAAAAAAAACACATTTACTATTATAATGTATATAGATCACATTAACTATGTTGTCTACAAAGTAGGGGTTGTAGCTAATATTTCAGCTTCAGCTATAAACTCATTTTCAGATTAATGCTGAAGCTTATCAAGTCAGTTTAATCAGCTTAATAGCTAAGAGAATAATACTCCATAAATATTTTATATAAAATACATTTTTATAGAGGAATTTATTCAATGAAAATCTAAAATAGTGGCAAAATTTAAACATACATGTAAAAAATTTTAAATAAACTTTGCCAAAAGTTGTTGCTATTTATAAATGTTGCCATCAGAGCCTAGGCCTATGAATTTCTAAAAACCCAAATTGAGTTTTTAGAAATTTGTTTAAAGAGAGGTGCCCAAAAATCTAATTCCATTTTTAATTATCTTAACAGGACCAACTATCTTGTTTAAAAAGAGTACACTTTGCAAGTATTTCATGGGTGAAAAAAAAAAAAGAAAGAAAAGCGATAAAAACTTTTTTTTTGCTAAATAAGGATGTTCGTCTAATAATGTAGCCGCATCCGAACATTTCAAATTGCATATTAAATTTAACTGTTAAGACGGCATACAATGTTTTTACAGAAAGTTGCAACTTCTCACTGCTCCAATAATCATTCCTTTTGTGAAAATACCCTTTCCACAGCAGCATTAGTGCCTGGACAACAGAGAAATTTCTATTAAAACTTTTACATTTTTTATGTTAAATGTTCTACTCTAAAATGCCAAAAGATTTCTACCCATCTTTTGTCAAGTTCTATTTTCTCATTGTTCCATTTCTTCAATTTTTCTTCATTTAGATATAAATTTACTCTTCAAATTACTTCAAAGAGAAAATTGTCATTAATAACAATATCTTTTGCTTCCTTTATTACAAATTCGATTGCTAAAGAAACTTTTTCCAATCAATTTTACTATTTATAAGGGTCCATTGAAACAATTCAATGCTCTAAATTTCATTATCCATTCTTCGATATATTTATAGCAAATTTTATAAAAATTTTTAACTTCTTTTAAAAATTCATTTTTTATTCCGGGATTAGAATCTTCCAAAGCGGTCAGTTTATAGGTTTTAATATGGCCTTTAATATTGTATATAGTTATATATTTTTTTATTTAAATTTGCCTTTAATTTGTTTTTTTATATTTTTCTGCATAAAATGTTTTCTGTCAATCTATCCTTCTGAACTTATGTGATTAAGTTTTTGTTTTCTCTTACATATTTTCTCATTCATCTTATCTCATCCGTTCATTCTCTCTTTTTTTTTTTTTCATTTTTCTTAGCGTTACTCCAATATGCGCGCGTGAAATTCAAATCACTGTCAAAATAATTTTAAATATTTAATTAACAAAATTGAAATGAAATAATCTAAAAAAATGTCTTAGAAATACAAATGAGTACAAAATTATACACATGAGTACTTTCAGAGTACAGTATTTGAAAAAAGTACGGTTTCTTAAAAAAAAGTACAAAACTCAGTAAATAAGAATAGTTGGTCACCTTAACTGTCAACATAATTTTTTGGTAGATTTCAAAGTTCTTGCAAAAGATGCTTTTATCTATGAAAATATTGAGTTTAAAAGCAATCTTGCTGTTATCATATGTGATGCACCAGCTAGAGCATTTGTAAAGGGTATTAAAGGACACAATGGTAATAACTGATGTGAATGTTATGTTTAAAAAGGAGAGTGGTGTGGCAAGATAATTCTCCTACATATTTCACTAATTTTAAGCACTGATTCAGATTTTTGTCATCAAAAGCATTCTGACTATCTTAGTGGTGTGTTAAATTAAATTAAATTTTGACATGGTGACAAAGTTTCCTTTAGACTTAATGCATCTAGTATGCTTAGGGGTAATGCAAAGATTTGTCAACTTATGGTTAAATTGCCTAAATGTTTAAATTGTCTTACAATTTTTTATATTTACAATAAGTCAATACTTTATCTGGCGGATTGTTCCAGATACGTCATTACATTCCTAGAAATTTTTCTAGAAAATCAAGGTCTTAATTAGATATTAAAAAATGGAAAGCAACTGAACTTAGACTATTTATAGTAAACACTGGACCAGTTATTTAAAAGGAATGGTTTAGAAAAAAATCTATTCAAACTTTTTAGATTTTTCAGTTGTAGTTCTAATTTCATAATGTTTTATTTTGTTGAAAAAATATGTTAATTTTGCTTTTAAGCTACTTATTTTTATATGTGAACTTTATCGTAAGGATCAACTAGTGTACAATGCTCATTCATTAGCACATATAGGAAATAATACAGTTAAATTTTAAGTACTTGATAGATGTCCCTCTTTGAAATAAATTTTTTTTTCAGGTCAATTAAAAAAGCTTGTTCAAAGACCAAAGGGTTGCTCAAATAAACACTTACATGATGATAAACAGAAGTTTAGTATTTCTTATTTTGATGATAGTAATCATTGCATTGAGACGCTATTTACAGTTCAAAAATTATCAAGGTTTAGAGTGTTTTGTTTCAGCTAATGAAAGTGATAATTGTTTTAAAACTACAAAAAAATATGGTTAAGGTAAAAATGTTTTAATCCAGCGGTTTTTTGTGTTAAAGAT
>NC_061162.1:33577522-33630022 GCF_022113875.1 Hydra vulgaris
ACAGAAATCACTACATCGTCTTGAAAACAGCCTTTGAAGCCTTGATGTATCTGACCGGGATCGATTCTGAATTTGAAAAGTCAATAAGAAATGAGGCATCTAAGTGGTTTGAAATTTTACGCTGCGTCCTGGACGTCACTCTCCATTTAGCTTCGAGAAATCTAAGTTTTCTAGGTGTGTTAGCAGTTTATGCTCATAAAATAATTTTAATATTGCTTGAAATATTAATCTAGATGTTCTCTTTATTTCAATATTATGCTCATATTTGTGTAGGTTCATCAAACATTTATATTCATTTATTTAAAACTTTATTTTCAGTTGATTGTTTACAATAGTTTTATAATCAACAAAAAACTAATCAACACGCTAAACTCTATAAGGCAATACAAACAAACATACATATCGTGAATAAAAAATAAATAAAATAAAAATAGCTTACATAGTAAATAATATAAATGTCAATAAATACAACAAGTTGGTTATTTTCGACGTAAAAAATAAAAAATAAAAAAAGTTATTTTTGACAGATTTTAAAAACAAGATTTTCCGTGCCATTTTAAAATACTTTTTTTGAACATCTTTAGACAATTTATTGACATAGTTTCATTGTCTGGGGAGTTCCATAGCGAGGTTGCTCTATATAAGTTACTTTTTATGAACTTATGTTTAGAGACTATGGGTGGGAGAACTAATTTTTTACTACATCGAAGACTTAACGGTAGGAACTTTTTGATAAAAAGATCTAACATAAAGGCTGGATTTAAACCATTTATAGATATAAAAACTTAACAAAAATATTAAATTTCTAAGGTGGATACTAGAGATATTTTCTGTTTTTTTAATTTCTTCTAATGGGAGATCAAATCTTTTATAGACAATGCGAAGTCCTTTTTAATGAATTTTATTAATTAGGTTATTATTATACTTCGAACAAAATATCCAAATCAAAGGACAATAGGAAAAATTTGACAGTACAAAAGCATTGAATAAAACAGTAGCTTGTTTTACTGATAAGAAGCTCCTAATTCGTGAAAGAGAGAAGCATTTACTATTCGCTTTTCCACACAGGCTTTTAATATGATCATCAAATTTCAAATTCTTATCAATTGTAACCCTGAGAAGTTTAACCTCAGAGGAAATCATGATTTTTACATTTTCAACCATTAAAAATTGATCTCTACAATTTTTTAAGCCAGCTAAAAAAAATTGAAATTTGTCCGGATTTGCAACCATTTTATTCAAAGTAAACCATGAAATCGCTTTTGATGTTCCTATTTAAAGACGAGCAAAAACACTCTAGGTTTTTGTCACAAACAGAAAGAGTGTTGTCATCAGCATAGTTGCAGATTTCAGAGCCTTTTATAAATAAGAAAAATTCGTTGATAAAAATATTAAAGAAAATTGGTCCCAAAATTGAGCCTTGAGGTACACCAGATTCCATATCTAAATATTCAGAAAATGACGATTCCACAAAGACGAATCAAATTATTTTGAGGCAAACGTATTTAATTTTGACACGTTGCTCCAGCAGAAACGATACAGAATGGATACAGCTCAAAAGACAACGGATATGTTTTCCTTCATATGGTGTTCTCCATCTTCTTCTAGTGATATAGAAAAACATATTCAGAAAGAAAATGCAAAGTCCTAGAAAATTTCTACATAAATGATGTAAAAGAAGAGTAGTTGATTGAAGAAATCCGTCATCTAGCGATCAAATACTTTTGGGAAAATAGAATCTCTTTCTTCTATCAAGTTGCTCAACAGAATCTACCAGAAAGGTCTTCAGACAATATTTCTTTCAATCTGCATTTTGCTTCGCATTTTTAATACAATCCCGGTTTTAGAGGCTGGAGGATAGCGCTCTTTCAGTAAGCTTGCTCTCATCAAATTCAAATTGCGATCAACAATGACTAAAGAACGCCTAACTAGCCTTATGGTGATTTCAATGAAAACAATCTTGCCGAGACTTTATTGTACAAAAATGTCATCTCTAGTTTCGCAAAGAAGAAAGCCCGCAAAATGAAATTAGTTTGATCTGACTAGTCTTCATAATTAACATTTTATTGATGAAATATATAATTCCATTCATTTTAAGTTGTATTTGTATTTGTACAGAAAAATAACTTCTTGTCATACAAATATTTTTCACAAAAACGGTAATATAGGTAATATTATTCATACAAAACTATAAAAAATATTCACTTTTCAAATGCTAGATAAATCATGATGCTTTCCCCAAATTCAATTGAAAATAGTAAAACTATATATAGCAGGGCTAGTTGTCACATTTTTTGCAATTTAAACTGATTTTATTTTTCTTTTAACTAATTTATAGATTAACTTTGCACGAACATAATTTTAGAATTCGCGGTATTTATTAAAACGTTTTTACGACATTATCTTTATATTTTTAACATCGTTTAATTTAGTGATCACGGAATCCACCTTTGTTTGAAACGAGTATTAATACGAAAAAAGAAAATTACAGAAATTAATCGAACAAATGAGGATTCATCATTAGACCAGAGCGAAGAAGAATCAGATGCAGAAAGTGAAATATCATCATGCACATTTCAGAGTTCTTGCAAGACTAAAACCAGTTGTACCTGATTTATACTCAATAAATTGCAAAAAGTCTTCACAAACACCATTAACAAAAATGCACGCAATAAGCGTGTTTAGTTTAGCAACAAACGAAAATGAATATAAAGAAAAAAATAATACTGACCCAAATTCTGATTAAAAAAACGAAGATAACGTAGCACTTGAGCACCTTCAATAACATCATGTCAGCTATTAAAAAGACTCTTCAAGTATATGGCCATGATTGGCCTAATTATTTAAAGACAAGCGTTCCTGAATTAATTGCAACTTTTCAACCATGTAAAATGGCAATGAATGCCATGAGTGGTAATAACTCTGACTTAAACATTACAGAAGATGCATTGGAGTTTTTGTCGCAGGAATTGCAAATGAAGGAAAGTTTTATTTGTGGTCATTTGCTTAAAGAAATCAAAAAAAAGATAACTGTAAACTGAGTTCGGTCGTAACTGTGTTCAATCTTAACTTTAAGTTTGCTAAAAATTCTCAATAATCCAGGAGTTCTTGAAGAGCAGAGAGTGTCTCCAATATTGTTCTCATCAAATAAATAATTGAAGAAGCAAAAAGTCATTGACTCAAACATTTTTTTACTCCGTCCAGTAATGATTACAGTGATGGTTTTATAGAAATTCTGAAGTTCAGTAGACTGTTGAACAGACTCCCAATGCTCCAATGTTACGTCTTCTCGTTTCCCTCAAACCTCAAACAACTTCAAACTTTGTACCAAAGCCCAAAGAGCCAACAATCACAACTGCAATTTTGAATGACTTGAGTCTTTTGAAAAGTTACTTAAATAAACAACATTAACTTGATAAACAAATAAATTTTATGATTCATAGCTAATAATAAGAAATTACAAAACACAAATTTTCTGAAAATTTCACATTATTTCTATTTTTTTTTTGCTTTTAAAATCTCGGTTTTTCTCGGTTTTGTAAGATATTTCGTCTCGGAAAATATTGTCTCGTATGGACAGAAAACCAAGATGAATAAGACCCCAACATTTTCAAAGTATAGAACCACTCTTGTTATTCTCTTATAACCCTTATTCCTTAAACAGATTAGAACACGTAATGTTCTAATCGTTTAGGAATAATCAATCATAAAACGTATTCAATGCAGTAATCGAATATTCTTTTGCCGTCATACATACAAATAAATTACGCAACTGCTATACTATAAAAAGTGTATGTGGTGATTTTTTCAATTTAAAGCAAGATTTTTTTAATAATTTAAAAAAATTTGAACCATAGCTTCTCTAAATCCCTGGCCCCACAGCGGCTGCTAGACTAGACTAAAAACGAGGCTGAGGCTGGTGCTCATAATGTTATGGAAAAAATATTAATTTTCAAGGACACATCAATAGCAAAACTAATAAACCATCATCTTTAAAATTATTAACACTTTGTGTACAAAGATTGTTTACTTTATATAAAAATTTTAAATAAGAAACAAATTTTATTTGTTTGCTTATTGAACAACTATTATTTGCACAGTTACATTTAGACATTTGACATTGCAAGATATAAAACTTCCAAGTTTTGTATGGTTAATTTTTTGTATCATTTTTATTATATGGTTCGCATGGTTAAAGCCATGTGACGGTTAATTATTGCATCATCGAAGAGTCTCTTTTTGTGCTTTTTAACTATTAGGTTGAAAAAAATGACATCAATTACATCAAATGAATTTGAAAAAAAGTTTTCAAACTAGAAAGATATTTTTAATTATGAGAAATTTGTAAATGAATAATGAAGAAAAAACAATAAAAGGATGACTCAGTCAATCGTTAATTTTTACCCAAAAAAATTAATCATGACCGATGTGTTAGTAGTAAAGTATTGTAGTAAAATAATCTTTATCAAAGAAACATTTGGAAACGAATTTCTTTAATTAATATTTATCAGTTGTACTTCCAAATAAACTTGCTAATTTTTATCCACTGAAACAAAAACGATTGATTTTAGTAACTATATCTAAATGTAATACATAATGAAAAAATTGATTATTACATCGGAAATATGAAACGTATTTTTTTAATCTTCTTTTTTTATTATATAACGTCAATAACAACACAATAAATATATTCTTTAAGGTAAATTATTAAATCACAAAAACTAAATCACAGCAGGTAAGTTTTCTAATTACAAACCGTGGTCCATATTAATGGACCAATCATTTGCAAAATAAAGATATTAAAGGCCTAAAAAGGATTTCATTGTTTAAACGCCAAACTAAAATGCATTTTCTTAATTCCTGACATATATTGTAGTTCACCGTATTTGTTTTCAGATTTTTGATTTTTTTTTTCCTCTTCTTATTTTCTTCTCTTCTTATTTGCTTTAATATTTTTTGTTTTCAACTTCTTACACTTAAAAAAAAATATGAGCTTTGTTTTATTGAATTTTTTATTTTATTTTAAAAATGAAAGCATTTTTTTAATGAGTGACTAAAGAGGATCTATGAAAAGGTTGTGATGATTATCGCATTATTCTTACCTTCTTTGAGTCCCTGACTGATTATAACAATATGTTTGTATGAATATATATATATATATATATATATATATATATATATATATATATATATATATATATATATATATATATATATATATATATTACAAAAAATTAAAAACGTTTTTAGTCATGTTTACATGTTATTTTTTTATTACATGATTATATGAAAAAATTGTAATATTATTTAATCAGTGAAATAAAAGTTAATAATATTAATAAGGTAATTCAATATATCAAGATATTTCTGAGGTCTGCCATTAGGCACCACAATCACTGACAATGGAGAACTTTAAGTTTTTCATTTATTCAGTAAGTTGTGGTTGGTCTTTATGAAAAAGTTAAAATAGATTAAAACAAAGAATACTCCAAAAAATTATTAAAACGAAGAATACTCCAGTCATTAAAGTAAGACTTTAACCAAAATTAATCCGAATTTTTTTTGATTTTTGAAGAACAACAAAAATTAAAATTAGTTTTTTTTTAGTCATCGTGTCTATTATACAAAGTTTTGAGAATAAAAAATGTATAAGTAGAATGTAATTGAATGCAAAAAGTCAATTGAAAAGTTGTTATAGTTTTTTGTTATAGCTAATTTTTTACCGTCTTGTTATTTTATTTCAATTGTAGATTTTTTTTATATTTGTTTTGATTTTTTAATTCAATTTTTAAAAAATGCGTGCGTGCTTCTCTCAGGCTTCGCATAACTGTGTATATTCATAGCTTGTACAGGGTTTCGAAATAGGCACTACACTTTTCCTTATTTACAGGTAAAAAATTATTGATTGTTAGTAATAGCGTTCTAAAATTAGAACCATCTTAAGTAGCGGTAGTATTGATATTCGGACAAACAAATAATATGACGTCATCAAAACAGTACGCTATTATTGAACTCCATATTGATCTCTATTTGAAAATAAAAACTATAAATTTTAGATGAAAATAAAGTTTATGAAAAATTAAATAGAACAGAAAATAAAGCAAGATAAAAATAATTAAAAAAGCAAAAAGTAAACAGCAAAAAAAAACTCTTGCCACAGCAATAAAAAAAACTCTTGCTAATGACATGGTTTTCAAAGTGGGGAAGGCTTTTAAATTATTATCATTATTATTATTATTATTTTTTTTTTTTTCAATTAAACCGGTAAACCCAAACCTTATTCATTATATCTTTTGATTGACCTTATATCTTTCGATAGTCGATTGCGCAATATGAATTTTCAAAAATATAACATGTTTTTTCAAAAATATAAGTTTATATAAATATAAATTCAAAATATAAATATAAATTCCAAAATATAACTTATATAAGTGAATTCTTTGTTAACTTTTTTGATTTCATGTCATATAAGTACGTTTTTTGTAAAAACATTTTTTTTTCTTTATGATTTTTAACATTTTTAACATTATTTTTTATTTGCAAATTTTTAACAGTATTTTTTAATTTTTCATGAAAAATGTCTTTTTAGTGATCAACCACTAATGGAATTTTTGTATACAACTTTTTTTTTTACTATAGTAACAAAAAAGTTGTGTTCAAAATGTGCAGAAATGTATCACTAAGAAAAAAAACAATTTTGAAAAGCCTAATCTAAAATCCGTAATGGCGCAAAAAATATTCTAAAAAAATTATTTCTTATGGTTTCAAAATACATCTTGAGTTGAGTTAAAGAACCATTGAGCAAGTTTTGCAAATCTATTGATGGTATTACATTATTTGACTGATTGAGTTTTAAATAGTTCTTATATATGTAAAGATATGAACGGTTTTTTAAAATAACTTAAAAGCAATTTATTAAAAATAAAATTAAAAATAATGAGTTTAAAAAATAATTCAATAAAATCTATCGGTCAAATAACTTTTGATGCATGTAGAAATATGTCCGAAAAATTTCAGAACAAAATTTTCATTCGATCAGAAGAAATCATGTTTTGAAATCTAGATGAAATATGAAAAACTTAAGAAGCAGAAAATAAAGAAAATAAGTACAAAATAAAAGAAAATGTAGATTTTTTGTTATTTAAAGATAGATAAACAATTAAAATTATTTTAGACAAAATAAATAAACAAATTAGCTTGCAAATTCTTTTTTCTTTTTTTTTCTTTCTTTTTTTTTTTTTTTTTTTTTGTGTGTGTGTGTGTGCAAATTTTCATATAATAAACAATAGACGTGTTTGCGATGGCTATGGCGTTGCTAAGATAAACAATATTGGTTATGTAGATTTTTATCGTATTTCCAAAAATAAATTCTGCTTTATAGATACTTCAAAAGAATGAGGATAAAATTTTGAATAAGATAAGTTTAAAAACAATACTTTCACATTTCGAAGCAAAACTAGTATTTTAATTGCGATCTACCACCAAAAGCACAGCGGACGTAGAACAATATGTTAACAAAAGATTCATAATATTAAAGTCCATAATATTAAATATCAGAAGAAATAAATTCCCCTATTATGTTTACATACAGCGTGCTTTCTGAAAACTCGTTCCCAATTTTAATTAAATATCAAAATATAATATTAACCTATATCATCCGTAAACTCTATGTTCTTTATAAGAACTGCCAAAGTGTTGAAGCGCTTGATTGTATTGTAATGCAGCTATGTTTTCAATCCAAAGCTATTAAATTATTATCAAATTTTTGGAGTGTTAAATGTTTCTGTGACGATCAAAATTAGTTTTATTATATTACATAAATTTATAATAAATATGTTATGAAATACAAATAATTCAACTCGAATTCCGCCCGCAACAAAATTTAAATTGTATATTTTAATAACATACTTGAGCTCATATTTGGTAATCATTCAATTGAATTCATTAGTAGACTTTATCAGGCATATTTATAAGCAGGCTTCGATATTCAAAAACATCACACAAAAAATATATCAGCAAAAACATAATGTTTAAAACTTTTCATAATTAATTCGTTAATGATATTTGTTAATGATATTCGTTAATGATATTTGTTAATGATATTCGTTAATGATATTCGTTAATGATATTCGTTAATGATACTCGTTAATGATATTCGTTAATGATATTCGTTAATGATATTCGTTAATGATATTCGTTAATGATATTCGTTAATGATATTCGTTAATGATATTCGTTAATGATATTCGTTAATGATATTCGTTAATGATATTCGTTAATGATATTCGTTAATGATATTCGTTATTGATATTCGTTAATGATATTCGTTAATGATATTCGTTAATGATATTCGTTAATGATATTCGTTAATGATACTCGTTAATGATATTCGTTAATGATATTCGTTAATGATATTCGTTAATGATATTCGTTAATGATATTCGTTAATGATATTCGTTAATGATATTCGTTAATGATATTCGTTAATGATATTCGTTAATGATATTCGTTAATGATATTCGTTATTGATATTCGTTAATGATATTCGTTAATGATATTTGTTAATGATATTCGTTAATGATATTCGTTAATGATATTCGTTACCTTATTATAAAAGTAGCTGTATTGTTCGCCGATTATCTGGATGATAATCCTTTGCATCTTCATTTTTATAACCGTATCTCGGAAGTGACCCTCAGTTTGTAGTTCGAATATTTTCTTTTACTAGATAAGGAAGGTTCATCAATACGTGCATGCTTTGATTCTATTCCAACTGTTGTATCAAAAAGTAATTTTGCGTTTTCATCTGTACGCATTCTTAAAAGGTTTTAACTGTAAAATATTTAACACAAATAAAGATGACATACTCTCACCCAGCAATGATTTAAAAAGACTATCAAAACGAACCGTCCTTCAAGAAACATGTAATACTAGTTGTTAAAATATATATTAAACTAAATACAAGACTCATCACTTTAAATATTAACTGGTTGTAACGTATCCAAGCAGATACAACATGGAATTTAAAATACTTTCTCACATTTGACAAAAATTTAATTGCAATTAATGAACTCAGTTACATATTTTTTATTTACTTAGTATTGCAACCTATCATAAAAATAAATATACGATAAATGATGATTATGATGCTCATAAAGATGACTATATGCTTATTTATTAGTGATATACAATCAAACATTTGTGTGATATACAATAAAATATTTGTGTGATATACAATCAAAACATTTGTGTGATATACAATCAAACATTTGTGTGATATACAATCAAACATTTGGCAATAAAGCTGGTACGTTGGTTTATTAAAAATTAAAAACGCTATTAAATTTTAAACTAAATTTTAAAGTCATCATTTATTTCGAAGCCACTCCAACTGACTGTACATATAGCATACTAAAATACAACATATATATATCACCTAAAATTGGAACAGTTTAAAAAAGCAGAATATTTGTTCACCCTAGTAGTAAACAATAAGCAAATAAGTGAATTGTTTTCTATCTTGGTTTTAAAAATCATATAGCTTTAATTAATTATTGATATTACTCATTGCCTCATTTATGCAAATATTTCTTGGGATTGTGAGAGAGGCCCGCAAAAGTAAATTAAAGACTTTTTATTTTCAACGGATTCACTTTGTACATTTTGTTAATTTCAAAAAATTTACTCATTCAAAGTCTCTCTAAATAAAAATTTTACTTTATATAAATAATTATTATTTATCAAGTTTATGTTTTTAATGTTCTTTGTTTATATTGAATGGAAGTTCGGTGAATCTCTTTTTTTAAATTAATAATTTTCAAAAAAATAAAAGTAAATATTGTTTAGAGAGAGATGATGTTATCACAACAACAATTTTTTTAAACTAATTTTCGGTAAATCTTGCGATTCCTTTTGGTGAATCTTTTGAAAAAACCTTAAACTTATAATGCATAATAATATAACAATACGCGATAAACTTTGATTTTACTCATAAACGAATTATTATTTAAGTAAACTAAAAAGAACATTTACCTTTAATTGATAGATTTTACATTTTAAAACTTTTTATACATTTCTTATACTCAAATTTATTATTTAGTATAAATCTTTAAAAATTAAATACACTTATATGCAATTCAAAATAAAAGTCCTAATAAAGCGAAGTTTTTGCCGAAGAGACCCCAAAAAAAAAACGAGTTAGTGAATGATCCGACTTAACCAGGATCCGAGTTAACAGGATTCTACTGTGTATATAATTGGTGCACACACACACACATACACACACACACACACACACACACACACACACACACACACACACACACACACACACACACACACACACACACACACACACACATATATATATATATATATATATATATATATATATATATATATATATATATATATATATATATATATATATATATAAAATTAAACTGTTTGATAAGTCCCAAAATCAAACAGTTTAGTTTTAATCGGCTAAAAGTAGGCATCGGTACACCCCTATATATGTGTGTCTTTATTGATGAAACACAGAGTAAAACGTTTGATAAGTGATTTTCAACTAATTTTTTTATTATTGCTCTGTTTCTTTAAAAACATTTTGAAGAATACATTTAAAACTATATATATATATATATATATATATATATATATATATATATATATATATATATATATATATATATATATATATTCACATACATCATCTATACATATATGCATTTTATTTAAATGTCAAACTTTGGTTATGTAGTGTTGTTAAAAGCTTTGTATTTCCATAATAAACATTGTTTCTGAGATGTTTTAAGTAGTTCGCTTTTATTGTGTGTATTGGTTTCTATTAAAAATATCCAATGATTTATTAAACCAATATGTACATGAAATTTGATTAATTTTATGTAATAATACGTTACAGTTATGAACATTACGAAACTAAAAGTAAATCTTGATAGCGAAAGAAGAGAAATTATCAAAGCAAAAAATATCAAGGTTTAATCTGCACAAAGCAATATCTATAAACTATGCAGATTTTAATTCAGGACATATGCTTTGTTAAGATTATGAAAAAAAAAAGAGTTATGGGCATGACCTCTATAGTCAGGTTATGGAGGGGAAGTTTTTTTAAAAAAATTGTCATAGTGCAAAATGATTGCAACGAGTTAAGCAAACTATATACTGGAGTATTAAAAACTTTAAAAAGACGGAAATGTCCCAATTTGAGATTTTTGGGAACAAAAAAAAGATTGTGAATGCGGCGGTTAGCCTACCATAAAATGATGTCAAACAGCATTTATTCAGCCGTTAAACATGGAGGTTGCTCCGTATCTAGGTAGCTTTTTTATTTAATGAAAAATGAGGTTCGAGGTTCGACGAAGACTCTAGCTCAGTAAGTGACATCGGTAAGGAATAAGAGGTGAACTTTCTTGTTAAATTTTCTTCCGAAGTGCTTTGCAATAAGACCAAAGGATTTCTGGGAGCTAAAACTAAAAAAAGAAAAAAAAATTTTGGATTAAAGGTATTATTGACAATTGAAGACAGAGTGTACGTACGCCGTTTTACTCTCTTCTAAAACTTTACTTTTGTTTAACAAAAGCATCGAATTTCACGAGTTTAACAAATCATTTTTATGTTATGCAACATAGATATGTCGAAAAACCTCCTAACGTAGATATGTCGAAAACGGCCTCCTCCCCTTTGTACGCATCTGTTTGCTTTATAGGCAAACAAGTGCGTACAACGGGAACGAGGCCCTAAGTTAGAAAGTTTACTGCTTATGTACTTTATGGATACCCATAAGTTATCTTTTTATATAAAACCATGTTATTTGTAATACTTTAAAACATTATGTTACATATAAAAAAACAATTTTTAGAATAAAAATCATCAATGGCTTGGTCTGGGCCACCGGGATACCGGGAAATTCCCGGTGGGCCGGTTGCCATAAAAAAAATCATATTTTTAGATAGTACATTTTATTTTCCATTGATTATTATAATAAACAATGGAAAATAAAATGTACTAACAAATAGTACATTTTATTTTCCATTGATTATTATAATAAACGGTAAACTAAAATGTAACTAAAAGAAAATTGTAACCTTTTATCCAAACTCTGACTTTCGATATAAATTGAACAGTAATCAATGCCAGCCAAGTGAAGAAACTTAAAACAACTATAATTATTTTGTGAAACCCCTATCAGATTTTTTGAAATCATTTTTTAAATTTCATCCAAACAAAAACAACTTTAATCTAAAAGTTAAAATTACTTAACACAAGTTTTATTTCAGAAACAATAGGCCTTGTCACTCGCAAAAATACAAAAACTGTTTTGTTCATTTTGCCTGGCATTTATCAAAGCCACAGATCAATCAAGATTCTTTAGTGGATATAACTTATTTTATTGATATAGAAATTTATTGATATAGAAATATCGTGAAATATGTGTTTAAACATAAAATAAGGTAACAACTTTTACCAATTTTTTAGTAACGTCCCCTATTTTTAAATTTAAGACATGCACGTAACACCATACATGAATCTGATCCGAGGAGACTCTATTTAATCAGGTGTTGAATCCATTTTATTGACCTTGCATATTGGAGGCTCCATCGGTCGCTTTACCAATACATTTACTTAAATAAATGTCTACCTTTTCAAAAACGCCACATATCAAACCACACATTCTTTTTCCAGGTATTGATGTGCAATTGACTATCAATATTACACGTTTATGTACAGCTTCTTAAACATACCGGATTACAATAGAACATCATTTTTGACAAAAATATGACCATGTTGCCACGACCTCTTCTGTTGCTAACTGAACCATGCCAGAATTCACTTTTTCTAACCACCTCTACAATATGTGCTTCCAAATACGGATCAAATTTGCTAACAAGAAAAAGAATATCCAAAAAATTCTCATGGTTTTCACTGTCATCAAGCAATAACCCAGACTCTTCTGCACCTCTGTTGCTAAATCCACGCATATCAAAAACTTTTAAAGTTTCTATGATTTTTTCTAAAATGAAACGATTCTTTTTAACCTCTTCTTTTTAACCTCTTCTTTTGCAAAAAAAATGTATTATTTGTTGTTACTTTGTACTTCAGAAGTTCAATTTGCATACTCGTAATAATACTATGCGTATTAAAATTTGTTTCTGGTTACAATCTTGTCATGATATTATTGTCATCACAAGTTGCTTGTAAAAGGTCATTCTCAAAATTAAATATATTTTGAACAGATTAAGGAATTTGATGAGCCACTCAAATCATTCATGCTGATATCTTTTGATAAAGACCTTTTCACAAGAATTAATAATAATGCAATCATTGATGTTTTGGCATCGAATAGTCATACAATGAAAAAGTTACTATACTAGTCAATAGTAAATAGTGACTGTGTCTACTATTTATAGACTTCAATTTACAGCAGTGTTTAAGAAATATTTGTTTTTATCAATATTTGGATTGAGAAGATTAAAAAAAAATTTTTTTCATAAAATAACAATAAATAAATGAAACATAAGATGAGGTGGGGTGCCGTGACCAAATTTCCCGGGCCGTTTTTTCAAGCCAGTCTGACCCTGGCCTTAAGATCAATTTTCTGAATTTTTAAGACTAAATATTATTTCTAGGAACTTTTTAGCGGTAGTATATATATGCAAGGGTAATTATACGGCGGTGTATGTGACCCTATAAAAGACTATTTTCAATATATCGGCCACTTGGCACATTTCAGTTGGTAGATTTTTTAGTTTTGAGGACTATTTATGAGGAGTTTTTGAAGATTCGCCCCTCATTTTATTCATAGAGTTACCCGTGTATATATGTTGTGTTCCACGTTTAACTTATGTTACACACGCAACAACTTTATTAAACATTATCCTATTTAAACTGTTTATTTAATTTTAAACAACAATGTAAAAAATCTGTTAGTCTGAAGAATAAGATAAGATAAAAAGCTTTGAGTGTGACAAAAAGATGGCGAACATAGGACCAAAAATACTGTTTAACTTACGTTACACAGAAAAATAACTAAATATATGTTTTAACTTTTAGGTTAGATTTCTACGAATCGGTATTATTAGAAATAAATAAATAATAACATTATTATTGGATCTTACAAGATCATAAAACTATACTCTTCAAAGTGTTTAGTTGCTCAATAAAACAAGGAATATTTCCTTGCCAACTAAAGATCGCCAAAGTTACACCAATATATAAAAGTGGTGAATTATCAAATAAAATTAATTATCTATCAATTTCTGTACTCTCTGGTTTTTCAAAGGTTTTTGAAAGGATTCTTTACAACAAAATATATGAACATCTTTCTAAAAATAAAATATTAAACGCCATTCAATATGGATTTAAAAAATTTTAAAAAATAATTCCACGAAACACGCAATACTTCATGTAACTAGAAATATTGCAGATTCTTTTGAGAATTTACAATTTACTCTTGGAGTTTTCACTGATCTATCAACATAGAGCTAATTAAAATTTCAAATTGGTTTAAGTAAAATAAACTCTCAATTAACTTGGAAAAAACTAAATTGACTTTATTTTATCCAAAATCCCAAAATAACTTTTACCAAATGATATGCTTTAAATATATATTGGCAATGTATAAAGTGAGAAACTTTGTAAATAGACATTCATTAATTCAACTTTATCACTCGCTAATCCAATGCCATATAAACTATGCAAATATCGCATAGGGTAGTGCTAAAAAAATTCAATTAAATCCTCTATATCGGCAACAGAAACGTATAGCACGTCTAAAAAACTTTAAAGATTGTTATACTCATGAATATACAAATGAATGTTCTTAATATGTACCAGCAAAACGTTTTTAATGTTCTTTTATTTATGTACAAATGTAAGATTAACCTAACCCCTATATCTTTTCAAAATTTGTATGCAATAAAGCAACAAAACAAATATGACACAAGAAATGACAATCTTATTTATCAACATCTCATACAAGTTTTGGAAGATCTCTTTTAATATACTGCGGAACTCTCCTGTGGAACAAAATAGTTTTGAAAAATTTTGGTTTTTCTCTAGTTGGAGTTTTCTTACTTTTAAAATTAAGCTAAAAAAAGTTATTTTGTCAATTGATAATATCTTTGAGTTCTTTTGAATTTATACCTTTTAAAAAAGTGTGCAAATCCTAAATATATTGTTTTATTTTGAAATATTTAGTTTTATATATATTCTTTATGTTGTTAAACGTTATTTTATGTTTTGAAATATCTGGTTAGATTTAAATTTTATTTCTAAACGTCAATTATTGTAATTATTTAACTGGTTATATTTTTAATGCATTGCTAAACGGCTCTCAGTGACAGGATCTTACGATCCTCTTTGAGTCTCGTCATTCTTTAAAACACGATTATCGTTATTTAAACAGCCAGTAGTTTTATTAGTTTCATTTATTTAAAATGCTTTAATATATAAACATTTATTTCTTGTTAAAAAAAAAAGTTTATAACTAATTCAAAGTCATTCAAAGTTTATACAAATAACCGGTCGCTTTCTTACTAAGAGATTTTCATCAAAATTAATTAAAGTTATGGGAATCAAAAAACAGTTTTTTTTCGAAGAATAAGAAGCTAGTTTTAAATGTTTTTTTAAAGCACCAAAACAAAGGTTACTTTTATTTTTAGGTTATTTCTTTAACTTTACACAAATTCAAAATTAAAATGTGCTGAAACTAAGCATCTTTATTTAAAACCTTATATGTAAAAGCATAAGATCTATTAAAATATGTGTTGATACTTGAAATCAACACAAATATATTAATAAAAAATTTAAATTTTTTAATGAATCTTTTAAAAGAACATAATTTTCAACTGTCCCAAACGAAAAAGCAAGAAATATGATGTATTTTTGATAAAATATTTCTTTGCTATTCTTAACTATGTTTATATTTATCAACAAATTAAAAATTTTGTAAAATAACCACACAGCGTTCAATAATTATGACCTAATAAAATTTGTAACCCCCTCAAATTGAGGGGGATAAAATTTTATATGATCATAATTTTTGAAAGCTTAGAGATTGTATAAAGTTTAAAATTTATCAGTAAGTATAAACGTAAATATTTTCAGATTGTTCCGTGTCTGGAAGTTAGCATCAAAAATCTAAAACATCAAACAATGGTGTATCCGCCCTAGGGTAGGATGGATGCAGGATAGGATGGATGCATCCATAGTATATTATATTATATATTAACACCATCCATAGTATATTATATTATATATTAACACTGGCTTTATTTTGCTCTTCAGATATATCGAATATTTTGTATTAAATTTTTTCACTTTATAGTTTTTCTTTTTTTTTTTTTTTTGCAAACTTTCATTAAATTAACTTGAGAATTTACTTTTGATAGCAATTAAAAATCACTAAGCAATAGTCATAAATAAAATAATTATCAATAATACGCTTTGTACAACTGTTTTGAATTATTGCGTTCTTTATTTTTCTTATTTATATCTTTTTTTCAGTGAAAATATAAAAAAAGAATGTAAATATTCTTATATGTAATATGAAAGATTAATATTTGCTAAAATGTGACATATTCCCATGATATATTAATAGCTATGCAAAATTGCAAAATCAATATTTTCCCGTTTATCTTTTAATGTTTACTTTTTTTTGTGTTTTTAAAGAAAGATAACTGTCAAACCACAACATTATTTAAAAAACCTCCTAAAATTAAAATTTATATATAGCTTTGAATTGTATGCCCACGAATAAGTTCCTTAAATTTTCTATAATTTTTTGAAAGCTAAGATCAATGAGAGATCCAATAAAATCTCAAACAAAACTCATCTATTTTGCTTTATTTTTTAAAAAGATAAAATTAGAAAGAATTTTTTTTTTAAAAAGAGCACCTACTCTAAAAGTTAGTAGGGTTTCTTCAAAAGTCCTTTAAAAGCCCATATGTTTTAAAAGTGTATAGAAAATCTAAAAAATATTTTTTTTTGGATAGCTCAGCTGGCATAAATGCCCACTTGACGTCTGTTTGATCTCCTGTCGACGTCTTAAATCAGTCTTACGCTCGTAAAACCGCTGTTACTTTATACTAAGTACATTTTCTATTCAATAGATTAATCATAAATTACAAGTATACGTGGAGTTTATTATGTAAATTTACTATTTACATTTTCGTTAAAACTTAAGTATATAGTTGTCTTGTATATATTTGTTTTACAATTAAAATAAAATTGAAAAAAAATAAATAAATAACGTTGCTGAAAATCATGTAGATAGAAAATCAACCGCAGAGTTAAATCGCAAAATTAAGATCATGTAATTAGAAAATTGATGCAGAACAAACAGATAATAAAATTATTTAACATTATGTAATTAGAAAATTATTGCAGTATTAACAGAGTTTAAAATTATGTAACATTAGAAATTAAAATGAGTATTGAGTTAAATAAGTAGGTTTTTTCTCTGTCAAATAACCAATTATAGTTATTATAAAATATAGAAAAACAAGTTTACAAATGTATACCTGCGATATGGCATTTAAAATAAGCGAAAGAAGCAAAAGAATAATCGTTTATATCATTTTTTTTTCTTCGTAAGGTGTTAAAATTATGGTGAAAAAACATCTCAAAATTAAAAAAAGAGGGGCATTGTTTTTCCACAAAACACTAAAATAACAAGTTTTGAGAGGATAAACAATTTAGCATAAAATAAATAAAAGAAAAAGGATTTGGGATCAAGAAAAAAACGAAACATTTTGTTTGTTGGATTATTGAAATTTGATTGCCACATAACATATTTTTGGAGCATTTTAAAAGAAATAAAAAAGAAAATTTATCTTCTTATTTTATAATGGCACATTTTAAATTTGATTAAAATAAAAACATGTGCTTGATGCTAACAGTAAAAAAAGCTATAATTAGCTTAATAAAAAGTTCTAACTTCTTATTGACATTAAAGTTTAATATTTTTTGCTATTTATAGTGTTTCAGTTTTATTTTTATTTACATATACTATTTTTATTTATATATACTATTTTTATATATTTATATATACTATTCACTCTGTAAATAGTATATGTAAATAAACTAAAATATTTTTTCGGTATTTTAACTAAAATTTTTTTAAACAATTTTTTTTTAATATTTGCTGTTGATAAAAATGTGTCAAAGGTTGAAATTTGCATTAAAAGGATGTTAGTTATGATAAAAAGTATATACAACATATTATGATCGACAAACATTGTTCAAAAAGTATAGAGAAAGGGTGAGAAATAAAAACTCGAAAAAATCAAGAAGAAAAAAAACGAAAAAATTAAGGAAAAGTAATAAAAGAGCTTCTTATTAAACGCATGATGTAAAAAAGTAATGTACAAAAACAAGAGGAAGCTATAAAAAGTAAAGAAAGTAACGCACATAAACAAGACAAATCAATAAAAAGTACTTAAAAAAGGAAAATGGCTGCAAGCAAATTGAATGAGGTGAAAACCAAAATGAAGGTTTTCAAGCCAAAACTACAAATTGCCATTTTTAGTTATTTCTTCAGATATTTTTTCAGGTGTTTTTAGAGCTTGTATCATATTTTAAAGCATATGGTTCATTAATAAAGTTTTATTTGTTTGTCAGACATAAATAATAAACATTTAAGAAACCTTTTAGACCTATATTATTATCATATAAAATTGTAGCTAGCAATTGTTAATTAAATATTTGAAAAGCTTTTCTATTTTAAGCGTTATTTTTTTTAATTTAGATAACCCATTTATTTTAATTTATCATAAACTCATTCAAAAAATTTTTATGACGGTTTCATATGACAAAAATTTGGTGCAACTCTATTTGTGAAGTTGTGGTTTTATTGAAGTTATTTCTAGTTTCAAGACGCATTTAGCGTGGTACTCCAACTAAAAAAGGAAGTATGTTATTAATATAGAACCATTAAATATTTTGAAATAATTTTTACTCAGGACATCATATTTTAATTTTGAGTCATGTTTAAAAATTCAAGTATTTGGAAAACCGGAGTTTTTCTACTTTTCCGGATTAATTTAAAACCGGAGTTTTTCTACTTTTCCGGAATAATTTATACTACTGATAATAAAAAGATGTATACCGATAGTTTTTTTATAAAACATGTTTGTTTAATATATTATTTTGTTTTTTTTTAACAATAAATAACAATGGTTTTGGGTGAATAACCTAATTCGGTTCTCTATACAGTTTACACCTGTAAAAACGAATTGAAGTATCTTACTACAGAAATAGCGAGAATTTTTTTTTTTATAAAAAGCTGATTTGTTTTATAAAATTTGTATCAAATAAAAATCCTGCTACCTTTGTAGTAAAAATAAATCTTTGTGGACTGAACAGATTCAATCAATTAATCTTTGCGGACTTACAAAACAAAACTATAAAGCTAAAACTTATTTTTTCTTTTCTTAGTTTTTAAATAATTTAATATTATTAAGTTGAAAAAAATTTAAGTATAGAAAATAAAGTGCAGAAGTTTGATTTTTATCATTAACAATTAAAAAATTTATCAAAAACATCAGAAACTCCCCTGCTTAAAAATTTATCAAAAATTTATCAGAAACTCCCCTGCTTAAAAAGCGAATTAAAAAAATGATCAATTTAAATTATCATTTTTTAAATTAGGAACTACTAACCTAATTTTGAAAAAAAATATATTTAAAAAGTTGAAATTGGAAAATCTTTAAAAAATATTAAAAAAAAAATCCTACTTCCGCATAGTGAGACGTTGCGGTTATTCTATTGAAATCATTACATTTACATTTGTGACCTCTTGGGATTATAAAATAAAGTCCAGTTGAGATTATAAAATAAATGCTTCTTGAGGTTATAAAATAACGGTGGGTTGATGATTTATCCATTTTATTTATTGTTTTACATATTTTGAACTACTGCATCATAACTCCTCATATTTTTTCTTCTTTCAAGTCGTCAAATTAAGTTTAACAAGCCAATCTTCATATGCAAAATTTGCGAAAAGTTTTAATCTTTTTAGCTTACCTTTTCAATATTTCCACGTTATGAATATAATTGAAGAATAAATATAAAGACAAAACTATTCAAACATTTTACTTTATATATAGTAACTTAAAAAATCTCTTCATTTATATCATATCAAGATTTTTTTAAATATTAAAGCAACGTAACCGTTTCTTTTGATCAAATGATATTTTGAACTTTATCTAACTTGTCATTATTTTTCGACTGATGATAAGATCTTTGTATCACCAGTAAAGAATTTTGTGATATTTTTCAGGCATTTGAGCCTGACATGTTTATAAATATTACAAAAGGTAAATCTTTTGTAATATTTATAAACATTTGAAGACAACATTGAAAACAATATTTGAATATAAAATTGAAACAAATATTTGAGCAGCCATTGCTACACGTGCTAACCACTGCGCTATAGTGGTTAGCGCACTTTCCTCAGAAGCTAAAGATTCATGGTTCAAAGCCACCTCTGAGCAGGTTTTACAACTTTGGCAAAAAAGGAGGCGTGAACTTCCTTTCAAATGCTCTTCCATCGTGCTCTGTGATATGACCGCAAGGAATTCTCGGGCACCTAAAATAACATTATAACAGTAATAAAAATAAAAATAAATTTTTGTAAAGATTTGTGCTTGGCAAGAATCTTCACGAATATAAAGGTTTGTAAATAAGGTTTATCAAAGCATGTTTCAATGACAACACCAACTTGTTTGACTCTTTAAGGTCCGCTACTTTTAAAACCAGCGGAAAATTACGATAAAAGTTGACGGAAATAAAAGTATTGTTGAGGTTTTATATTTTCCACTAGCATTTTGTTTAATGCCGTATGCGCATGCTCAAAGTACTTATTCGCAGTTTTTTGTTGTTGTTGTTATTTTATTATTTGTTTGTGTTATAGTAAATAATATTTATCTTGTTAAAATATAAAATACAGCTAACTCCCATATTTTTTGAAATTCTTAGTTGTTTGAATTTCCCAGTTATTCAAACCTCCACGAGGAATTTAACGCAGTGGTTAGAACTCTGGCTCAGAACCAAAGGGTCCGAGGTTCGACGACGGCTCTAACCCAATAAGCGACATTGGTAAGGAAGGAGGTGTGAACTTTCTAGTTAAATGTTAGATAAATCTTTCGCGGTACTCTGTGATCAGACTATAAGGACTTCTCGGAGCACCTTAATAACCACAAAACAAAACAAAACAAGATTACATCAAATAAATGATATTTCAGATAAATTAAAATTTACTTTTATGAGCAACATTTCAACAAAATATAAATTTTAGCTGTAAAAGTTAAATGTTCATTATCTGCACTAGTAAAAAAAAGTTATCCCCGTTTAATAAAATATACTTTGACGAGAGTAGGTAACTTGAAATCACTCCCTACCACATTCAATTTGTAAAAACAACAAGCTGATTAGATAAAATTAGTTTTCTATTTTAAATTTCTATGACTGATGATGCGCTCTAGCTATTTCATGGTAATGGTTTACATGTATTTTAATGCTGCTGGTAATGTGAGGTAGCCTTGTTTTGGAAAAAACGTAATAATATATTTTTTGCAATAATTTAGTTAAAAAATTTTGCTATATACGATTTACAATGACCGAGCGAGTTTTAGAAAATGCGAGCTATTAACTTAAAGACAAAAATTATGTTTTCTAATTTGCACCAAGTTATTTGAAGTTCATAAAAAAAACCGTAATAGAAGAATTTAAATAATTGTTCCCAAGATGATTGTTTTTGATTGTTTTTGCTCGTTATTTAACTGTGAGTGTTTCTCTTTTACTGTGAACAGTAAATAAATCAAAGCAAAATCTCCAAATTAAAAAAACAGACTTTTTAAATTTTGCTAGAAACTTCTCAAAACGTTTGGTCTGAATATATTAGAAAATTAAAAGCTTGTTTAAAAACTTAGGTTTACACTGTAACCGTAAAACAATAACTTGGGTTATGGTGTGAACTGAGTCAACATGAAAAGATGCATCTATTTTATGATCTTAGTATGTGATTTTTATTATTAAGGTGCTTTAAAAAGACCTAACGGTCTTTTTCACAGATCACCGTTCTTCAACGGTGCTCTGTGAAAAGACCGTGAAGTCTTTTTAAAGCATTTCTATGAAATTCTTGTATTTTAGCAGAATTTCATAGAAAAATTTTTTTTTATCAGAATTCAAGTCAGAAAATGCTGAGAGACTATGAAGCTATTTTGATAACAAGAATAACTATCCCTTATTAGATTGAGAAATCTATATTATTTAGTGAACATTTAGCTCAACATTGAAAAAAAAAAAGAATTAGTTTTTATCATCTTTCTAACAATATTTTGTTTTTTGACTTTTCCATAAAATTTTGCTGATTTAGATTGTTAAAATATTCATAACCAATCATTATACCAGAATCTTATTTAGATTCTGGTATAATGATTGGTTATGATTATTTGTGATGAAGTTATTTACTGTGTTTAAACAAAAAAAAATAATTTCTCTAATTTTTAGAATGATAGATTTTTATGCGCTTAATGTTAAAAAGTTATAAAAAATTGGTAAAAATTGATTGTTAGTCAATTACTATAATATGGAATAGTGTTTTCTCAAAACATTTATATGAATGTGCAGTTGTTCCACTATGATAAACTTTTTAGATAAAAGGAGATTAACCTTTTAAATAATAAAAAATTAACTTTTTTGATAACAGGAGAATAACTTTTTGGTTAACAGGAGATTAATTATTTAGATAACAGGAGTTTACATTTTTAGATAAAAGGAGATTAACTTTTTGAATAAATGGAGATTAAATTTTAAGATAACAGGAGATTTACTCTTTAGATAACATGAGATTAACTTTTTAGATAACAGGAGATTGACTTTCAGATAACATGAGATTACATTTTTAAATAACGTGGAAACTATTTTTAGCAAAGTATTTATCAGACACTAATATTGATAAATATATATTTTTAAGACATCAGTTCGAATTTTTGTTTTTGTTGTTATTCTTGAAATACTTAAACTTTGTTTAGTTGGCCATCCACACCCGGTGGGAAATCGGCTAGCGAATAGCTAGCTGTAATCGTAACTATAAAGACAGCGATTTGACCACAAGGATCGGCAGCTTTTTTAAGTTAGCGAAAAGCTATCGATATTTGTAAAGACAAAGACAGCAATTTGGCTACGAAGATAGCTTAATAAGCTATAGACCACAGGCTTTTGTAGCTAGCGTCATATCGTAATAAAATTGCTGTCTAAAAAATTTTAATATGCAGCTATCAACCTGCTATAGATTTGTAGATATTTTGTAGCTAGCTACAAAGCTACGATATGTTGCTAGCGACACATTGCTACAAAATCGCAAAGTTTAAAGTTTAATTATTCTCACGTTTATAATAGACTCAACACTGAAAACCGAATTTTTAAAGATGTTAAAGACATTAGGAAAAAAAACAATAAAAAAAAAAAAATCGCTACAAAATTGCTATAAAGCTAGCTAATCGCTCGCTAGTCGCTAGCTCATTTTCCACCGGGTAATTACCATATATTAAATATCATAATTTATTGAAGCACGTTATTCCATTATAATATGCTGCAGAGCTCCTTATATTTAGAGCAAAAATTTCAACAGGTGCTTGTTTATATATGTTTTTGTTTACTTTTAGTCAAAACATCAAAATATTTCCGTTTAAAATGATTTCTTTGTAACTTTTGTCATAATTTAAAAAGTACAATTGTATTAACAATTTTGGATTGAGTAGGATACATGTTTTTTCAACTTGCTTCTGCAGCATTTAATTTAAATTTGATCCACAAACTTATTGGTATACAAAAATTATAAAATCCTATAAATAAAATAAAAAAATAAGTCTATGATGTATCCAAACCAAAAGATGTTAAACTCACTTTCCTCACATTTAGGATAAAGAGGAGGGCAGAGTTTTGAAGTTTTTGTTTTCAATTTCTAATCACTAAAATATTATTTATTTATTTTTTACACACTCCAACAGTTCAATATAATCTTAGCTTTTTATTCTTGAAAAATAAAAAAAAGTTATTTTTGTACTACAGAGTTTCTATAAGAAACAAAATATAAGCTTTACTATTTAAACAAATTACAAGCGTGTTTTATAGCAAATAACAAATTCTTTTATTCTCTATTCTATTCCAAAAAAAGTGTTTTAGTGTCAAAAGTCAGTTTACGGTACGGTGTGCGTGTATGTATGTTTTATATGTCTGTGAGAGTGTGAGAGTATAAATATATATATATATATATATATATATATATATATATATATATATATATATATATATATATATATATATATATATATATATATATATATATATATATATATGTATATATATATATATATATATATATATATATATATATATATATATATATATATATATATATATATATATATATATATATATATATATATATATATATATATATCGCTATTCAATTTTTGAATTTTAAAATTTTTCCCAACTTGCTAATTTTATGATAACTAATTTTGTCTGATTAAAAAAAAGTGTATATTTAGTCATGCAATATATTTTTTAATATAAAAGCGTCGGATTAAGTTAATAAATATTTTAAGTCCTGTTTAAAAATATTATAAAATTAATACTTAAAAACAGTATTATTGATTTCTTTCACTTGAACTTTAATTTGTTTCGAATATATAATGTTGACACATTATAATCTACTTTATTGTGTACCACTATCGTTTATCGTATTTTTATAGTGTACCTGTCGTCTACAACATGCCGTCTGTTTTTAATGTAAAATATATAAATAAATAGAAGAATTTCTAAGTAAAAATTTCTTTGTCGTTTTAAAGTTGCTTTGAGTTTGATTTTAAGAATGGTCACGTAACAATTCTGTCTCATTGACACCAGCTTAGTTGAGGTTATTCTTGCTCAGCAGTCATCTTTTTTTTGCTCACCGACGGAGCAGTTCTCCGAGCGCCATCTTAACTTTTTATATATCGCCTGTAAACTACAACAATTTCATTATTGTCTCATTTAATACTAGTGAATGTCTTTAGCGTCGTACTCATATCGATAAGTTTGTTTTTACACATACAAGATTTTACATTTTTAACTTTATATTCTGTTATTGTATTATCATCAGAACAATAAACTTCAATTTTTTTATGCTTTACTAAGACTTCTACACAATCGGTGTTACGCTTGTAATCGTCTATAATATTTGTCAAATTTTTATAGTTTATGTTTGGGTACTGATTCAACACGCTCTGTGGTAAAATACATGTACCAACGCATACACCAACTTTTACTCGTTTCAATGTAGAGCAGGACCGTTCTTTATTTCCAAAATGGCGTTTTACTGTAATCCTTCGACAATTTCCTTCATCTATGTTAAAATTAACAATTAATCTTATAATCTCATATTTTATACAAAATATGTTTTTTAATATATATATATATATATATATATATATATATATATATATATATATATATATATATATATATATATATATATATATATATATATATATATATATATATATATATATATATATATATATATATATATATATATATATATATATATATATGCATACATATATAAAATATATTAAACAAATTTAATATATATTAACATAGAAATTTTATAATGTGATTTTGCTAATAACATTTGTTTTATTCATTATAAAAAGTTTTATAGTGGGCAACTAAACTAAAATTTCTAATGAGAATAAGAATTTGTAAATCAAATTAAAACTTTATAAGATAAAAGTTTTTACTTGATTTATTCATTGTTTTATTAAATGCGTAGTCAGTCGGTGTTTAGAAGGAAAAAACGTAGATTAAGTTGTTATTTACGTGTGTAAATTGACGCCAAGAACTTTTTCTTCCTGTTTATCGATATAAAAAAATAAAAATAGTAGTTGCTATAGAAAACTTTGTTTATTTTAATAACGTGCTGGTTTTGGGACAAGATTTGTTAGAGTACATTTTATCTTATTCGAGGTTCCCTCTAATAAAGTAGTACAAAATTGCGTCCTTAAGAAAAAATTAGAACGAGGAGTTAATTATTTCCGGTTACGTAGCGCTCAAAATGCACTGTAAAACAAAATTAAACAAAAAGTTATTTAGAAAACTTGGATAATAAACACTGAAAGGTAATTTTTGAATGTTTAAGGCCTATTATAAAATATGGATTTAATAACAAAAAAAGTCAAATCTTGTAAAATAATCTTTTAAAGCATACATAATTTTACAAAAACTTATATTTAAAATTCTAACCACCTGCTAGATATTTTTTAAAGAAAAAATTCACAATTATTATTTTTTTTTATTTCTTTAAAATCTCTCTCTGTTTTTCTTTTTAAAATATTAACATGCAAAAATAAAAAGTAAAAGATTAAATCTATTTTGTCGAAATTAAAAACTTAATCATAATTAAAAAATAAAATTCTTTTCAATAAAAGAAACTATTTTAAAAACAAAATTTACTAAGTTGAACTTTAAATCAGCAAAAATTTAAAATTATCATCTTTGTATAAATTTTTGGGAATCTGGTTTTGAAAATATATAACAGGTCGAACAGTATATACCAAAGCACATTAACAGGTTGAAGCAAAACCTTAAATTAAACTTGAAAGTCTTATAAAGTTTGGTATTTTGTGATAAAAAATTTACATTAGCAGTAAAAAATTAATCTTAAAGTTGTTCTCACAACAAAAAGAAATTGGAAATTTTTTTTTATTTGTGTAACTATCTTGCTGTTGTGCTTCATTTTTATACGTAATTTCCGTACCCCAAGATGCGACGGAAAACACCAGTCGATTAAACGCGTTTTTTGATGTGTTGGTTACACAATTTTTTTAAGAAAAAAAAGTAGTTCAAAATTAAAAATGCGTAAATATTTTAGTATTTTTAAAATTCACTTTTTTGCAGAATTTTCAAAACAGATGTTCCAAACAATTTAGACACACATATATATATATAGTACAATTTAGACACATATATATATATATACACACACATATATATATATATATATATATATATATATATATATATATATATATATATATATATATATATATATATATATATAGTTATAGATAAATATATATATATATATATATATATGTATATATATACATATATATATATACATATATATATATATACATATATATATATATATATATATATATATATATATATATATATATATATATATATATATATATATATATATATATATATATATATATATATGTATATATATATATATATATACACACACACACATATATATATAGTTATAGATAAAAGTATATATATATATATATATATATATATATATATATATATATATATATATATATATATATATATATATATAATATATATATATATATATATATGTATATATATATATATATATATATATATATATATATATATATATATATATATATATATATATATATATATATATATATATATATATATATATATATATATATGGTATATGTTTATATATATATATATATACATATATATATATATATATATATATATATATATATATATATATTTATATATATATATATGTATATATATAGTAATAATATATATATATTACCACTTTACATTAATTATTAATATATATCCTCAACTAAAAAAATGACATAGCTATTACTAAAAGTGTTTTGATAAAAGAAAATTTTTTAAAAAAGTTGTTCAACACTCACATTGTAGTAGGGAGATTGTTGATATTCCGATTTCTCCGCCATTTTTAATCCGGACAGGATTTGAAGGTTTTGCAGACACCATTAGAAGCATGCAGTAAATGCAAGTTAAAGGAGTATATATAACTATATCTTTCATTATCCAGATTTCGTAACGTTCAGTTTCACATTGATTTATAATATCAACAAGTTTTGTGAATTCCATCCAAACATCATTAATTCTATATAATTCTAAAAAAAATGACGTGTTAATACACGTATAGAACTTTGCACTTCGGTAACCGCAACGTTTCCATTAAAACATTTTCAAAAAGTCGTTTAAAAAATCAAAACAAAGTTTTAAAATATTTTTCAAATATAATATCTATACACATACATTAAGTCGATAATTTTTTTTTTTTTTTTTGATTTTCATTTAATCGTAAGTATCAAGTTTTACAATTTTATAACGCCACGCTTTCTTTCGCTCACAAATAACTTTTTTAAAAGCGCAAATTTTCAACTTCCATATTTTCAATTCTACAAAGATTTCTCTTAAAACATTTCTTAGCCGTTTTTCGCATGGTAAAACCATCGGATAACAATATAGAGTGTTTAACTTAACATAATAAGCGATGTTTACACAGCAAAAAAGATAGCGATGGTAAAATAATACCAAGTTTTAATTGATGAAATATTTTGGTGCATGAGTTTTATTGGGTAACCCGAAATAAAATTTACATTTAATTCTAGTTAAACAGTCAATATTTTTTTTTTTTCATTTTTTGACCTGAGTCTGATCCTCTGTCTAATTTCATGTTTCTTTTGTATTAAAGACTTTGAGCTCTGCACAATCTTTTTTTTTAAGCAGCTTTTAATAATGTTTTATAAAAATAAATGTTTATTTGTGCACGGCTCATTTTATGCATGAATAAAAATAGAATGTAGATAAGTATAACATTATCTAATATATATATATATATATATATATATATATATATATATATATATATATATATATATATATATATATATATATATATATATATATATATATATATATATGTATATATATATATATATATATATATATATATATATATATATATATATATATTATATATATATATATATATATATATATATATGCAACGATTATATTTAATAAATAATAGTAATAAATAATAGTAATAATAAAAGAGAGTTTGTAGAAGTACTAGAAAAAGTAATAAAATATTTTATTTATAAAGATAAAAAAAAAAAAAAATATTACAAACTTCGATTGATCAGTTTCATAATATTAAACAAAATTAATTTTTGCATAGAAGTTGTAAAGAAATTGAAAAGTATGAAAGTTGCATAGAAGTTGTAAATTTTTTATTTTACAGCCACTGAAGTGACAATAAATACATGGAACGGTCAATTTTTTAATGAGAGGTATAATGAATAGATGAAACGTAGTTTAGCTCAGTATTCGCATAAAAATGAAAACTGATTTATCCCAAATATAAATCAAAACATAATTTTACCACATTTTTTTATTTTTTCATTTTATAAATTATAACTTTATTAACAAATTTAGTTAAAATTAAGATATAAGTTTGTACTGACCATAAAAAGATGTTTCAAAAAATCTATTCACAATATATATTTATGCTTGACAGACCAATTCAAACAAAATAGAAAAGGTTTGAAAAACCTGCAAATTTGATAAGGTTTGATAAACTAATATTTCATTTTTATAACACTTAAGTAATATCAGCGTTACATTTAGAAAAACAAAAACAAAATCAAATCTCCAGCTGCAAATTACTTCCAACAGCTTCAATAGGAGGCAGTAGTTACTAAAATAGTGAGAATAAAATTGTGCAAATAGTAGTGTTTGTGAAAGACAGATGTTGAACAACATATTTTTTTTTAATTTATAATTTATGTAATTTATGTTACTTCAAAACACAATTTGATAACTAGCATTGTTGTGTTTGAATTTATAACATCATTAATCGTCATGCAAAAAACAATATTAATAACAAAAACAAGCGGTATTAAAATTGATTTATTACAAATAAAAATATTTTAAAGAAAAGTTTTTAAAATAATATTTAATAAATAGTATTAAATAAATATTATAAAATAAAAAGTATCTTGAAAAAAAAAAGAGTTTTGAACTTTTATTTGAATAATTAAAAAAAATGATTTAAACTATGATTTAAAAGCAAAATGTTTGTAAATAAAAGTAATTACACGAATACTTGTTATCACATAGTAATAATAATAATAAAATAATAGTAGTAATAGAAATTTGTATGTATAACATGCATAATTATGCATATTGGGGCAAATTATGTCGAGTATACTTGATAAGTAAATTAGATTCTTAAAAAAAAAAAAAAAAAAACACAAAAAAAAAAAATACAAAACCACAAAACTTGAAAATGGCTTAAGTATTTATTTTGATATATCAGAAAATAAAATGATTGACATATTAAATTGTTTTTTTATTTTTCAACTAGAATTTGATAAAGCAGTTAATGTATAAAACCTTTACTAAATAACCATAATTGTTGTTCCAACGGCTGCTGCAGATTTTCGATAAATTGCATTTTTTTTTTAATGTCATTTTAAAAATAAGATTTTAACATAGTAAAATGCAACATCAAGTTTTTCTTGTAAATGAATAAAACTTTTAAATAATGTAAATGAACGATAGAAATGTCAAAATGTGGTCAAAATGTAACCCATATGCGTGCCCGTTTCCAGCTCTTTATATTATAAATATAAGCAAAACAGTAATAATAATAAAAAACTTTATTACAAAAAAAATAGCATTAGTAAAGAAACTTAAAACCATAAGCACAATCAAAAATAGACAGACGTTGTTGGTTAAAAAATCGACATTAATTGTCCATCTAAAACACAGTTAACCACGAAAAAAATTTTGTCAAAGAAACTGCAAAAATATTTTGATGAAATTTTTAATATATTGATAAACTTTCAATTAGTTAAAGATAGTAGAAATATGGAATGGACTAAATCAGGTTTTTTTTTTTTGAGTGCTTTTGTTCCCAGGCTTTAGTTAACGCAACACATTTTCATTCAAAATAAAGTATTTAAATAGTAAAGATTTGAGCTTGCCGGAAGCCGGAAGCCGGTAGTTGCTTAACTTAAATACCTAATAATCCTGAAACAACTTCTGAAAACGAAATTAACGCTGTACTCAGATTCAGCTAAGAAGTTGATACAAAAGTTTGCGATTAAGTTGCCTGAAAATTTTATATTAATTCGATCATTAATTTCAAGATTATTTTGCGCCCATGGAAAGACGCTGATGTTGCGAGAGATGTTTGAAAAGCGGTTTAATAATGCTTACAAATAAGGCGCAAATGAACTACAGATTCATGGAGACTTGTTTACTAAGTTTATTTTCAATACGTTTTGGTTTTGGTATTGTCTTGTCTTGATGAATAATAATATTACAGATTTTTTTTTTGAATGAAAAAATATAAGTTTGTAAATTTTTTCAATAAATATAAGACTCCAGTTTTTTCAAAAATTTTTACTTAAATATTAATTAATGTTAACTAAATGTATAACTTATTAAAACGATAAAATCAAAAAATATAAAGTGTTATAAATAAATAAATGTAATTAATTACGCAAAAAAATAATTAAATAATAAACAAAAATAGTATAATTATTGATAGCACTCAGTAAACACAAGGCGTCTAAAAAATGTTTTAATACGGTTAAATACGTTTTTTACACGTCTTAACCTTGTTTTGTTTTTAATGGGTAGAGATACACTAGTATACCCTAAATAGAGGCGAGATTTTATTCGTGCGGCATAAACAGGTTGAATACTATTATTTTATTATTAGCGAATCTTATTGCTTTATCAATCATACTGTTGTCAAACTTTATTGCAATGTCAAATATTAATAAAATTCTTATAAAATTAAATTACATGATCATGAACTTAGCAACCTAACAACCTAAGCTTACTTAGGAATCACGCATATTGGTAAGTTGACGTATGAACCACATATATATGTAAGTTGACGAAGAACCGCACCGCATTTAAAATTGGACACAACTTTAATAAGTATGCAAATTTAAGAAATGTTTGAAGTTTAATTTATTACTTTTACTACTTTAAAATGATCTGGAACCCAACAGTAAAATATCAAAACTTTGAGCGTAGATTTTTTATTGATTTTTCTAGGTTATTAAAGTGCTTTAAGAAGACTTAATTGTCTTCAAAACCCCGCGGAAGAGCATTTAAAGAAGAAGTTTACGCCGCCTTTCTTATATTTATTATATTCACTTATTTCATGTGACCATAAATTTATACATATTATTCTTTCTTTTCTTATCTAAAATTTTTCATAGCAATTATGACAACAGCATTAATTTACAGAACTTTTATTTGACAAAGTTGATGTTACAAAGTTGTTACTTTTAAACATTTTTCAAATCTCTAGAATCTTTAAATGAATACATTTATAGTAATGTAAAAATTTTTTTTTTTTTCTTCCTTGTTTCGCCACCAGCACCATTCTCTAATAAGATGTTTTTATTTCACCGTCTCACATTAAAAATAAATTTTATGTGAATTTTTTTTTTCCCATAAAAAAACTAACACTTTAAAATGTTTCTTCAAAACACAGAACAAATCCTACCTTTTTTACTCTGCTTTTTTCGCGGTATAAAATTGAAAATGAACTGTCTGCTCGAGTTTTATACAAATAACAAATGGCTATTTTTATTTTTATTGTTATTAGATTTAATAGATCTCATAATCTTAATGTAATAAAGTATGTAATGTAATAGGGATATCAAGATTTAATTGGCTTTGGTGGGAGTTGCTATGTTAGGAATTTGCTTCATCATGACATTTGATAAAATGGTAATAGAATTATAGGAAATTTTTGTTAATTGCATTTATTACATCATCATTCATACATTAAATATAGCAATACCAGAAATACTTTCAAGCATTCCGATGCCATTTATTTTGCTGACGTTAAATGATATTAAAGACAGACTAGACTTGCCCGAATATAAAACAACAAGATTGTTGTACAACTCTGATTCATTTGTAATGGGGTTGTTTGTATCATTCGCTTTAAGCGGGTAGAAACCATTTACTTATGTGTGTAACAATTTTTAAGTGTGTAGAAAGCATATACTTATGCGTATTACAATTTTTACGAAAAAAGTATAAATAACTTTTCACGCAAATTTTTTATTATTATTAGGCACAGGCTGCTACCCATAATGTAACTAATCTGGTTCTAAAATTTTTCTAATCTGCTCATATGTATAGAATTTAAATAAAACTGGGAAATTCCTTCATTACCTAATAAAACGGGAAATTCCAATATTTGTGCTGCCAAATAAAAATATTATTTTTTTTTTTCCTAAAAAACAAATTTTATTAAATAAGTAATCCATTCGAACTTTGAAAAGTGGATTAAAAAAAGGATTTTAAAAAGTGGATTTAAAAAGACATACTTTTTTTTTGTTTCTAAGCAAGTAAACAAGTAACCTAAGTCTTTACAATGGTCAGTCGACAAAACAACTGTGTTGAGGTTCCTAAAACACCAACTAATGAATTTCAAATAAGTTAATAACTTATTAAAATAATTTTAGATCACTGAAAACGTTTTCATTAAGTCACGTGGTTTTTAATTTAATATTTAACGTCACTTAAGAAACTTTAGTTGAATGACAAACTAATTTTAGTTGCATATTACATTTTTTTTTTTTAGTTTTTTTAGTTGCGTATAACATATTATTATTTTTTAGTTTTTTAGTTGCATATAATATTATTATTAACTACTATTTAATCTTTTTTTATTCTTGTTTTTATTTTTTTTAATTAACTTGTAATTAAATGATTTATTTAAGAATGGATTGTTTACTGTCAAACTCCAAGTAAAACCGAGTATTTTGTTTCAATAATAAAATAACAAAACATTTTTTTCTCAAAAAAATCATTATAACAAGTTATTGTAGAAGAAAACAATAATAAATAGGGATTTCAATCCCCTGAGTCTTTGTAACCCCAGGGTTACAAAGGGATTTCAATCTACTGGGTCTTTGTAACCCCAGGATTTTGGGATCAAAAATGACCTGTCCTTGGACCAATTTCAGTATTCCGGAATTATAAAAAAATATAACATTATAAGTACATAAAAAATACCTACATTAAAAAAAAAAACATTTTTAACAAAAATATATTTATTAAACAAAAGCAGATTAGATTGCTGAAAAAAAATCTTTAAAACAATTATGTCAGGAATGGAGAAATGCATAAAAACGTTTTATGTGACAAAAAACAGAACGCGTTAAAAGTTTTTTGCAATGGTAGCTGTAGAATCTCGGTGACATGGTGCTTTAATTGTTATTTTTATGGGAACTTACTTTCATTTTTGTTTATAACTTTTTACTTTGTAAAATTGTTTAAGCAAAATGCTGTTTTACCGTGCAATCCATTATTAAAAACACTTATTTTCCAAATTCAGCCTTCATATATTTTTGAAACTTTTTGTTCTTGGCACGTGGTCTAAACATTGTTATTACTTTGCGTATCTTTTTAATGACTTGCCCATAATGAATTTTAGTTCACTTGAGTACAGTTAATCTTTCTCGATTTTCTATACCGCGGACGAATCACTAACAAAATGTTTATTTTCAACTTCTGGCTGATTTGTAGTAAATTTTCTCTTTTTCTAAAGAACATGTAAGTTGTAGACCGTGGGAAAAACTTAATTGTCGATAAGCATATTCGCTTTAAAACGAATATGCTTTAATAATAAAGTTTCTTCGTTTAGAATAACCTTCTAAACGGAGAAACTTGTCCATTAACGTGAATATTCATATAACGACGATTTCAAAGCGACGTTCATTTGTCTGTTGAAAAAGAAAAAAACTCTCCTAACTCTAATTCCGTTTTCAAATGCGCTTTAATTTGATGAGTTGTACCTTAACTGATTTTTCTGCTTGACTCTATTGCATGATTACAAATTGTGTTTACGATGGCAGATTTCTTATATATTTTTATACACTTTTTCGTTATGCTTTGTTTTGTTTGATCTTACAAAGAACCACGGTATCGGTAATAATTTATTCATAATTTAAGATTTAAGGATTATAAAATATGCCGGAATCCTGGAATGGAAATCATTAATAATAACATTATAGGTCTAATTATAGGTGTTTAAATTACAAAAGTTCAACTGTATATTTTTAAAGTTAAAACTTGTATTTTATAAATTATTGCTAAAATGTTTGGGAAAAACAATTTAGATAAAAAAAGTAAAGGGTTTACATAACTGATTTGAGAGGATACTCTGACACTAAAAATAAAAAACTTATGTTTTATAAATAACTTGTACTCTCAGTGGGCATGCGTCGTCCGGGGGACGGATGTCGGATGTCTTACGGACGTTTAGACGTCTGTGAGATGTATAATGGACGTCCTCCAGACAACGCGTACCCACTAATTTCTCCTTGATGAGACTCTCCTTTGTGTTGCAAATATTTGGTAACTAGTACAATGATGTCATTGTAAGTTCTACCAAAACCCCAATCGGATAGCTTGATGACCCCATCAAGATGTCGATGGCAGTGGCTCAAGATGTTAAGGTGGCAAAAAATGTTAAAGTATTTTGTGTTTGAAGCGCTGTCAATTTTTTCACCTAAGTCGTGGATGCCTGTAATGGGTTACCATTAAAATGTTGAAAGATTGAGCAGCTTTGTTTAGTGATTTACTATTTTTTTGAGTGAAAATTTTTTATTCTTTAAAAACTGCAATCATGATTTGCTTTGCGCGGAAGTTTTTTCGAGTTTTTTAAAATTAAATATTATCAAAGTTGATAATAAATAATTTAAAACTTTTTCAAAAAATTTATAGAGATTCATTGATCAGTTTAAACATAATAAACTTAATTAATAGAAATAGAGCTTTTATTAATTAAGGTGACCCTTAGGACATTTGTTTTTGAAAGTTACGTTCTAAATGTCTTTTAAACGTCTTTTAAACGCTTTTTATACGTTCTTTACGTAAGAATGTTTAGAAGACGTTTAAAAGACATTTAAAATATATTTAGAACGTAACTTTTAAAAACAAATGCCCGCTGGGTGAGGTGATCACCTTAATCAATAAAAGCCCTATTTACCTAATGTATTTTTTTCTCACCCTTAGATCACTGTTTCCTTTTAAAACTTATAACTTTTTAGCAAAAATATCAAATTTAGTTTTGAAAAAAAATTCTTTTTATTTATTTCTAAATTTGATATTTATGAACTGTTAGTGATTCTATAGCACAAAGTTACGTAAAATAAAATCTCATACATCTTGTTCCTACATGAATAAGAACAACTTTTTTTCACTTGATGTTTTTATCATCGCAAATTAAAATTAATATTTCTGACATAAAAAGTTATACAAGGATATATTTTATGTTTAGTGGTAGAAAACTTTATGTCATTTTTTTAACAACAATAACGACAATTGTTATGCGGCTAAAAACTTAACAACTTACAAAAAAAAAAAAAAAAAAATTTATCATCTTATTCAGAAAAAGATTCTCTACGACATGATCAAAAAATATTTGTAAAAAGTTTCTTAAGTAATTAAGAAAATTTTTTGCAAATGGGAGCTTAAATTTGGCATTTCGTAATATTTCATTTCTAAATATCATCTATTAAAATTTGCACAAAATTTAAGTGATAACAGGAAAATCTGAGGGGCGACAGGAAAATGTAAGGGGTGACAGAAAAATTAAAATCTTTTGTCTGTTACTCTTACGTTGTCTTACATTATTCTTGCTTACTTTAATTGTCAAACAACTCAAAAATTTCTGAATAAAACAAAAGTAAAAGCAAAAGTAACTACTGTATAATACACTAGTTAGCAAACATCTAATGAAACTTTATTAAATACACTAGTTAGCAAACATCTAATAAAACTTTATAAAATACACAAGAGTCCATTCGAGATTTTAATACATACTTAGAAAACAACGAGCGGATGATGTCTTACATGTTATGGGCTGGCTCAGAAAAGGTCAAATCTACATTGATAATTGCATCAAAAATTGAATTAAAAAATTTTTTTTAAATTTTAAAGGCTTGTTTCCATTTGTAATATCGTTTATTATTTAACTATCCTTAACAAAATTTATATTCATCACAAAACTTTAAAAAAGTTTGGTTTGAATTTAGTGACGCGATGTCACCAGATAATCTGATTGACAAAATAATAAAAATAAATAAATAATTAATAACAATAATAATAATAATAATAATAATAATAATAATAATAATAATAATAGCAATAATAATAATAGCAATAATAATAACAATAGCAATAATAATAATAATCATAATAATAATAAAATAATAACAATAATAATATAGACAAAATAAATTTTTAAGAGTTTAAAACAAAAAATCGAAGGACACTGGTATTGATCAATGTCTTAAAACAAGTTCTAAGCTTCTAGAATGTTTAAATTTTATGGTCATAATATATTTTTATTCATTTTACTACATTTGTTTGAACACATTTCAAAAGGAAGGATGCAATTTATAAGAGGTATGTGATTTTAATCTTTTTTTATGACTGCAATGTTCAATTTAGCAATTTTGGCCTAAAGGATGGATACGATACAGTTTGACGGATGGATACATTTTGTATGAAGCATTTGAAACTGATCTTTTTCTTAAATAACTATTTTATATTTTGTAATGTAGTTTTTTTGAAAACATTTTAAATTTTGATCATGTAACTTTTATTCAATATAAGTAACACTTAATTTATTCTGACATTTGTGTTTTACTATATGAAATTGAAAATCTTCAGGAAAATAATTGCATAATTGCTCGGTACCTGTAATTTTTGTTTTCCTTCATTATTGGACTTTTTCTACTGCTGGTTATGGAGTTCTATGCTGTCATGTTTTCTTTGCTATCAGAAAAAAATATGAATTCTTTCAATCTAGATATTTATAAAACGCACTTGATAGTTTTTAAATTTAAAATAATATTAGTAGTAATTAAATAAATAAAAAACATGTAAAATTAAAAAAAAAAAGAAGTAATTTTAGGTGGTTTGTTCTTACACAGCAGTTGGCATAAAGGTATGACATTTTCAATTAAACTTGTGGTTTAATTCCATCGTAAAAGAAAAATTCAATACAGCATTGAACCATTTTCAACCTTCTACTCAGCTATTAAATGACTGGAATCAGTTTACTGAAAACTCAAATGTGAGGAGTGGGAACTGCTGGTAAAAAATTTAAATCCAAATTCAATTTAATAAATCTGTTGGTTTTTTAATTAATTTGTTAAACTATTCATTGTGACAAATTTTTGTTAAATTTTTTTTTTCATTATTACATTGTAAAATTTCATTCATTAATGAGTTATGTTAATATTTTCTTATTTTTAGACATCATAATATATATTTTTTTTAATTTAATCATTATTGTAGTTATTATCACATTGATGATTATCCTCAAAAACAACGTCAGCAATATCAATAACAACATTGTTTTCATTATATTACGTATTTGTTATTTATGATGTTGCAGATCTTCTTAACTTTAGTTTACGTATATAACTAAATATTTACAACTTTTTCTATTGCTCTTAAGTCTCTAATAATCTAGAAGAAAAAAGAAGGTCAAGACCAAACTTACACCACTTTTTTATTACATTCACCTCCCGGTTCAGGCTTTCAAATTTCACGTTTTCCCTCAAAAAAGGAAACAAAGTTACAACTTTTAACTACAACCTGGTGTCTCTCTCTTATACCGTGCAAGGTGACGGGGAGAATTATCATAAATAGGATTATGAAACACACTGTACAATCTAATATCAACGTCTCAACATGTACATTACATATGCTGCGTTGCAAACCTAATTTAATCCCGTAACATTTTAATCGAAACAGCATACCGTAGACACCTGGTTGACATAATTTTTACCTGGATCACTGGTTGGCTAGCTAAGAGACAACAATGAGTAATAATTGAAGAATAAATGACCTAGTGGAAAAGGGTGACAAGTAATGCCCCTATAAGATCATTTCTTGCATCAGTGCTATTTTTGTTCTTCATCAAAGGTTTATCAGACTGCATTTAAAGCCATAGCAAATTATGCGCCTATGATGGCTAGATCATATGATTTATCGATGTCAATCAATTTTCCTCTGATTATGAAAAACTATAAGAGGACATTGACAGCAGCTGCAAGTTGGTTGCACAACTATCTTGTGAATTTCAACATCGAGAAATGCAAAGTATGCAAATTGAATGTTGCAAAAACTAATTGATAATGCCATGATTGTCATTGACGGTAACAGACGTAATCTAGTTGGTACATGCATTAATTGTGACTTTGGAGTACTAATATATAACAAACTCCAAGCAAAAGTAGAAGCAGCAGCTTGGATTGGCAATCGAATGCCTGGTTGTCTCAAGAGGTCTTATCGTTGTCGGAGCCTTTCAATCATATAAAAACTGTAGAAGCTGTACCATATCTAGAGTTTTCTGTGCAAGCCTGGTCAACTATTCTCAAATCAAAACCTGTTCTATCCAAACGTGCCCAACAACGCACAATATTGTTAATTAAACATTTTAGTTACACTTTTAGTTGGAAGTCACTGCGTTCTTACACTCAAAAAACACAGGGATTTTCTACTCAAACACAAAGCTGCTTATCATTTACAATTAAAATTGGGATTATAAAAACTTTGTTTCTTTAAGTTTCTTATTCATCTTGTTGAAATATTAGGAATCTGTAAAAATTAAAGCTTGTAAAATAGAAAACAACTTGATGGAAGTTATTTTGCATCTTAATAGTTTGAAGTAGTCTTCATTTTTCACTTGTGGAAAACTATAGGCTTTTCTGAATCAAATATACTCAAAGGGTCTATCGTCTAATTTCCAATCAATATGTATTCTAATTTTTTAAGGTGGTACAACACCAAATAAATAAAAAAATTAAATAAACCTCCAAAATAAAAATGCTTTTAAATACAGTTTACTCAAATGATTTAAAAAAAAAAAAGCAAAAAAAATTTTTTTTTTTAATTAGCATTAGGACCATAATGGCGAAAAAACTATTAAAAAATGCGTTTTTGGACTAAATTTCAAAACATAATATCTAAGGCTAGCCATCATTATATGACCTGAAATTTTGTACACTTACTCTAAACACTATTTTATTCCATTTAACAGATAGATTTTTTAAATATCAAAGTAAATGATGAGTTATGTAGTTTTCCCTCATATTTTATTTATTTTTTGACGTTTTAGAGAGATCTGACTAAAAAAAAAAAAAAAATTACTGATCATAAAAAAAAATCCATCTGTTAAATGAATTTTATAGGTATTTCGAGCAAGTACTGAAAATTTCAGATCAAATGAACAATGCTAACTTAAGAAACTGTGTTTTGAAGTTTAAGCAAAAATAAAAAAACGCGAACTGAGATAAACAGCATTGAAAAATTCTTGATATAATATTTACAATATTAATTTAAAATCCTCCTGAAACATAACTGTCATTACATTCTTTTGCTTTCTCCTCATCTAGGTGACCTTTTTTAAAGAGTTTTTCTTCTTTTTTTTCCCTTCTCTGATGACTTGCACCTCATTTGACTAATCCTTTTTTTATTTTTAGAAGTCGGTGAAATATTTGATACCTTACCATGTAAACCAAAATGTCTAAAAACACTAATAACACCCTTTGCACCATCATTGTATGCTAAAATAGCTGAATACGTTCCCATTTTCAGTGTTGATTTAGAAACAAAAACTCTTTTTTTTTTCAGGTACACGAGCCCAAATAAGTCCATTAAGTACCTCGTTAGCATTTTGTGTGTTTTCATGTAAACATTTTGATAACAATTCATCTGATTGTAAATTTATAATTATTGGTAGAATTAAATCTTTTATCCACAGAGGTATGGTAGATTTGGGTTTATAATTCTTTTGATTTAGAGCCCAGTATTTGCACCAACTATATTTTCCACGAGGACAAAACTGGTGGCGTGTGTAGGAATCAGGAAAATTGGTGAAATAGAAAAGTATGGCATAAACTGCTTTTTCATTGAATACAAGTTTCCCACATTAGATCTGATTGCAAGACCATAGAAATTTTGCATTGAATTAATGCAGTTTTCAGTGAGTTTACCTCTGCCTGATATTGGTTTTTTAGTACCTTTTTGGGCTTTGACAAGGTTTCGTAGACGTGTTCCTAACCGTCCAACATGTCCAACACATTCCAGTTTTACAGGCATAATACCATACTCTTTGTAAGGATCTGCTTCTATTACATCATTAAAAGAAGATGTATCCCCATCTCCTAGATATTCTTTATATATCAACTTATTTTTTTGTAAAGATCTTTTAAACATAGCCACAGCTCCTACAGATTCCATACTACCCGATGAACCCTTGTGATTCGATTCACACTGGTGATCAACCAACCAACACTGATACTCTGGAGTTCCTTTTTTAGATCTCCACATTTTACATCCATTGCAATGTTTGGTAAATATCTCTGCATCAATACATTTATCACTACAAACAGCAGTTACAACACCATTCAACAAATTAAGACCTCGCTTTTGCCATGAACCATCAATAGAAATTCTAACTTCTTTCATTTCAAGAGTGTTGTTTATTGATTTGGTTTCAAAAGCAGCTTTTTGCATACTTTCCTCAGCAGCAATTTTGTATACTAACATGGCAGTTTTATTTAACTTATTAAAGCCATTAGGCGACAAACAATAAAGATTCATACAGAAGGAAAAAGTATTCATCGACTCATGGCCAGCACCTATTTGTCGCAATCCGATGACAGCTCGCAGGTTGATCTCATATGGTGATTCTAGAGATGAAAGTTTTTTTTTATAAATAGGAAATACAGTATCAATAGGAAACTCATTTGTGTTTAAAGATTTCTTTGACTTTGACGAAGTTCTAAAATTTTTAGAAAAGTTACACTTTGTACACTTCATCTCAAGTAAATGACAAAAGCCCATGCGAGAATTAACGTTATCTTTGATTAACAAATTTCCAATAAAGCAATTGGGGCAAACAGTGTGTGCAATTAATTTCTTTAACAATAAAAAGTTAATAAGTATAAAATAGTCGTCAGAGTCACATTTATCTGAGCTGAACGATACATCTAACTTTCTTGAGCTAACACAAGAAATCTCATGATCTGCATGTTTTGATTTAAGAATATCAGATGGTTTAAACCCATTCCATTTTCTGCTCTTCTTTCTAGTACTATTTTGTTTATTTGGCATTTCTTTTAAATATATTTATATAATATATATATAACAGGGGTGGATGCAGGATTTTTTGAAGTTTGAGATAACTAACTTCCAGACATGGAGCGAACTCAAAACTTTTATATGTTTATAGTTATATCAAATAAGGATACTTTGCATAAAATTGAAATGATAGGAGCCTGGGAACAAAAAAGCCCTAAAATTTTTGCTACACCTGCCTCAAATGTGAGAGCAACAAGTTGATAAAATAATTTTTTTACTATTCTTTTCTAAATCTATATTCATCGGCAAATTTTAAAATTCATACAATAATCTCTTAACGTTCAAAAGTTGAAGCCACATAAAGTTTGAATCCCCCTCAATTTGAGGAGGTTACAAATTTTATAAGACCATTATTATTGAACGCTAAAAGATTGTTTTACAAAATTAAAAATTTCTCGATGAATATAGATTTAGTTGAGAAAAATAAAAAACTTATTTTATCAACTTGTTGCTCTCACGTTTGGGGCAGGTGTAGCAAAAATTTTGGGGCTTTTTTGTTCCCAGGCTCCTATCATCTCAATTTTTTGCTAAGTATCCATATTTGATATAACTATAAATATATAAAAGTTTCGAGTTCGCTCCATGTTTGGAAGTTAGTTATTTCAAACTTCAAAAAATCCTGTATCCGCCCCTGTATAATATAAATCCAAAGGGTAAACAAACAATAACACTCTAAATCTTTCAAATCTGTTAGCTGTTACAAAACGTGGTTAGCGGTTAGGAACAATGACTTTTAATAGAAGTGACATCAAGCTTACAAAGCTTGAAGACTCCAGTAAAATTGAGCTTATTTTTAGGGAGAAATTGCCCTAACAACCATGTTAAATATTTAGTATCTCCGTTGCTAAGGAAAAAAAGATACACAGTGTTCTAATAAAATGCTCATATCTAAAGAAAGATAAATTATTTAGCTCTGAAACTTTGGCTAAACGTTCTTTGATCAATTTGACACATATTTTATGCAAAATTGAAAAACTCAAAAAAATTTTTAGTTTTCTAGTTTTTTTGGTGTTGTACCACCTTAACGCAATGCTGTAACTGTCCAAGAAAATGAACTGCCTTTAATTTAAATAAACTAAAATTGATTTTTAAAAAGGGTTGTAGGGCTTCTATAGAACTTAGAGCGTACATGTTGAAAATAAATTAGATAAAACTCTATCGTAAGATGAAATAATAATAATGATGATTTTTGCTAGTAAAAATCATGAAAAAAGTGTTTTCAATACTAGAGAGAATCTGTTTATTAATCCTAAGCAGTGAATGTGTTGCATAATTGTTATTTAATCCAGATGTGGTTCTTAAAAATATGGATGCAAATTAACAGCATTAGAAATAAAAAAAACAGTCATTAGCTTGTATAATTGCACATGCTTTTAATTTTATAACATGCATGCTTATAGGGACGCCTAATTACTGCTATGTCCCGGGCGTCATGAAAGTTCTCGGTGTCCCTGCAAAGTTGTACTAAGTTATTATTTCGCATTTTATTCATATTTTTACAACACGATGAGTAACTAAACAATTGTCGACAGAAAAAAAATGTAAATGTAAAAGATATGTAAAAATGTAAAAAAGTAAATGTAAAAAAGTAAAAATATTTTAAAAAATGGCGAAAGAAGTTACTCGAAGATGTAACTTTTACATATTTTTGATGGGCGGTTGCTCATCGTCAGGAGGTGAACAAAGATGTCGAAATAACATCAGCGCAAAGTCCGCATCCGATCAAATAAAGATGTAGTTTTTACATGTTTTTAATTGGTGGCTGCTCATGGGCACGACGTATAGGAAGACGTCAAAATGTTACATATATATATATATATATATATATATATATATATATATATATATATATATATATATATATATATATATATATATATATATATATATATATATATATATATATATATATATATATATATATATATATATATATATATATATTTATATATAAGGTATTTAAATGTTTGAAATAACCAACTTATAAACAAAAAGAAGTGTACAGCTACGAAAAGTGTAAAATGGTCCAAAATGAAAGTATGATTTTTTTAATTTTCATTTCATTTTTAGCATTTTGGAAATATCTGTTTAAACTTTGAAGCAACTTTTTAATTTTTATAGAATTTTATTGTTTTTTGTATTTTTTATCCATTCTTCAATGAAGGACTGTGGTGTCGGAGTCGTACTCTGAAAATTTTAACAATTGGAGTCGGAGTCGGAGCCGGAGTTGCTGCTATTTTTTTACGACTCCACATCCCTGCTTGAATGAGTACTTAAAAATAATTTAACTTTTTAAGCATCTGTTCTTGGCTTCTCTCACTCCTATGATTGAAGTATTTTTTTAAAAAAGCATATGTTTAGTTTTAGTGTCTATTTCCCTAAGATAATTCCTCTAATTCAGTTATTCCCTGATTAGTTTTCTTCAAATTTGACAAGTCAGGATACCTTTATCAAAATTTTATGCAATTTTTAAACATTGCGTAATTGAGTCTAAAATATATATATATATATATATATATATATATATATATATATATATATATATATATATATATATATATATATATATATATATATATATATATATATATATATGTATATATATATATATATATATATATATATATATATATATATATATATATATATATATATATATATATATATATATATATATATATACATGTATATATAGGGCAGTGCCTAAGGGGGGACAACCAGGACAAACTGCCCCGGGCGCCACGGCCTAGGGGTTGTCTCGGCAAATTTCTTTAACGGTCTTTAAAATAACTGTTGTAAAAATAACTGTCAGGTGCACAAAGAAAAAAACTAGCCATGCACTCTGAGGTTGCCCATGAAGCTGTTTTAAGTAAAGTGCCAAAGCTTACATATTTTTTTTTTCTCCAACACCTTAAAAACATCTAGTGAGATCATTCAGTCTTAATCTAACCAAGAGAAAGATAATGTAAATAACCCTCTGTTGTGTGGTTCAACTTCTTCAACTAGTTTTGCCACATTTTCGTCAACTTCATCCTTAGATATTTGTAGCCAAAAAACAAAAATTGCTGATACCCATCTAATGATCCGACCACTTGGCCGGAACAGCTGACTGTAAGAGGATAGAGAGAGACTGTATCATCAAAATGAATCCAATGCTTTTCCTGAAGAGCAATAAAGAATATTCTAAAACCAAAGCGCTATTTCTCAAATGAATCTCAATCCAGGGAACCAAGAAATGCTGAATAAGTGAAGAGGAGATGGTTTATTTACTCTTTAGAAACTGATTTAGCTTATTTTCTTTATTTTATTTGTTTGATCCAACTCTAAAATCATATTTTATGAAAAAAAAAGGTTTCAACTGAAAAAAGTTTACAGAGCAAGCCTTAATGCATGAGACATCTCTTTCAATTGTTCTGAGAAATAGATCGAGGCAACAATAAGGATAAAAAATATGCAAGCTTTTGAACCTATTTAAAAAAAGGCCAAACTTCTTTAATCATCCTATTTGTTCATGAAGAACATAAAGCAGTGTGTAAGGAATCGACTGGTAAAGCTAATTCTAACCTTCTAATTGAAAAAATAAAGTCTATTAGGCTAGACCTAAACAACTGTAGAGGTTAAGGCTATGACAACGGTTCTAACATGATTACAATTCGAAAAGGTGTTCAAGCTTGAATTTCAGCACAATACCCGCAAACCTCATTTACGCCCTGTGGTTGCCACAGCTTGAACTTAGTTATATCAGACGGAGCTAAATCATTAGTGAAATCTATATTGTTGTATGGAGTTATTCAAAGAATCTATACAATTTTTTATGCATTAATCAAACGTTAGTTACTTTCCTAGCACAGAACAATCTTTCAATAATGATGTTTTCTTGCCCTTATCGACACAATTAAATCATCTTTAAAAACAGAAGGAATATGTTCTCCATATACTAGGACATGTTCTTCATATACTAGTCAAAATAGGGATTCTAATTTGACCTGAAAGATCTATCACCAAAGAAGGTTATAAAATGTTATAAAAACACCTGGCTGCAAAAAAAATTTCAGGTATAAATGGGGAAGAACGATACAATGAAAATTCTACAAGTAAGTTTGATAACTACTGTTTGGGATAAATGGTGTGAGCAGAAGCAGAAAGCAGCCAACAAAAGACTATAACCATTAGAAGCACTCAATATAACCAAAAACAACAATAAAAAGACCTTGATACCAACCTGTGGATAGCACTACGCATACGGCTGATAATTCCAGTGACAATAGCCAGCAGTGAACTTAAAGAACACAATTATAAAATTACCCATTTTCCAGTAATTTAAGTCTCCATTTAGAATAACATTGTTTGAATTATTTGATTTCCTTAACTTATTCCGTAACAATTTTTTAATCAAATGTATATACAAATTTTTTTTATGATAAATGTGGTGTAGTTATTAAAGTATTGGTAGCAGCACAAAAAAATTGTATACGTAACTATTACTGGAGGGAAAGGGGGGTGCCACAACTACATTTGTAGATACATTTGTATACCCAACTACATTTGAAGTATTCATTTTTGGAACAATTTTTTGCCAGTTTTTTGAGTTAAGGACTATTGAAACGTAAGTATTGATTAAAAATTTAAATAGTTATGGTTAATAATTCATTATGCATAAATCCTGATTCGTAACCATTCTCATCACTCATTGATTTGTTTAGAATGGACAAGTCTTCAGACTTAACCCCAAGAAAATGTAGAAAAGTAAAAACCTTACTTCTTCATTCTACATATTCTCATAGAAAGAACAGAAAACATCAATTCCATAAAAACATATACAAATGCAGGGGCGGATCCAGCATTTTTTGGTATTTGAGATAGCTAACTTCCAGACATGGAGCAAACTTTAAACATTTATATGTTTATACTTATATCAAATAAGGATGGTTTTCAAAAAATTGCAATGATTGGAGCCTGGGAACAAAAAAGCCCCAAAATTTGAGACGTACCTGCCCCAAACGTGAGAGCAACAAGTTGATAAAATATTTTTTGTACTATTCTCAACAAGACTTACATTTATCCATAAATTTTAAATTTCATTGTAAAATATTTCAGCGTTCAAAAATTATGACCATGTAAAGTTTGAATCCCCCTCAATTCAAGGGGGTTACAATTTTTATATGGTCATAATTTTTGAGCGCTAAAATATTTTACAATGGAATTTAAAATTTATGGATAAATGTAAGTCTTGTTGAGAATAGTACAAAAAATATTTTATCAACTTGTTGCTCTCGCGTTTGGGGCAGGTACGTCTCAAATTTTGGGGCTTTTTTGTTCCCAGGCTCCAATCATTGCAATTTTTTGCAAACCATCCTTATTTGATATAAGTATAAACATATAAATGTTTGGAGTTTGCTCCATGTCTGGAAGTTAGCTATCTCAAACACCAAAAAATGCTGGATCCGCCCCTGAAATGTGCCCCTAGAATCAGACCGCGTCGGCAAAAGTGGCAGAAAAAAGATCACTACTTTACGTTGTGACCGTAATATTTGTCATCTTTTTTAGCAAAATAAATATTAAATGTTATTTTTGAAACATTTAAGCCTTTCAGCACAATTCTAAAAAGATGGGATTAAACCGGTTCTCATCAGATTATAAAAGATAGCTTTAAACCGGTTGTAGTTTTACATTAAAATTAACTTTGTAAGTTAAAACGCCTCATCTTTTCTATGCAATTCAACATAATTTATATACAATCATATTCTCTTGGTATTTACAACTATGATTTAATATTATATACAACTATTTACGCAAATCGATCGTTAACAATCATAAAATATAATTACACCGGTTCTCCTCAGATTAAAATTTATTATTTATTTCACTTTCATTTATTTCACTTCTGGTCAACATCCATGTGTTATCTAGGTAACCATGTTTGATTTGATTGCGTTTTGATATTTCGATATTCACTAAAAACTTTATTTAAGCTTTATTGTTTTTTTCTTAAACACTCTGGTTGATTCTTTTAACAAGTTAGGCACAAAGACATTATTTGAAAGCACTGTTAAATAATTTGATAGAACTGGTGCCGGTTCAGGGGCTACAGTTCCATCAGGTGACAGAACTGCACCAGAAGGATGCAATAACAGGTTAACTCACATTTTAGCCTTTTTGGCTCTGTGCAAATTTTTATGTAAAATGTTAGTTGTTTTTTTTAACAAACAGGGTTTCTGACATTATTAAGTTATGATATTTTAGTAAAAACTTTTCTTTTTCTGAGCCAACCTACTTCAGTATGCAGGATAAGATCATGTTTTTTATCTTCAGTATCTTCTAACAGGGTTATGAAAAAATGGTATTGCGATAGAGATGCTCAAATAGAATTAATATTTTTGTTACTTACTTTTTTAACGTGTTCAAATGGCAATATTTACAACATAGAGCTTTCTGTTGTTTAATACAGTGGTAGGACATAAAGTTTGAAAATAATTCATTCTTCTAGATGAGGGCAATAAGTACTTTATTTTCATCAACTATTGCTGGTGGCTGGTACGCTATTGGTGGTTATCGCAGATAGCTAGTGCAAAGACTTACTTATTGATAATATATGTACTATTTTGTATGTTCTAAATATTCTCACCCCTCAAATATTAACTTTGAAAGGAAACACCCCGTGTTTCCTTTCAAAGTTAATATTCGCAACATACCTTCTTTTATTGTGAAACTACTAAATACCATTTTCACCCTAAATGCTAAATGTACGGTGTCGGATATATCTGTTGACTCGTCAAACTGTAGCGAGAAGCGGTAACATATTTCCAAGTCAGTCTGAAACTCAGTGTGCATGTATTCTTTTTGTGACGGTGTAATTTAATACCTGTAAGTCTTGTATTGCTGAGATCTCACGTTTGCAAGAAAACCTCTCAAACAAACAATTAACACCAGTCAAAATGCTTCTTTAAACAACTCACCATCAATGAAAAATATATTTTCTTTTGCAAGCATATGAGAAATTTTAAAAGAAGCAATTGTGGCTTTTTATAGAACTTTCAACATGCCTAGTGAAAACAGTTTGTTGTGCAGTTAGACTAGAATTTAGGTGACATTTTTTTCTTTCTTACTTCAGATTTAAATGGATTATTCTCATTAAATCAGGCATGAACCGTCCGTAACGTTTAGCATTATATTTTTTCGGCACTTCAATACTAGTACCTCACAACAAGCAAACGTATTTAATTTATCAAATTAACGAAAAAATATAATGCTCCCAGTTGGCGTTAAAGTTATCTGAAGCTCAGTTCACTCATTTTAAAGTTATCTGAAGCTTAGTCCACTCATTTTACAATTAAAAAATAAAAAATAAATAGTAATTAAACCACAATATATTGTCAATGTTATAGCGACAAATACTGTCATCAAAGGAACTACTCATATATACAATATTGCAAACATAAGAACGTATTTAATAAATCTAGACATTAAAAAAATTAAAATTCCAACAATAAAATTAATTCACATTTTTGAAAAGGTTTATGAAAACATTTAGTTGAATAGTGGCGGGCATGCACGAATCGTTCCGCGGGCACAGGGTTGGAAATTTCTGTTTTTAACTAATAACTATTTAGAAGTTTTCACAAAAGCTTTTGTCACAAAAGCTTTTTGTCTTTTATCTAGATAAAAGTAATAATTAAACATAACACAAACTAAATTATTTTCACCAATTACTTACATAAAAAAGAAACAAATTTACATTAGAAATTATAGACTAATATACTATATAAAATAGTCTTTATACTTTTTTTATTATTTTGGCATATTAAAATATATAAAAAGTTCCAATTAAATAATTGCAGTATTACTAAAAACTTCGACGAACTAAAAGTCATACTTGGTAATCTTTAGCTTAATTTGTTTAACGGAAAGCTGGATTTTAGATACAACATTTAATCAAAATTCTAATTTTATTTTGCCTAACTACAAAGCCATTAGTTTTGAACATAATAAGTCTTCAAAAACAGGCGGTGGTATATGTGTCTATGTGCTTGATGAATTCACTTATAAAATTAGATATGACCTGTCGTTCTCTGAGCCGGATTTTAAAATCTTTCACTTTAAAAATTTACAATAAGTCATCTAAAAATATTATTGTAACAACTACATACCGACCACCAAACGGATGTTTAAATAACTTTAAAAATCACTTAAGTGATTATTTTAAAATAGTATGCAAAAAAAAAATAAAGACCGCTCATTTTTATTTGTTGGAAATTATAACGTCGACTATTTAAAATAGAGTGAAAATAATAAAGTACCACAATTGTACGATCGCTTTAATGAGTTTGAAATGGTTTTTTAGTGAACCTTGGTTCACTAAAAAACCTTTTAAAGTCTTCGAAGCAAAAACAAAAGCTATATATACGCTTTATTAAATCAAAGAAAGAACGTAATAAGCATAATTACTTAGAGCACAAACGTCTATATGGAAGAACTAAAAAAATAGCCAGAACTACATACTTCAAAAACAAGCTGTTAGAACTAAAAGGTAACTGGAAAAAAACGTCAGATGGAATTAAAGAGATTCTTGGAAAACAAAAAATACACAACAAAGTCTTACCAAGCGTGATTACTGTAGACGGCACATAGATCTCAGATGTAAAATTGGTGGCAACAAAATTTAATGAGTTTTTCGTAAATATTGGTCCAAACTTAGCCAGCAAAATTAAACACACTCCTGCACATTTCTTGAGCTATCTATCGAAGTCGGATAAAAGCTTACCATTTAAAAAACTCACTAGTAAAGAACTTAATGATTCAATAAAAAAATTAAATATAAATAAAGCAACAGGCTATGATTCTATTTCAGCAAGCATAATCAAAGACTGCTATGAACTTATTAAAGATGCTTTATTTGATATTTTTAACAAATCGCTTAAAACAGATGTTTTTCCAGATAAAATGAAAGTTGCAATTATTACACCCATTTTTAAATCAGGAGATGAAAGTTTGGTTACAAATTATTGACCTGTATCTGTATTACCTTTTTTTTCAAAAATCCTCGAACGTATCATGTACAATAGGATATTTGCATTTTTAAATGATAACAATCTTCTTTATTATAACCAATATGGTTTTCGATCAAATTACTCTACGGAACATGCACTTATGCAACTTGTTGAAGTTATCAGTGGAGCATCTTCTCATAACAAATTCACCTTAGGTATATTCCTAGACTTGTCAAAAGCATTTGACACTGTTAACCATCAGATTTTATTAGAAAAACTAAAATATTATGGAATAAGCCACGAATACCATAAAAGGTTTGCCAGTTACTTAACTGATCGAAAGCAGTTTATTTCTCTAAATGATGGCTTTCAGACAAACTTAAAATATCATGTGGGGTTCCACAAGGCTCCATCTTAGGTCCACTGCTGTTCTTAATCTATGTCAGCGATCTATATAAAACATCAAATACTATGTCTACTATTATGTTTGCAGACGACACCACTTTATTCTATTCTCACAAAAATATTACTTCTCTATTTCATGTAGCAAATAATGAACTATAACAAATATCAAACTGGCTTATCGCTAACAGCCTATCTTTAACACACTGTTAAAACTAAGTTTTCCTAATATCAATACCAATACCTAACTATTCCAAATATCAATACCAATGCTATATATGAAAAACATCAAAAAAGAGCTCTCATTCACAAATAAATTACTTGGTATTTTAATAACCGAAAACTTATCCTGGTGAGATCATATTAAACATGTTAGCAGTAAAATCTCAAGAAGTATTGGCATTTTATATAAAACCAGACAAATCTTAGACAAATCTACACTAACTCAACTATATTTTGCATTCATAAATAGTTATTTATCTTATGGCAATATTGTTTGGGGTAGTATAAATAAATCTAAACTCGACTGTCTCCTTAAACAACAGAATCATGCAGCAAGTATTATTCATTTTCAAAATCGCTTCACAAATGCTAAACCTCTTCTAAAAAGCATGAGGGCACTTGATATTTATGAACTAAATATTTTCAAAATTACACAGTTTATGTTTCGACATCAGTCAAAAAAAACGCCGAAGGTTTTCGAAAATATTTTCCATAAAACAATAAACCGATACAACACGCGATCGACCGGAAAATTTGAAAAACCTTTCCGTACATCAAAACTTACGAGCTTTGCCATTTCCTATCGCTGCCAGTGCCAGATCAAGAGGGGGCTAGGGGGACTATAGCCCCGAGCCCCGCAAATTTAGGGGCCCCCAAAAATTTTAGAGGACCTTTTTTTTTTTTAAGTTTTTTAGGCTCTGGCCCATAAAAGGCCTCCAAAAACAAAAATAGCCCCGGGCCCCAAGAAGTCTTAATTCGCCACTGATCGTGGCCCAATGCT
>NC_061162.1:33635022-33690022 GCF_022113875.1 Hydra vulgaris
AGTTATGAATCATTATCAATCCATTGTTGTTTAGTATCTCCACTCCAATAAATCATCTTTGCAACTGTAAAAAAAAAGTTATTTTATTTAAATCTATTTAAGAAAAAATAACGATTACCTAAAATTTTGTATAGTGATAGTTTTTTACAATTTTTGCAGGTGTTTTCGACTAATTTTTGAGTTATTGTACTTTAAAATATAGAAAATTTAAAATATAGAAAATTAAAAGATCTCCACAGTAAAAAGTATGCCTGCAAAGTAAATATAATTTTTTTTAAAGTAATTTTCAACATGCTGCTGCAAGAGTTAAATTAACTTTTATTGCATAATTTTGTTTTATACCTCATGTTGTTAACCTATGCATGCAAAAATAATAAAAAGTTAAAGCTGGCTGTCTATAGGTATTGAACTGTCAAAATTTTAAATTTTTTTTCTAGTATTGCGTTATTTAGCAACTTTTAGGTGTAATCACAAATTGTTTTAAATTAGTCCAAAACACCTGTAAAAATGGATTATTTAGGTAAAAACTAAAATTATACAAAATTGCAGAAGGATTACTTTTTCTATTTACAAAGCTATGGTCCCTCAAAAATCACTAAAAGTCATTGTAAACTCCAGATACTGAAATTTTTCTGTTTTTGGTCAATTTTGATTCAATCATAACATTTGAACAGATTAATCAAATGAAAATTTTAAGGTTATGTTTTTTATAAAACCTGTGTAAGGTCAAAATTTAAACCAAATCTGAGGTGTCACTCTGAGGTACTTTTGAAAAGCATTGAAATTTTTATGGATAGACCACATTCTTGTTCTTGATATTATCCCTATTTTTATTATTATTTAATCTGGTAGATGTTTGCTTTTGATTTTAAAAAGTTTTTTTTCATTTTAATATCAGTTTGTTTATTGAATTTTTTTTATTTTTAGTAAGCATTGTCTGTGACAATGCGTACTAAAAGTTTTTTCCATGTAAAAAAATTTTTTTTTTTTTTGCAAGTTTTAAAATATGTCAGACAGAAAAGAAGAAAGAGATTACAAAAGTAGAGATGTTGATTATGATAAAAACCGGGAAGATCGTCACAAGTATAAACAAAAAGAAAAAAAAGAAAAAAAGAAACATCGTCATCGATCAAGATCACGCACAAGATCACGCTCACCTGATAGAAAAAGACATCGGTCAAGGTCAATATCAAAGGAGAAGGATGACTCTTCTGCAAGAATGGCAAAAAAGAAAAAGTATTAAGTTAGCAAATAAAAATTTTGCTATTTTTTTTAGTTTTGTAATTTAATGATTTTTTGTGATTGGCTAATTAAAATTTAATTTCAATATATTTAAACTTTAAATTTTTGAAACATTTTAAAATTATTGTTAGTTTGCTTAATAAAGAGCTGGCAACAGAGGATTTAGAGGAAGGGGAATGGACAGCTCCTCCAAAAAGAGAGGTAAGCTTTACATATTTTTTAACAAATGTCATTGTTTGTTTAAGAAATGTTAATTATTATTTTAAATCAATTTGCATTTCAGTAGCAGCATATAAAATCAAATTTTTGTTGTTTTTAGTGCATCTGTCTGAATTTTTTTATTTTATTTAAATTTGTTTAGAGACTTTTCAAAAATATTTAAAAATAATCAATATTTTATTTATTTTATCCAAAATTAAGTTGTTATTACTAAACATAAATTAAGTTATTACTAAACATTAAATTAAGTTGTTATTACTAAACATAAATAGTCTCGGTTTGGAGTAACCATTACTTTAATATTTAATTCTAGCCATTATCATTAGAGGAAATGATTGCAAAGAGAGATGCTGAAAAAAAAGCTTTAGAAAAGGTTAGATTTTTTTTCACTAAAATTTTATTTTTTTATTGTTCAATAATAGTTAAATTCTAAATCATTATGATAAACGTTTTAAAAGCAAGAATGCTATGTTAAATTTTTCGAAATATATAAACTGCATATTAGGCCTTCTTAGTATCATGTTGTTAACTTCATATAAGTAGGTGTAATTATAGTCAATATAAATGTCCACGTTTACATTTTTGCATTCATAATAAGTTACAAGAATTAATGCATTTGTAAAAAAATATACAAAAAGCTTTAAAATTTTTTTTTACAAAATTCAAATAGCTCAAAAAATGCCTGATTGTGATCAATCTTTAATTAAATTTCTTAAAATGCTTTATGAATATATCTGTACTAATAATCAGTGGTTGAGAACAAGCAATAAAAAATAATAAGAAACAATAAGAGCAATATTGTCTACATTTCTATGACATTAACTGGAATTTAAGTTGCTTTAATTTTTAATTAAATTTATTTTTTGAGTCAATATAATATTAGATCACCTCTCAAAAGTTTAGTTTTTTTTCTAAAATACTACTATTATCCGAAAAAAAGTAAAGTTAATTTTTTATTATTTTTAGTTTTATTAATAATAAATATTGATATATTACTGATACATTAGTATAAAACAAATACTCACAAAATAGTAATACATTATGTTACAACTTTTTTCAAAATGCCTTAAAGTAAAAAAATTCAAAGTTAATTTTTTTTTACACAACAGTTAAATTAGATGCCTATAAATATTATTCAATAAATATTTTTAAAAAATAGTGAAGAAATTCATAATCATTAGTTTCAAAAAATGTTTTACAAAGAGTTTCTGTAATTAATTTTTTTATTACTTTTTCACAAAATGTATAACAGCACCTTAAAGGTTTGTTTATTGAAATAATGTTTTATGGTTAATAAACAAAAAGTTAAAAAAAGGCAGAGAAAAACAGTTATAACTAGGTAAATGATACATTGAGCTTAAGAACATTCAACTATTTATTAAAGCTATTGCTGCTCAGTTACTACGGTAAATGTATTATTGCTATGGAATTATTCCAATCAGTTGTATCTCAACTTTTAAAAGAAGCCATTGAATCAAAACCAATGGCAGATGGCTACAAGTAAAACTCTATAAACATAGAACAGAAAGAGCTGTATACTCATTTATATAATCACAAGCATTGCAACTATGTATTTTCGAATTGCACAATATTTCCAGCTCAATCATATAGACTGTATTTAATTAAAAAAATTTCTATATTAACTTTTAAACCCTTATAAAAATAATGATGGCCAAGAATTATATTTAAAAGCATTGCAGACTGTCAATAATAATGATGTCCAAAAATCATATTTAAAAGCAGATTCTGTCAACTTTTCACCAAAATTATTTCTAGAAGTTTAAAAAAATCAGTTTTTTTGAAAAGAACCAAGATGCATTTTGATATTTAAGGCTGTCAACAGATATCCAGGTACCCACCAGTTTGTTACTGCCCAAGTAACATTAATTGATGGAAAAATGTCTTTTGATAAGTTTTAAATTCATTTCATTCATTTTTAAAGTTTAAAATCATTAATTGCAATATAAAATTTTAATAATATTAACTAGGCAGATGAAAGAAGATCTTAGAGATTTTGGTGTTAAAAATTTAATCAGTTACAATTTCTTTATCACCATTAGATTTTCTGAAAACATTCAACACAATCTTTAGAAAGTTATTTGAGTTTCTGATTCAGAAACCCACTTATTATTCCTCAATAACTATTATTATCGAAGCTAGAAGGCTCAGTTGGTTAGAACGTCAAAAGGAAGTATTAAAACCCAGACTGTTGTGTGATATGAGTTCAAATCCAGTCATTGACAACTCAGTACTTTTTTTTGGTATAGCTCGTTTTAATTTAGCTAATGAACAATAAGCAGCTTGATTAGTTGTTCCACCTTTGTGTATTCTTCCATCTGAAAATAAAATAATGCTTATCCTTGGTGTGTATTGGCTTATCCTAATGCCAAAGAGATAAAATGAGTAAAAATAAACATATTGATAAAATACAGATAAAATAATATTTTAATATTTTTACCAGTTTCTTTCAAAGCTCTTTCCAACTTCTTTCTCTGTCTTTTTTCAATTTAGATTCATATTCTTTTTTTCTTTTCTTTAAAAGGTAAAACTTCATTTGCTCTTTCTTTTTTTTAAGGTATTATTAGTTTCCATCAGTTTAAATAAATATTCTTTCTGTCTTTGTGAACCAGGCTATATTTTTTAACTATTATTTCTTTCATATTTTTTTAATTAGTTATAATCTGAAAGTAAAAAGGAACAAAAAATCTTATCATAAAATATAGTTACACAACTACAAAATAAACTAAATCAAAAAGTAATCCAATTGTCACAGAAGAACACGCATTCATTGTCACAGAAGGACACCAAATTCAATCCCTATAAAAAATGTTTACAATGTATTTGTCTTAATCTGCAATTAAATCTCAGTAGAGTTTGTTAAAATCTAATATTGTGTAGAATTTAAGAAAGTCATATATATAGTCATATATACTTAATCACTTATATGGCCTATGAGAAAAAAACTTTTTACTCAAAATTTTTTTTTGTATTAAATGTGATGCATTTTCTAACCGATTTACATATGCTTTAAGCAATTTTATGTAAGCGATTTTAGTTAAGCAACTTTTTATCATTTTTTAACTTTTGAACGATGTTTAAGTATAAATATTTGTTTCAAAAGTTTGAAATTTTGTTAGATATAAACGCTATTTACTAATGAAAAAAAAAATGAAATAAAATTAAAAATTTATGTTGATTTTGTTTTTATTTTATTGTAATGATTGATTTTTTTGCTTGGAAAATGCTAATACTTTGAGCTTGAAGAAAAGATCATAATATAATTTAATTCTGATAAAAAATATATGATTTAATTTAAAAGTAATTTAATAAAAATGTATAATTTTATTCTGACAAAAAGATATATATAATTTAATTTAGATTTAAAAAAGATATAATTTAATTTTGATTTAAGTTTATTAAAATTAATGCTTGGGTTTAACTTTACTGTCAAATTTATCGCAATTGTTTTTTCAGTTTTCCTTTTTTAAACATTTTTTTTTACTCATAATTAAATTTTAAATAAACGGCGGCATCAAAAATTTGCATGAAATGTAAGTTAAACTTTTTTTTTTAATATTACAAGTTAAATTGCAGCAATTATTTTTTAATAAACGACATATACAGCAATATAATTTTAATAAATATTTGTAAAAAAAAATCCTAGCTTTCACAACAAAATCGTTAATCAAAGAACAAACCTTCAATAAAGAAAGTAAATAAATTAACGTAGTTTTTTTATTTGTTACTCACAATTTTTTTCAAATAAAAAATTAATTGTAGTTACAAAGCTGTAATTAGAAATTTAAGAAATAATCATTTGAAAATTCAAAAATTTAACATATTTTAATTCATAATTTAATTCAATAACATATTTTAATTCGGAGAATTAAAATATGTTATTGAATTAAATTATGAATGTTATTGAATTGAATTAAAGTTTCATGAATTAGCATCAAAAGCTGTTGTTTTTAAAATCGGTAAATTTAAATTTTTAAATTGATGGTAAGGGATTGTCCATAAAGTACGTACGCTCAGAGGGGAAGAGGAGGTCTGCAAATGGCGTATATGAGATGGGAGAGCAGTGGGTCAATTATAAAAAAAAGGAGACACTAAATTTAAAAAAATATCATAAAATATTAGATAAATAGGTTAAAGGCATAGGCACTTTTAGGGAGGTGGAGAGTACTCAAAAAAGCGTATTGTAAAATGCAGGGGGAGGGTCAATGAAAAAAAAAAGCGTACGTTCTTTATGGACGACCCCTAAATTGATGAAACAAAAAACTGTAATGAAACAGACATCAGTGTCTTTCATTACAGTTCTTTGTCTCGTCAATAAAAATGAATGATAATTACTTAACTCTTAAAGTTCAGGCTGAACCGACTACTGCTCATTATGAGTAATTGCATATTAACAAAAGTCAAGATACTTTAAGCAAAAACTCTTCTTGGGAAATCTACAGTGCTGGACACCATCTCTTTATCAAATACTGCATCTGTTTATAAAATGGGGTACAATGTAAATATTGATAACCCATCACAAGTCTTCATAAGTAAATAATGTAATACTAGCTGGTATGACCCGTACGATACGTTTCGTGTCAAGTCTAATCCACACCCGACAATTTCTAAACTTGTTCCTTAGTCTTTATACTTTAATTTATTTAGTAAACGGCAAAAAATAAATCAATTTAAAGTTCTGGTAGATGGTAAAATACAAATTTTAATTGCAATTACAATTAAAGTTCGCATTTTACCACCTACCAAATGGTAAAATGCGAACTCTTAAGAAAATTAAATCAAACTTTAATTGCTCGTTAAATTATAATTATTTTAAAAGAAAAGTCTAATTTAAATAAAATATATCGAATACAAATATATAATTTAAAAAATCGATGCGGAAATGTTTTTAATATCATGACTGTTGTGGTCATTAAAATGTTTTGGTTTGCTAAAAAGTACACAGTTTGCATTTTACTGACTAGCTACAGTTCTTGATTTCTAATTTAATGCTGTTTAGAATTAATTAGTATTTTTACTTATTACATTATTACTTATTTACATTAATATTTTCTACATAATAAAAGTATCTTTGGCATTTAATACAGTTGGGTGAAATATTTTAATTATGATAATATTTTAATTCTCTCAAGGATTTATTTAAAAAGCAAATTTGGACATTAAAAATGAACCTAAGAGACCTAGTTATTTTAAGTAAGTTAGCTTTATTTGTTTGATATATTGTATAAAAGCCTTCGCAGTAGACACGGACCTAAAAAAGACGTTTAAAAACGTCTTGTAGACGTCTTTTTCAGGTCTGGTACCCACTGGGTTTGTGTAAAAAAACTCTTAAATTATTTATATAATTATAAAAAAATTATATAATTGTTGAAATATATTAACAATTTTACTGTTTTAATTGTGGAATTAGCTGTAGTGACCCGTACGATACGGGTCGAGGCAACTCTATTCCACATCCTATTTCCAAACTTGTTCTTTGTTAGGTCTCTATACCTTAAGTAAACAGCAAAAAATAAGTCGATTTGAAGTTATTGGTAAACAATTGACTTAATATACTTTAGAAACTGTATTTATTTACTTAATGTACTCCATTTTATACATAAAAGGATCTTCAACATAATAGAAACAGTTGCGTAACAATTCTTCAGGTGTTTTTGAAAATTTAAGCTATGATCAAGATTTTATCCTCTCATCTAGATTTATTTAAAAAACAAATTTGGACATTAGAAAACGGGCCTAAGAGACTTGTTATTTTAAATAAGTTAGCTTTATCCGTTTGATACTTTTTATAAAAACGTTGCTGTAAAAAACAAAACTGTTAACAAATTCATTCAATTAGGCTGTTTTTACATCCGAAGTTATTAAACATGTTGTTTGTGCTAATCTTAATGCAAATGGATACTTAATGCAAACGGAAACTTCGAGTACAAAATACAATAAATGGTTTCTATTCATATATATAATAAAAAGCAACAAAAATAAAAAAAAACAATGCAAAAATGATCAATATTATATCCATTTGAAACAATAAATCCAAAAATTAAAAAATATAGATATTTACTTAAGAAACAAAAAATTACAAAAACAATATTATATTTAACAAAAAGTATCAAAATTACTTAAAAAACAATTTAAATTTAAACATTGTTTCATTATTATCCATAATCAAATCCATAATCAAGTCAGCCATAAGAAAAGGAACTCGACCTAAAAATGGAACAAAATTATTTTAAACATAATACACATTAATTACAAATTAACGTGTCATGCAATCAATTAATTTTTTTGAAAATTCAAAAATGCGAATAAGTGGATAAGAAACTTACTTTTTATTTTTCCATAACCCTGACAGATCAACATGAATATGAGCTAAGCCTATTAGCATAAAACATCCCAACAATTAATTAAATAACAGAACATGTTAAAGTAAACTCTAGATAACCCACACCTTTAAAGGACAAAGAAATTAGTTTAGTTTAAAGAAAATCAGAGTTATTTAGAGTATAATATATAAAAAAAAAGCTTAAGTGGAATTTCAAAATTAGTTTATATTGTTGAGGGTTGAGTTATCCTGAGTTTATTGAACATATTTAAACTACTAACTGCACACACTTATAAAAACATACGTAAATATTTAAAAAACATAAATCTTTTACTTTATAACACATATATATTATTAGTATTAGTGGGTGTCAAAATGGCACGTTTTGCATAATCATCTTCTTTTGCAACTCGGTCTGTCATTAGCAGTTTGGCCAGGGTTTAAATTTTCTACTATTTCTCTCCATTTTGGATTGCAGGTAAAAGTAATGAATAGATCTGGTTTACCATATTTCTTTATGACTGCCATCGCATCTTTCTTTTAGTTTTCTTTTAGTGCTCTTGGACTACCAACATATAAAGAAGGCAATATAACAACGCGGCCTGGTCTTACATTAAGATCATTAGCACAATTAATTACATGTTCATGCAATGCATCATATTGTTCACTTCTAAGTTTGTTTTGGTTATTTCTAATAAAAGCAAGGCGCTGTCCCTCAACTTTGACATATGCATCAACAACATTTTGCTGAAAAAGTTTCTTACCATAGAATATAGGACTAAAAGTTTGTCTAACCGCAAGCCTATAATTATAACAGAGACAAAGTAACATGTTTTCTAACACAGGTTGCACGGTCAGGGTTGTGCTCCAGTTGATTGTGCCATCCAGCATCACCTCCTGGGAAAAATATTGGATATACCATAGGATCTAAATTTGCACACATAGACGAAATAATTTTTAAAGGCTGACCTCGAGGGTATATAACAACTTCCCTGGATGCAGGTGAAGTACCATCATCTACCACAAAAGCGACCTCCTCATGGGAAGGAAGATTGTATCAACATCTATCATGACCTTTAAGCAAAGACATTCTTACAACAGAAGTTGGTCTACCTTCTAAAGCTGCTTGGCAGATTTCTTCATCCTCTACTTCTGCCATGTTTTTAAATGCAAGAGCAAATGGGTTTTCTTGATTAATTAATGTTTGCAAAAGTTGCATTAACTCATGTATACAACCATCATTACCAGGTTGCTCCATTCTGAATGACACTGCTGCATTAGGATCATAGATATATAACTGACAATATTTGGGAAAATTCTGCAGGCCTCAAATTTCCAACACGATGCCATAATTTGCCCGCAGACCCTAAAACAGAAAGGGCCATTATTTGAGGGAGGAACTAATTCGGCAGTGAAGGAAGCAAAAGATAAAGAGAAATTATAACTCCTCATGTGTTTAAATTTTTTTTGATTTACAGCATAATCAACATGGTTTCCTGTCATTAAATCAGTCAACAATGGTGGATATAGAGAAAGAGGAGCTAATACAACTTTCCCTGAATGGCAGCACAAAAAATATATTTCATTTAAAAATTTCTTCGCACCACAATACTGACAATTATGGTTGAATTCTCCGAGGTAATTACTCTCTGTAGCAATATTATTTCTTGCTATGCGATGCATATTATACCTATTGAGTTCTCACCTAGCCTGATTTATTTCATTTTGATTACAATTTATTTCAGCTCACTTGGATTCTCTTTCATTTCGACAGTGGTTTATCTCAGCTCGCCTGGCCTGCCTTCTTTCATTTTGAAGAAGTCTAATAATTTCATTTCTTAAATTATCAGACATAATCATGCATCAAAGGTGTGTAAAAATGATGCTTAATATAATAAAAAATTGAGTTTTCTTTTAAACTAATCTAAAATAAAGTGTAAGCAAATAATATAGAGCATAATATAATAATCTTTTATATTCTACCATACATAAGAAGGTGTTAAGATAACATACTTTTATTAAAAGGTTAAACTAAAGTTATAAATAAATTAATATAATCTTTTAAACTGAGTATTGTTACATATTTAAGTAAGTTGTTATTAATTATTGACAAAATATTATTAGTATTTAATCAAAAAACCAAAGTAAAGTAATTTAAAAAATAAATTTTTTACATTTAAGAACTCATAAATAAAGCAAATTAAAAATAATAAGGCCTGTCTGCTCAGCAATACTATAAGGATAAAATGTAATCTATAAGTAATAAAACTATAAGGATAAAATGTAGTCATTTATCATAAAAACCCTTTCATTACTTTAAAACGCATTTAATGCAAGATTTGCAATAAATAAATGCAAAACTAATAAAAAAAAACCTCTATAAACAATCATATATTTGCTTTAAGTGAAGAAACCTGGAAATATTGAAACTTGTTAAACTATTTTAATTTTTTTCAGATATCTAATATTCTAAAAAAAAAAAGGCAATAATATAAATTAAGTAAATCTCTTTTAAACAAATTTACTCAAAAAGTAACAGTATAAAAATTATTTAATGAAGTATAATATCTGTTCAATAAAAAATACTTAAAATTATAGATTTTAAGAAAATTATTATAGATATTAAAAAACTAAATATCTTTTAACATTTCTTATAAGCACATTCTTTCAACAATTTTTTTTAACACTTTTTATGATTACACTAACCAGAAACAGATTTAATTTATGTATTTCGTCTTAACAGTACTGTTACTGTTTGGCGTGTAACAGTACTGTTACAGGCCAGTTAAGTGGTGTACTGCAGTACACCACTTAACTGGCTTGGACAACAACCTTGCTCCCAACAAAGCCAAGTCACATTATAGCAAAGTACACTACTTGGCTAGCAAAATCAACACTCTTGCTGTAAACTAAGCCAAGTCACAACAGTTTGAAAAGATATTTACAAAAACATAATTGATATTTACCTACTTACAAAGTATAAACCCATATAAGCTAAACACATAAACATAAATAACACATAAATATAAATTAATCTATATAAAAATATATAAATAAAGAAATAGAAACTTTACAAATACAACCTTATTTTTGTTTAATGACATACGTCGTATAATAAATGTTTAACAACTTAGAGAAACAAGTGATTTGGTTTTTTATATAAAAGCAAACAGATTTTTTTTAACTTCTTTAAAGATAAGATATTTAACGTTGTTCTTTCTTGTTCTTTCTAACATGTAACTGAAGCAAAGTTTTCGATTTTATTACTGATTAAACAGATATTAACAGATTAAAGAGTACCTCATCGCGTGGTCAAAAAGAAATATCTAAAAGGCCAAGCATGCTCATAAAACTCCTTGTAAAACCGCGCACGAATGGTGAGCATTTATTGGAAGCGTTAAGTTATTAATATTTATAGATTCTGAAGTTGTTTGCTTTATTTCAACAGATTATAATCTTGCAAAATATAAACTTTCAAATGCAATGTCTTTACAACAAATAAATATTTCCATTACTGTCGATTTTCATTGTCGATTTCATTCAACAATGATGTTGATTATCTTAAGTGCAAGTCCAGATGCAATTGTAAAATGCTATTGTCATGAAAAAGCAGTCTTTTCCGTTTGATGAGTACTTTCGTGCTCTTGCAGTTTTGTGCTCGCCCACATGCCTGCCGATACTACAGCTGGTGTTTTTTAGGCGCCCGCCAAAAAATTTCAAGCGTGTTTTTAAATACATGCATACATACATACATACATACATACATGCATACATGCATACATGCATGCATGCATGCATGCATGCATGCATACATACATACATACATACATATATATATATATATATATATATATATATATATATATATATATATATATATATATATATATATACTTGTCTGGTAAAAAATGACATCTATCAGTCATTTTGTCCGTGATTTTATGTGCATTTTTTTTCTAATCATTTTAGTTATTTCAAAATTATTAATAAATTCAGTATTGTATATAAACTTTATTTTTTATACAAAACAAAATTGAATTTGGGTTAGGGTTAATTAATAAAATACGTCAATTAATAAAATACGTCATTTTTTTGTCAATTCACTTTTTAAAAGACTCCAAACCAATACATTTTTTTGAATTAAGTAACCCGGTTTTTATCATTTATATTAAAAAGTTGCAATTAGTTATTAATTTAAATTTATAATTAAGTATTTATTAATTTTTTGTCAGATATATTAGCTTTTAAAGCTCATTTTAAATTTATTTTATGAAAAATTTAACATAATAGTTATTTTAATGCCAGCACTTTTTATTACACTTTTAAATTTGAGTTGTTTCATAACATTTGTTTTCATGCTAAAGGTTTTTGCTTTAAAAGTGTTTATAAAATTAATCAGAGAATAAGTTTGTGAAGAATTATAAAAAAATACTTATTTATATAAATGTAATTACATATCAAGGAATATGATAATTTAAACAATTTAATTGGTTTATTGTAACCAATTTATTGTAAACAAATTAACAAAAAAGTTAATTTGTTACTTAATTTAATAAAGTAATAAACTAAATAGTTTATGTATTTAATATATTTACATAGTAATTTATGTATTTAATAATTTTGTATTTTTATTATAAATATTTAATTATGAATTTAATAATTACATAATTTATGTATTTAATATAGTTATGCAACAGTTTATTTATTTAATAATTAACAAAGCAATTCGCATAGTATAGTTATTTTTAAAAAACATAGTTTAAATATATTTTCCTTTTTAAATTTTAGTTATTTCGAGCCCTGTATACATCCATATATGTATGTATGTATGTATGTATGTATGTATGTATGTATGTATGTATGTATGTATGTATGTATGTATATAATTTTTTTTTTTGAATAAAAAATATTTTAAGAGGTCCCCCAAGACCATCGAATATTTAATTGGTTCCTAATATTTTCAAAAAAAAAGTTTTTCAAAAATATGTCAACCTGGTACTCAAATGAAGCAAAATTATATAAAAATTTCAAAAATAATATTCATTTAAAGAAAAATTTTAATTTATATATCTAAATGATCATAAAAAAGCATAAAAAATGCAAAATTATATAAAAATTTCAAAAATAATATTCATTTAAAGAAAAATTTTAATTTATATATCTAAATGATCATAAAAAAACATAAAAAATGTATTTTTTTTCATTTTTTGTGTAATAAAACCTAAAATAACAATTTTTTTTCGAAATGATTATTTTTTTTTCATTTTTATATAATTTATTATAGAATTATTATATTATAACTATAGAAGTTGTTATAAAATTTCACTTCATTTGATTACCATGTTGACATTTTTGAATTTTTTTTTTTTTTGAGAATATTAAATATTTGAGGGTCTTGGGAAACCCCTTAAAATATTTTTTATTCAAAAAAAATTAAAACCTAGTTTTTTTGTATTAGATAGAACACATTTAGGGGGTGAGAGCAGATTATTTTCAAAAATGTTGTTTTAAGAGATACCCTAATATATATATATATATATATATATATATATATATATATATATATATATATATATATATATATATATATATATATATATATATATATATATATATATATACTCCTTCAACAGTTGAGATACAAATGGATATTCAATGTTTGGCAATTGTGTTTTACTTCCAAGTTCTTCATATATCACCAAACGGAGGATTCTATCTAATACATGGTGTTGACAACTGATAAACTGAGGTTTGTTGATGCGTTTCTCTGTGAACATTCGTTGTAATATTACAACAACACCATTCTTTTTACCAGAATGTTGCAGATACCATCAGCGTGTTAACGCTGATGGTATCTGCAACAATCATCTGTATTGAATTCCATAGGTGAAATTCATTAAGGACTTTAGAGATTTCTTGAGCAATAATTAAAGCCCTACCCATCTACCAAGCCAAGAACATCCAATTTGATTTCTCTTCTTTCATTTTTAAGGACGATGGATGTCAATGCCTTCACGAGCCAATTGCTTGCATATGTTAGCAGCTTTGTTTGTTGATACTCTTGTGGAGGTCTTCAAGTTGACTAATTTTCTTCTTCATTGTTTTCATATTCACTGTCATCAGCCTCAGAGTCAGAATCACTAAAACCAGATAGTAAGATGATAAGTTGGATGACTCATTAGAAAGTTTTTGTCTTTTAGAGGGATGGATTATTTCTTTATTAGCTGCTTGGCCTTTAGAGTATCCCACTGTTCCTTTGCTTTCCACTGTGGAGATGGTACAATCGCTTGTCCTTGGAAGATAACCATGTTCTATCCACTTTAGTAATGTCGAAAATTTCATCAAGGGGTTTGTAGCTTCCCCACTTGACACATTCATCATAACATTTCTGTATTTTAACAAGCTTTGCTTGTATAACTTGATTAGATACATGAGGAAAATTCAGTTTATTCTTCCGCAATTTGGTGACTTCCTTTGAAATTTCCGCTATTCACTCCTTTCTTCCTTTGATTTTTGGTCCAAAGTAATGGCAGCATCCAATAATTTGTTTTTGGAGAGGCATTCTGTACTTTTCTACCAGTGAATATTCTTCCAAAGGGACCATTCTTCTTATATGAGAGTCTTCAAATTTTACCAGATTATTGGTCCAGACATCCTTGTTCTTCTGAATGTTACTATCGCTAGGCTTGTATGACGCCATGTGTTGCTTCTGTAATTACTATAAAATTAGATGAGCAGCTATATATAGTCTAAAATGTTCTAGAATATTCCAGAATGTTCTAAATTGTTTTAGAATGTTCCAAAATATTTTAAATTAAAGAGATTTTGTTAAATTTATTAAAAATAAGCATTTTAAACTTTATTTTTTTGGAATTTATTTTTAGAAAAAGTAAAACTAACAATAATAATGGTTCATCATCAAAATTATTCATTGGACATCTGATCTCGGGTCATTTGTGATCGAAAAAAGGGCCTAACCTACAAGCAATGTGCAGAAAAATATCAAATATCGATAAGTGGTGTTAGAAAGATGTGTATAAAATTTGAAACAACTGGTTCTGTTGAAAATCAGAAAAGATTTGGTCGCCCCCCTAAGACTTCAACAAGAACTGATATGCTAATTGCGCGAATAGCAAAACAAAATTCAACAATAACCTCAAGACAGATTGTTGAAAATCTTAAATTAAATGTTTCCAGTCGAACTGTACAGAGAAGACTTAATTCAAGTGGTTTAATAAACCGTCTTCAAAAAAGTAAACCCCTCATTAGTGGTATAAACAAAAAAAAAGGCTTAGCATTTGCAAAACTGCATATTAACAAGGATGAGGCATTTTGGAACTCAGTGTTATGGTCTGATGAGAGTAAATTTCAAATATTTGGCTTTAAAAAACGACAAAGAGTTTGGCGCAGACCTTGTGATGCACTCTTAGATAGAAATCTTAGAAAAACTGTCAAGCATGGAGGTGGCTCAATTATGGTTTGGGGATGCTTTGCTTCAAATGGTGTGGGAAGACTGGTGAATGTTGAAGGTATAATGACAGGACAATTGTATGTTGATTGGCTTTCCAAACATTCATGTCAATCCGCTAAAAAATTGAATTTAGATCGCAAGTTCTTTTTTCAACAAGACAATGACCCTAAACACACCAGCAAAGTGGCACAACATTTCCTCAAAAAAAGTAAAATTAACATCCTTAAATGGCCACCACAAAGCCCGGTCCTTAACCCCATTGAAAATTTATGGGCAATTTTAAAATCTAAAATACCTCCTTCAAAACGAACAAATAAAAAAGAATTTTTTGAGGTTCTTAGTGAAACTTGGAATTCAATTGGTACTGACGTCACGTCAAAGCTTGTAAAAAGCATGCCAAGACGTTTAGAAGCAGTCATGAAAGCAAAAGGTGGTGCAACAAAGTACTAAAATGAAAATCAGATATATATTACTAACAAAATATATATATTACGTTTTGTCACTAATATATATTACTGACAAAACATTATATTTCATAATAAAAACTCATAATAAAAAAAGATGTTTCTTACTTATGTCGCATTTATTTTGGACAAAAAAGTTGTAAGATAGCTAATTTCGTTTAATAGAGTTACTTTTGCAATGAGTTATAAACAGTTAAAAATATATATTTTTTTCTTTGTAATCAAATTTTTAAAAAAAACATAAAGTTATTGCAGTTGCGTAGATCCTGACTTAAATAATTTTGTTTTTATTGTTCGAGTTTCGATTTTATCAATAATGTTACTTAATTTTGTCTGTGACTGTATATATATATATATATATATATATATATATATATATATATATATATATATATATATATATATATATATATATATATATATATATATATATATATATATTAGGGATGTACCGAAGCTGCAATTTTGCCGAAGCCGAAGCTTCGGCCAAAGCCACTTTGCCGAAGCCGAAGCTTCGGCTTAAGCTATACGTAATTTAAAGCTCAATTTACTTCACCACGGTGGTTTGAATAATCAAGTTGCTTTCAAAATTATATATCAATGTTTTAGGTTTCAATGTTTTGGCCTACATGCCCATTTTAGGAAAATTATAAAACAAAATCAATATTATAAAAAATTTAAACAAATTTTGTACAAAAATTTAGAGAGTGAAATTTAGAGTCTTAACTCTATATATCTAGCAGGTATAGGAAAGATTACATCACTAAATCTTAGACATTTACTGATACTTAAGGTAAATTATGGTCTATTCTTTGAAAGAATTTATAAAAATGTAAACACGTAAAATGTAAAAATATAAAAGTAGTCATTATTTTAATTTGAACACAAAATTTGGTATTTGTTTTAAATTTTGTTAAAAAGTTGAATCAGTTGAACTAAGAAGCTACAGTCTATTATTTAGTTAATAAAAATTTATTCAATGAAAGCAGGCATATTACAATTTAAAAATGCAATCTGTTCTCCATGTTCGGGTAATAGTCTGTTTCTTTTTGCTTCAAATATGTTTCCAGATGTGCTAAATAAGCGTTCACTTTTTACAGATGAAGAAGGCGCGCACAAAACTTTCTTTGAAAACTTTGACAAATTCAACTTGTAAGTATCTTTATCAGAGGAAGTGTAACGGTATGCACTCCACCACTTATAAGGGCATTCATTCTTTGGCAGTATTGGAAGGCTCAAGTAGAAGTTGACTTCATCGGTGCTGATACATAAAATATAGGTGATAATTTTAGGTTTAAATTTTTAAAATATTACAATTTAATCAACTAAACAAAATAAAAGAATGCTGTTATCCGTCTTTTGGAATGGAGAATGAGAATAGAGATAAAAAAAATATTTAATATTTAATGTATAAACAATATAAAAATCATAAATAGATTCTGTTTTCTTACCATTTTTCTTTGACAGTTAGAGTTTTTCCCATTGAACTAGTGTTTTTTTTTCTTTTTTCTCCGTCCGTCAGAATTTTCTGAATTTTGTAGAGCATACTCATTTGCACCGATTTGGTGGAACAAGCTATATATGTCCATGCTCATTAGTTTTTGTTTTTTTTAATGGAGAGCCATGGCCATCAATATCTGAGTCGGACTCATGAATTTTAGATTCTGAAAATGAACTTAATGATTCTTCTGAGTCTGATCCACTACCTCTTGCTACACCAAATTCAATTTCTTTTACTTGTTCTAAATGAGATTTGGAACAAAAACGGTAGAACTCTAAATGGAGTATTTCTTTAAACATATTATGATTCTTGTCTTCAACAAACTTTAACTTGAAACGAGGATCAAGCATCATCGCGATTTTTAAATCAACATTATCCTTGTATTTTTGAAAACAACAGTTAAAATCTTTCTTAAGTTCATCAACAACAGTTTTTATTTCAGTTGCCGTGTCACAAGCGTAGTCTAGAAACTTTTCCATTGCATAGATAAATGGTATAATCTCTGATATACATGCTGTTTCTTTACTCATGTCTTTTGAAGTACTTTCGAAGTGTTTTAATATGCATACAAGCATTTCAGCAAGTTGCCATTGATTTTCCGTAGGATTTTTTGCATTTGCTTGATTTCTGGTAATGCAATACAATGTAATAGCTTTTTTCTGCTCAATGAACCTTTCAAGCATATAGTATGTCGAATTCCATCTTGTGGAAACATCTTGAATTATGTTATGCTCTGGCAATTTTAGTTGACTTTGAATTTCCTTTAGTTTAGCCACAGCACTAGATGAGTGGTGGAAATGTCCTGCTAATGCTCGAAAAACAGCTATTGTATCACTTGCTGTTCTTTGTTCTCTAAAAATCTTTTTCTGAATACAAAGTTGTAAAGTATGTATCAGACATGGAAGATGTTTATCGCCTAAATTTGACTCTTTAATGGCAGCCATTACATTGGCTGCATTATCAGTTAAAACTGCATGAATTTTTTCATGGGGAATTTCCTATGATTGTAGCGCTTCATTTATGAATTTACTTATATTGTGCCCTGTGTGCGACTCATGGAAGTGTGTAACTTGTAAGATGACATGTTTAACTGTAAACTCATGCGTTACAAATCTAGCTGTTAAACTGTAATACGATTGAATTGTGTGCTGACAGGTCCAACCATCACTAGTTAAACTTAAGAAATCTGCTTGATCAAGCTCATATTTTACTTTGGCTTTTATGGTTTCATACATCAGTGGAATGACTTTTGTGGAGAAATACTTTCGACTAGGCTTTTCTGTGTAGTGTCTTTCTGTGTAGTGTCTTTCTGTGTTCTGTCTGTGACTTAGTAAAACAAACTTTCTGAATAAAAATTGTTTCGTGCGTTAAAATTAACTTATTGTATAGATTTTTAAAAACTTCGAGAATAGTTAACTCTCTTAACTCTCATGCGCTATGTTTTAGTTACATCTAAGTAATTTTAAATGAAGATTTATTTCCAGGTTTAATTTTTAATTTTAATTTAATATTAAAAAATATATAATTTAACATAACTCGGATTTTAGAAGTTGATGCTAACTAATAACTAAATGCTAAAAAAATTAAATTTTAATAATTTTTCATTATTTTACTACCAACTAATGCATAAATAAATTTTATTGCTAAGCTCGAGTGATCATAACTAATTATTAGGGTTATGGTATTTAATTATATAAAGTTTACTATAATGTTACAGTTTAAATCAGCTTATATTGAGTGATTATAAAAAAATCAATGTGTTTCATTATGTAACTTTACTTTCTATCCGCTATCGTGCCGTTTTTGGCCGCCTTACACGCGGCCTTACCACCTCCAAAAGCCGTTGCTGGATTCATTTAATCTTCGCAACTGTATAAATCAGAGGCTTATTTAAATTTCTTAGAAGAAGAAAAGAAAAAGAAGAATTTTGAACGTTCAACTACGTTTTATTCGGAAAACAGACAACGTGTGAACGTTTAAAAAATGTCTTCCTCAGTCGAATGCCAGCTTAGTAATGTCCATTTTTTTGCCGAAGCCAATGATTCGGCAAAAAACGCCCATGGCTTCGGCCGAACCGAAGCCGAAGCCGAAGCTTCGGTACATCCCTAATATATATATATATATATATATATATATATATATATATATATATATATATATATATATATATATATATATATATATATATATATATATATATATATAAATATATATATATAGGGTGTTAGTGTTAGCTAGGAAAAAATTTCATACAACGTTTTTTGCAAAAATGGAAACTAAGGTGCGGCTAAAAAAAAAAAAAAAAAGTCATTACATTCTGACATTTAAAAAAGCAGATAAACTTGACATTTTTTAGATACAATTTTTTAAATGTTTTTGCTGGGTTATCTTCACAGCAGGAATAATTTTTTTACTTTATAAATGTTTAATTCTAATTATTCAACTTGTTTAATTTTGAGCAATCTTCTTAAGTTTTAATTTTCAAATCGCTTCTCTTCTTTGTTTGATAAACTGCAATTGCTTTTCAAAATGCCTTAATAGGCTTAATACGTATTTCGAGAAAAACAGAATTCATAAAAATTTTTTAGGAGAAACTCTTTGTAAAATATTTTTTGAAACTGATAATTTTTATGAATTTTTTCAGAACTTTTTGAAAATATGAAGTCAATAATGTTTGTAGACATCTAGATTAGCTTATTTTGAAAAAAAATCAAAATTGGTTTTGAGCCGTTTTGAAAAATGGCTGCATTATAGTAAAGAGAAAACAAGAACAATTGTTTGTAGTTTTAATGAATGAATTATTAAATTTACTCCTTGAAACTTTGATCTATTTCATTTTGATTATTTCATTTCGTAGATTGCTTTTTCAATACATTTTTTTAAAGTTTAAACAATTAGTTCCGAAGAATTATATAAATATTCAAATATATAAGTATTTAAATGAAAATTTTAAAATATTTAAAATTTTTTTTTAACTTTTATACAATATTCGTATAATTGTTCATCATATTTTTTGTTATAATTTTTATCATAAGATAAGTTTAATAGTTAAAAAACTTGTTTAAATCGGTACACAGTCAGCAAAAATCTGAGCTGACCTTTCAGTCAGTTCCCGAGAAAACCGCAATATACCTATGAAAACTTATGACCACGGTATTCCAAAATTGTAAAAATTTAAATCATCTGCCTACGTCTGAGAAAGAAAATCAATTTAGAAAATTTCCTTTATTACACTAATATGTGAAACGACAGCATCCCCAAAGTTTTGCATTTTTACATTATTCATAATGAAATAATAAAAGCAACATATATAAAAATACTTTAATTCTACATGACTTGACAAGGAAACTCTCTTTTAGAATTCTTTTCTCCTTAAAAGATTTTCAAATTTCATGAAACATTTTTTCTCTAATGCTGTTTATTCTTAGATAATTCTTTGCTTTGGCTAAAGCTCATATCAAAAATTCTTGCTGTTGAAATCAATAAGACACATAAGAAGCCTTATTCCATATTCTGGATGACTTATTGGGCGTTTGTATCTTTCCCAATGTAAGATAAAGCAGTGGTGGATTGCTTCTGTTGTTTGTTTGTTATAAATTCCAAGTGGCATCTTTTTCTGTTTGACAAAATCTTTAACATGAAAAAATACTGCATGAACTTTTAGTGTGACAATTCCAATGTGCAAGGATTGAAAGGAATTTTTGAAAGCATCTATTATTTCTTCAAATTGCACATGCAATTTGTTGTTAAAACATGATGATACCACATCAGCAAGTTTTCGCAAGGTATCAATGATGGGAAAAACTTAAAAAGAATTGTCCTTTTCAGCAATAGTTTGCAGAAGATCCAGATTTTTTTAGCAGCTTATTGCAGTCATTGTCTGAATTACCCCCGTGAAAGGGCTGTTGCATTATGTGTAAAGCTTGAAGCCAATCATCTGCTTTTGGCCATACATCTTTGAAAATCTTGAAAAGATGATTCACAACACCAAGTAGAAGATGTAACTCCATGGGTGGAATAAGATCCATTTAAGAATAGGCTCGTCAATTACATTTCCAAACTTCTTGGCATTTTTGGTGTTTTAACCAGGTGCAGAGAAAGAACAAAATGAATCTTTCAAAGAGCCAAATGTTTTTGGAGTCCCATAGTTTGCAAGATTTGAGCTTTCAGCAGTACACCATGTGCATAGATGGGAAGAAGAATGGGCCTGCAGGCCACGTAAAATTTTAGCCAATTTCATACCACATGAGAAGACAAATTTCACATCCTGGATGTCAAGAAGTCTTAGATGTGGTGGTTTGTCGAATGCCTTGGCAAAATCTAAAAAAACTACATAAGACCACTGTTTTTTTTGATAGTATATGATTATCATAATCTAGTACAATTTTTTTTAATACTCTTTTTACTTCTTTTCGAACTGGTTAATAATTGTTTGCAATGGATATAATTTTTTGAACATGTTTGCTGTACTAATATTCATAGTCGTTTTTTTTATTATTATTAAATGTTTTAATGATTAAATATTTTAATGATCTGTTAATCCAAAGTGGTTGCATTCTGAGATTTTTAGGGTATTTCATATATATATATATATATATATATATATATATATATATATATATATATATATATATATATATATATATACATATATATATATCAACCCTCAGAATTAGGAAAAATGAGGTCAGCAATAATTTGCCGACCTCAATCTTTTTGAGGTCGGCAAAAATTATTTGATACAAAGGTCTGACCATAAAACATAGAAATGAGGTCAGCAATTTATGCTGACCTCAAACACTTTCAGGTCGGCAGTTAGGTCGGAATTAGGGTTGGCATTGCCTAATGCCGACCCTAATTCCGAGGGTTGATATATATATATATATATATATATATATATATATATATATATATATATATATATTAATATATATATATATTAATATATATATATATATTTATATATATGTATATGTATATATATATATATATATATATATATATATATATATATATATATATATATATATATATATATATATATGTATGTGTATATATATATATATATATATATATATATATATATATATATATATATATACTTACACACACACACAAATTTAATATTGAATTTTTGCTATATAAAAATAAAGGTTATTTGTTTATATAAATATATTTTCTTCAAAATTTTTATATATTTTTTTAGCCCAAGTTTTTAACAAAAGAGGAACGTATGGCTGAGGCATTAAAAAAGCGTCAAAAACTTGCAGAAGAGCAGCAAAAGAAATTAGAGGTTTTTTAAAGGTTGCTTAAATTGTTTAATTGGGCTTTGTTATGTATTTACTCTATAACTAAGAGATTTTATGTAGGCTGAACGTTTATCAAGGCTACAGTTTGCAAAAGAAGCTGAGAGAAGTCGAGGTATGTTTTTAAATATTGTTTTTGATTTTACATTTGTGTGTGTAAATGAATATATATATATATATATATATATATATATATATATATATATATATATATATATATATATATATATATATATATATATATATATATATATATATATACATCGTAGCAATCATTGTTGCATTTTATATTGTTACTTAAATAAAAAACTTTAAATTTACTATGCGATTACTAAACTTTCCTGACTTTTAACTTTAATAACTAAAATAGTAATATTTGTCTTTTTATTTAATAACACCAAAATAGCAGTAAAAATATAAATTAATTTTGTTTTTTTTAATAATCGGGCTAGTAATTTTGAGAATGAAAAGCAAAAGAGAATAACAATTTTTTAATAGGGATTGCAATACTAAAAATAGTTTTCCAGTAATTAAAATCAAAATGCATAAAATTATAGCTTGTAATTAAATTAGTCATTACTGGTAAATTTGGTAAAAATTGTTAAAAAATCCAATAAACTATGATTATCCACCCAATAAGAAGCACTTACTGGCTTTACAAATAGGTTTTATAGGTCTCTTTTTTAACAGGAACAAAAAACAAGAAGTAAAATTTAAATAAGTAAATAAAGAAAAAAAAAGAGTAAAGTACAAAAAGTTTAAAAAGAAGAGAAAAAAATAATTTTCTTTTTTAAAAAAACTTGAAAATTACATTCAGAAAGTTCAAATATAAAATGAATTTTAAGCCATTAACTGATGTAAATTTAACTCATTCATTCAATGTTTTTGAATTTGTTTTCTGTTTGTCTAGCTTTAGAAATTAGTATCTACTGTCAGTGTTTTTGCTTTTGCATTGATGTTTTTATGTTTTTTGTCATGGATGAAAATTCACCAAAAAATTATTTTTATAGAATTATTTTATAAAAGTTTTTTGAATTTATTTATAAAAATTTATTTTTTATAAATAAATTCAAAAAAGTATGGAAGGCGAGTTATATATGGAGTTTTCATTATTTTGCAAACTTGAAATCGTTGGAGTAGCCTATTAGTAGCATTATTGGAGGATTTTTTCACAATTAGTTTGAGCGTGTTTTTTTTTTAATATTCTGATTTACTCCCAAAAAGGCTGCAAGCAACCACTATTAAGTTGGGAGTTACTAGAAGAAAAGAGTAGAGTTAGGAAACGGTTGACAGAAGACTTGAAAAGTTGTAGGTTGTATAAGTTTGGAAAACATGAAGATGAGAGAGAGTTCCAAAGGGTTGAAGTGCGGAGAAAAAAACTAGGCAAATAAAAGTTTTAAGAACATGCAAGGACAAATAGAGTAAACAAATGAAACATTGCTGAATGACGAGTCAAGCGAGAATGAGTTTTATTTGAACTAGAGATGATAGCTCTTCATAGATGTTGAAACATTAAGGTCTCCTTTATAAATGTTAAAGCATTAAGGTCTCCATAGATGTTAAAATAATAAGCTCTCCTCCATAGATGTTAAAACCTTAAGGTCTCCTTCAATGATGTTAAAATGTCAAGGTCTCCATAAGTATTAAAATGTTAAGGTCTCCTTCATAGACGTTAAAGTGTTAAGGTCTCCTCCAAAGATAAAATCTGTGAAAACAAGCAAAAAGCTTTTTTTTTATATAAAAAAGAAGTTTTAAAAAAAATTATTTTCACAAATAAAATTAAAATTTTTTGTTTTTTGTTTATTCAATATCACGTTATTATGACTTTTTATTTATGATTATTTATGAGAATTTATTTATGAATATATTCTGTTTACAAATATCATATTGGTAACTTATCTTTAATTGTTTATAATCTTTGTTCAAAATAGTTCATTAAATGCATAAAAATTGTTAATACAAATTACTAGAGTTATGTTCATAACAATTGCTCTGTTTAAAAAGATGTAGTTAAAAACTTAAAAAAAAAAATTTAAATAGGCTCCTAAAAATGCTGTTAAAAAAGTTCAGTAAATTAATAATGCACCAGCCCACAAGCTTTTGAAGCATCATCAATAACAATAGTTCATCAGGAAATAAACAAATATGTTTAAATGCACAATATCGATAATTCAACAAAAGTGCAGACTATTTCAATGGGGGCAATGAAAACAACCAAATATTTTATATTTAAATGCTAGAATTAATGACTTTTAATTTTTTTTTTACATAAAACTTGTTTAAAAAAAATATTTTTTTTCACAAATAAATAGCAATTAGTTTTCTCGCTTTCCTATGCATTGGTAAAAACAGTGAAGTTTAGCAAAAGCATTTAAAAAACAAATTTAAAAATTGTCCTAATTTAAAAATTGTCCTAATAAAAATTGTTTCTAGCGCAAATTATAAAGTATTTTCTTAATATACTGACTGAAAAAAGTCGCAAGAAAATTGTATAACAAAAAATATTATTATTTTTGTTATATTCATATCTACTTTTTTCTTCGACTTGTATCAATTTTGGTAGTGGAAAATAATGCTCTAAAAATAAGAAAACAAAAACAGTAAATATTTAGGTATATTATTTTTTTAACATCAATTTTCTTTTTTTAATATTAAATTTTTTTTAGCTTATTTTATTTAGATTTTTTTTAGCTTATTTTATTTAGATTTTCTATTTTGTATAGTCTTCGGGTTCTTTTCTTAAAGTAATTCTGTTTTATTCTCTCTAGTTTCTTTATTTTGCTTTATACGCCACAAGTTCTTAAAATGCTTACTATATAAAAACATGGTCAAGTTGTCTAAAAAAAATTAAGTTTTATATATTGTAATTTGGAAAAATATAAACCATATAAAAAGACGACTAAGTATAATTTTTTCAAAGCTGATTACAACTCTATAAATTCTATAATCAATTTACAAAAATGTAAACTGGTATTTACTAGCCAAACAATATTAAGATGTTGAAACATTCTGGCAAACTATCTGTAATTTTTCAAATTCATCTATCTCATTGCATGTACCGTTAACTTTTAATAGAAAAAACAATATCCAACCTCTAGCCATCCGAAAATTAGCCTCCAAAAAACGTACTCTCTATAGAGATTACAAAAGAACAGGTAATCCATCTAGATTTAAGATCTGCTCCCGTTTATATGATGCAGAAGTTCAAAAAAATTGCGTTTCCAGAGAGAAAGATTTAGTTGTTAAATGCAATATCGCCAAGTTTTACTCTTTCATAAATAAAAAATCCAAATGCTATAATTCTGTTGCGCCATTACTTCAAACTGATCGTTTCCTTATTACAATTGTGAAATATTGCAATTTGTTGATTATTGCAAAATATTGATTGTGAAAAATTGCAACTTTTAAACAATTTTGATTTTGTTACTGACAATGGTATTGCACCAGTCTTAGATTTACCAAAACACAAAAATTCTTTAAATAATATTATATTTTCGTACAATTCCTTTGTTTCTCATCTACAAAGGCTACCACCCAAATCTTCCAAATTCCCTGATGGATATCCTGCCATATTTTAAAGTCAATTGCAAATGTTATTGCTATTCTTTTTTCTATTCTGTATGAAATTTCAATGTCCAAAAATGTTATCCCTAGGATCTGAAAAACCGCAATAATATGCCCAATATTTAAAAAAGGAAACCCGTCGTTATCTACTAATTATAGACCTATTTCTATGACATGTATTTTCTGTAAAATTATGGAATCAATTATCATGGAAAGCGTTACAAGTTATTTACTCCTGAATAATTTTATTTTTGTGCATCAGTACGGTTTCTTAAAACGTAGGTCCTCGTGTACTGCGTTTAATAATAAAAAGATAGTTGATATCGTCTATATAGACTTTAAGAAAGCCTTCGATACTGTGTCTCATTCTAAGTTACTATTTAAACTGCGTTGTTACGGTATCAAGTATGAGTTGCTAAATTGGGTTACAAACTTCTTGACAAATCGTTCTCAACATGTTTGTATTGATGATTTATACTCAAATAGCATTCATGTAAAAAGTGGAATAACTCAAGGAACTGTTTTGGGACCCATTTTATTTTTAATTTTTATAAATATAACCTCGTGTATTGAGTGGGATTGTGGAATCAAGCTTTATGCAGACAGCAAGTTGTATCAAGCGAGAAAAGATGGGAAAAGAAAAGAGAACTTCAAAATGGTAAAATAATTGTCAACTCAAAATATCTACCAAAAAATGTTTTCCTGCGATAAGGAAAGAATCTATTACTAGAACATTCATACTTGTTGGATATCCACATACCTATTGAATCAATTGATTCAATCTAATATTTATTTCTTCCGATATGAAATTTTCTAAACACTGTTCTCACATTGCTAGCAAAGCAAGTTCTTGTGCTTACTTACTCTTAAAGTCTTTCATCAGTAATGGTTCCCAACTTTTGATAAGAGTCTATAAAGTTTATATCATGTACCCCTGTGTGGAATCCGTATCTCTTAAAAGATTTATGTCGGGTAGAAAAGATCCAGAAACATTATACAAGAATTGTCTGCAAACGGTGTTGTATTTCATATAAAGATTTGATATCTTCAATCTTGACACAAAATTTGATATCTTCAATCTTGACTCTCTTGAATGCCGGAGAATAACATTTGATCTTTGACTTATAAGATTATGCACAACATAGTTGATTTGCCTTTATCTGATTTTTTTACTCTTGCTCCTACTTATTATTCAACTAGATGTCATTCCCAAAAATTAACATCACATAACAACTACATCAACGATATAAGGAGATTTTTTTTCAGTGCAAGAGTTACTAAGATATGGAATTCTTTACCTGATTATTTGGTGTATTCCTCTTAATTGTCTCTATTTAAATCAAATTTAAAAACATACAATATTCAGAGGCACTGTTTACTGTTTTAAACTTGGTGTTACATAAGAGTAATTTTCCAATTACCTGTATCACCTTTTTGTATTTTTGTTTAAATGCAAATAAATTGAAATAATAAAAATAAAAAAATATATGAAACCGGGAACGCTTTATATATCAAACTTAAATTGGTTGTTTAGATAAGCACTCTGATGTCACACTGAAAAATCCTACTGCCATGGCTTAAATACATACATCGACTGACAAATAGCGTGACTCACAGTAGAGTGCTGCTACATTGACTGAGGGTTTTGGATGGGGTAGCAATCTTTTCTTTCATTATTCTTCGTTTGTTTTTTTCTTCCTAAAAACATGGTATGTTATAAAGATGAGCAAGACTAGTTAGCAAATGTTTTTATAAATCAGATATAAAGATATATATATATTTGCTAATTACTTATATACTGACATGTGTGTGTATATAGTCTTGCATGGTAGTCAAAAAAATTCTTCCATAAACTTTAGTTTTAGAGAGAGTACTAATAAACCAGACCAGAAAAAGATTTAAAACTTAAATGTTTTTTTTTTTTTAAATAATAGGTTGCTTGCCCAAACAAAACCCTCAGTCGATGTAGCAGCACATCCTTGTAGCAGTAGTCTATAAGATTGTCGATGTAGCAGCACTCCTTTGTAGCAGCAGACTATAAAATAGTTGATGTAGCAACACTTCTTTGTTGCAGCAGGCTATAAAATAGTCAATGTGGCAACACTCTGCACTTGTTTTTAAAAAACAAAAACAAAAAACACTATTAATTAAAAACACTTTCTAGTCATTATTATTGCGGTTTTTTAAAAAGTGATAAAAATTAATGTACTTTCGTATTATTTTAATTGCTTTAACTTCTAGATGACATTAAAATATAGCTTATTTGTTAAAATTGTTAAAATGTTGTTGAAAGAGACTTTTTTTTACAATAGTTTTTTTTGACTATGAGATAAGCGGATATATATATATATATATATATATATATATATATATATATATATATATATATATATATATATATATATATATATATATATATATATATATATATATATATATATATATATATATGTTGCATGCTGGTGTGTATTTAAGTAGCAAATCTATACTGAATTATAAGATACATAATATATTAAACATTATATCCTAGCATCAGGTAACAAACCCTCCTAATATTAGTTGGAAAAAACTCCATATTTAACTGGAGCAAGGTCCCAGGCCTCAACTAAAATTTTCACTTACAATCACACCTATAAAATTACAAAAAATGATTTTAATGTTTTTTTATATTGTAGATGACTTTGATAGAGGAGATAGATATAGCAGAGAAAAGTATAGAAGAGAAAGAGAACGTGAACGTGAAAAAGAAAAAGCAGAACGAACAGAGGTAATGTTTTATTAAGTAATTTTTTTTTGTTTTATTAAGCAATTTTTTATTTTATTTTCTATTAGTTTTTTATTTGTTCGTTTTTGAAGTATTGCAATAATAAAAGTATAAGTTTTATTGATTAAATAAATTTCAAAATTAAATTCATGAGCTTCCACTTTTCTTACTACATATATACTGGAATTAATATTTATTTATTTCATAAATTATCAATTATTTATTTCATTTGAAACAGTATAGATATCATGTATAAAATATTTTATTAGTAACTATAACCTTATAAGTTTTTTAATTTTTTTAGTTTTATATTTTAAAGTAATTTAATAAATTTACAAATTTTACTTATTTCTGATTTTTTTTTTGTTACTTTTTTACTAGTAAATTAACTTAAATGCAACTAGCTTTAATGCTTATTAAGTTTTTACCTAATAAAAGTTTTTACAGTTTTTAACTAATGTATTGAATAATATGAATAAAAAATAAATTTTCTTTAGTTTTTATTTAAAAAAGAAATTTTATAATTTTTGTACAGAATACTGATGTTGATGGTTCAAAAGACGTGATGTTGAAGGTTTATACAATTTTTTTATAATGGTTCATTCTTATGACCATTCACATTTTTTCAATATTTTTTGTAATTTTTTAAAATGTATTCTTTGTTCTTCAAATCAATGGAATTTCTGTAAAGATATTCATGACTGTTGTTTGATTGAACTCCACATGAACTACAAATCTTCTCTATACTGTCAGGATGATTTTTGTTAGGCAAAAAATCTTCTCTATATTGTCAGGATAATTTTTGCTAGGCCATTAATAATTTTATTAAAATAACTAGTAATATCCCATAGTAAATTGCCTTTTTTTTACAAATAATCACCAATATATTGCTTCTCCTTGCAAATACCTATCAATATTTTGTATTGATATATATCAATTAATGTATTAATTGCTTGTCCTCAAAAATACTCATCAATATACTGTTTGCTCTTGCTGGAATAAGTCAATAAATGTTTGTCCTTACAAATACTTACAAATTTAGTTTGTCTTTGCAAATACCTGTCAGTAAATCTTCTCAGCATAAACTCTATATTATTAGTATGTTACTTTGCAAATATTTATCAGCAAAATGTTATTTTACATAGTTTTCGAATTAGGATTAAAGCTAAAATGGTATCTTACATTTGAAAAGTATTATAAAAATTATTCATGTTTAATTTATTTAAAATTGATTCAAATTTATTTTATTATTTGTTTTTATTTATTGTATTGTTTGCAACTATAACAAAATTATTGTGTTTTTCTATTTCATAGCTATTGTTTTAGTTATTGTTATTATTGCTGTTGTTATTATCATTTTTATTCTTATCGCTATTATTATTATTGTTTTTAGGGCTATAGTACATCTTAGCTTTTGAAAGTATATATAAAAATTTTTTTATTTAGGGCAGAGACAGAGAAAAAGAACTTGAAGCTATCAAAGTGCGCTTTGTTTAAAATTTTTGTCTATAATATTGCTTTATATATAATATATAAATAACTATGTAACTGTTAAGAAACAACGTTCTTCAAGTTTTATTCATCACAAAGTTCATTATTTGTACACGAAAATTAATAAAATCAAAAGTATTTAAAAAAAGTTGATATCCTTCTGGACAAAACAAGTGCAACTACACAAAATGTTGACCAAGCTGTATTTCGCTATCAATATTTCGTGGCGAATCCTTTGTTGTTGATCACAGCCTTGCATCTTCGAGGCATAGATTTGATCAGGTGATCAATAAAACTTTGTGGAATCGCTCCCCAGGCCTTTTGGATTTTTTCAAACAGTTGATCCTTATTACAAACACCTTCACGATTAATTCTGCGGTTGATGATCTCCCACAGATTCTCGATAGGGTTGAGATCCGCAGATTGAGGTGGCCAATCCATCATCGATAGGTGGTTGTCTTGAAATCACTGCTTGACTACTTTTGCTGTTTGTTTCAGATCTTTGTCTTGTTGAAAAACCCATTTTTTTGGCATATTCCATTCAGCATGAGGTAACAACATCTTTTAGGATATTTTTATACATAAACGGTCCATTATTCCATCGATTCGATGTATTGGACCTAGACCGTTAGCAGAAAAACACCCCCAGACCATTACATTGCCTCCACCATGCTTTACTGTCTTATGGCAGTAAGGTAAATCAAGGCGTTTTCTGGCCGGTCGACGTACACGGCAAATGCCATCGCTCCCAATGATGTTGAACTTCGATTCATCACTGAACAGATCAGTTCGTCACTTCTGCACATTCCAGTCAATATGAGATGTAGCAAACAGGAGTCTTTTCATCTGGTTCTTTAGTGAAATCAGCGGTTTCTTTGCAGGGCATTGAGAAAACAATCCGGCTTCAACAGCACGTTGTCTGATTGTTCGGTTTGATACAGGCAGCTCTAATTGCTTTTGTTATTTGCTGCCAACTTCCCCGTAAAATGATATTTGGAACATAGTCTTGATACGGTCCATTTTTTTCATCGCCAATAATTTTCTTTCTTAGTTCCAATCCAAGACTGTTGGGAGCCATTTTTGCACTTGAAGTCATAAAAATAATAAAAATAAATAATCACGCTTCTCAAGGCTTACTGTGTTACATTTACCTTGTGATGATACAATAATGCTCTGTGGAACACAATGTCTTGATTGGATGTGGACTGTATTGATGTAATGAAACACTTGTTGCGTTTCACTTCTTGTATTGATGTTCTTCGATAAAACATTTTGATAAAACTCACTTCGATAAACTGTCTTGATAAAACTGACTGATTGACTTCCATATAATGACTGAATTACATGTTGGTTTACATGTCTCTTATATAGTAAAATGAACCTGTGTGAACCTGTTCTGGAAGATTCTAGATGCTTCTTTTCGATGCTTCTGGATACTTCTGGATGCTTCTGTATGCTTCCAGATGCTTCTTCTGGAAACTTCTGCATGCTTCTGGAAACTTCTGGATACTTTCTTTAATTATTAAAAAACTTCCGTGACGTTGACACGGACCAGACTTAAGAAAATGAAACAAACCAAAAAAGTTCCATCGGTTTTGTCCACTGCAAAATGACACTTGTCAACGAAATTCTGCCTGTGTGCTGTCACCTGTCAGCTAATTGCTCATGTCATGGCATGCTATGACTCCAGACTCCTGAACTGTTTGCTGTGGTAGTATAGTTCGTTTTGTTTTTAAGACATGTAAAATTTTTTAGCATTGTTCGATGTTGGTTGCAAATGTTTTGTCCAATACTATATATATATATATATATATATATATATATATATATATATATATATATATATATATATATATATATATATATATATATATATATATATATATATATATATATATATATATATATATATATATATATATATATATGCGGTAGTGGTGTAGTGGTAGAGCGCTCGCTTCATAAACGAGTGGTTCCGAGTTCGATCCCCACCACGTCCCTCCTCGTCTGTAGTGGCCTTGAGGAGGTGAATTAAAATAATATATATATATATATTTATATATATATATATATATATATATATATATATATATATATATATATATATATATATATATATATATATATTTTAGCTGCAACCTAATTATTAATTTAAATTGTTTTGTTTGTTTGTTTTTTGTAGTTTTTTTTTATATAGTTGATGAAATAAAATTTTTTAAAAATTAGAATCGGTATCTTGGAGTAATAAAGAAAAAAAAGAAAATTCGTAGATTAAATGATAAAAAATTTGTTTTTGATTGGGATACTTCTGAAGATACTTCACAAGACTATAATGCATTGTAAGTTGTATAATGCTTTTTAAAAAATTATGAAGTAATATAATTTATAATTAAAGTAAAAAATCTTCCTCTTAAATTTATCATTAAAAGAATAATTTACTTATCAATTAATCATTTTTCTTTTACTGAAATGTTAAAGTACTGAATTTTTACTTTTGCAAAATCTGTAATTTTTTACCATTTTTAAATAATAGATATAGAGAAAGACATGAAGCTTTGCTCTTTGGGAGGGGAAACAAAGCAGGGATTGATATTAAGGTTAGTTATTTTTAATTTTTTATTTGAAATGTTTTTTACTATTTGGATGATTTACTAGCAAAAAAAGACAACTATTGTTTCTGAAATTTGGTAAACATTTCGTAAAAGTTTAGTATTTTATTGATGGTGTAGTAAAGTTTGTGTTTAATGTATATATGTCAATGTGTTTATCAAATGCATTTCATGTTGATTCCAAATTTGAAGACAGAATGTACTTCCACCTAACAAAGTTTTTGCTTTTAACACTTAACAAAAAGAAAAAACCAAAGTTTAAAAAAAATTAAAAAAATCATATTTTTATTTAAAATCTAAATAAGCTTGAGCGGCACAATAAAGTTTTATTTTAAAGTGCAATCTAAACCCAGATCACAAAAGTAATTAAATTTAAGAATGTCTGTAAAGAGAGAGGAGAATTTCTGTAAGAGTTCTCTGAGAGGAGAATTTCATTTTAGTTTTAGCAGACATTGTTTCTTAAATACCTCACACCTATGTGCATACATTTACAGAAATTGTTTCTTAAATACAAACCTTACGCCTATGTGCATACACTTATAGAGTGCAAACTTATGCTTGTGTGGCAAACAACTTTAAAAACAGGAATAAAAAAAGATTCAAATATATAAACAAATAATTATAAATTATTTATAAATAATTATAACTTTGAATCAATTAAATGTATTTGTTTGAATCAATTTTTTTTATTCAAACATGAGATTGTGTATTAGTGATTGTGTCTACATAATCTGTCACTTCTATTGTATATGTACTAGAGGAATGCATCATTCTTTAATCAAACAGTCTAGTATAAAATCTGCATACCTGCTTAAATATAATACAAATTAAAAAGTAATATATAATAATAAAATAATGTTAAAATATATATAAAGAAAAATAAATGTAAAATTGAATTTTAAAGCGTCAGCAGGTTATTTTAGTCTTTATAAAAGTATGAAAAAAATATTAATGATTAATAATACAAAATATTTATAATAATTAAAATCTGTTCTATTTTTAATCTGCAATATTTTTTATTATTTTTTATTATTTTTAGTTGTAAAAGTAAAAAAAATACACAATAGTATGCATTTTTGAGATATGTGTTTCATTTATGGAGCATTACTTGTCAAAGAGATATGCTTTCTGGCTTTAATAAATTTGCACTTCAATTATGTTTAAAATAATTTTTAATTTCCAATGCAAAAAGTCATTCTTTATTTGAATGTTCTTAGTCAAAGTGTCAAATGTTAATAAATATTAATGCTAAGATAATATGTTTAATAGACATCACTAAGATAATATGTTTAATAGACATAAAATAATTTGAAAGATTTATGTTAATTAAAACATTTTTTATTTATTTCAATTTCTAAGCTTAACTTTGAGTCTTAATCATGTTATACAAAGACAAACAAACAAAAACCTTTTATATAACACCTGAAAAACTATAAATACAAATAAAATATAAATATAAATACAATATAAATATAAATACAATATAAATATAAATACAATATAATAAAATAATAATAGTAATATAATAAAATAATAGCATAATAATATAATTTAAAAAAATATATAAATAAACAATAAATATATAAATATACAAAAAAAATATTTTTTTTAGTTAATAAAAAAAAATTAAACATCGAAAGTAGCAGCTTATACTGTCAAAAAAAATTTTTTAATTTTTTTGTTATTATTTCACAGGATAAATTCTAACCCTTGAAGAATGGTTTGTGAATAATGATTACAAATCTTTATACTAAATCATGAAGTATCTTGATATCAGGGTGTTAGCCAACCCAATGGCACCACATGTACTCCAGAATTCCCAATAGGTTTAAAATTCCCAAAATTCTATGACCTTTTTTTTTTTTTTTTGAAGTAAAAAGACAATTTTAATAAGAATTCCCATTATTTTATAACAATAAAAATAAGTATTTCTAATATCGCATAAACGCAGTAAAAAATAAATATTCCTGGCTGGCACCCTGGATATGCCATATGAAATAAACTGTGCATAAATTTCTTAATAAAAATGATAATAATCTTAAATTTTAAAAATCTTAAATTTCTTTTACTATTACAATTAAAAGTTAAGAAAACGTGGAGATGTCATTACGCCACCAAGAAAACATGGAGAGTATTGTCATCACGCCACCTGCCACGTGGAGAGTATTGTCATCACGCTACCTCAACTCGTTTCTCCGCGCAGCTGCCTTGTTCGTCAAGGTTCGTGTTTCGGAGTTATAGAGTTGAGAGAGGGTTATAGCCACAAAATAAGTAGCCTCCTCGTTTGTAGTGGCCTTCTCGGCCTTGAGGAGGTGAAGTAAAATAAAAATAAAAATAAAAAAAAAAAAAACCTGCCACATGGAGAGTATTTTCATCATGCCACCTGCCATGTGAAGAGTATTGTCATAGCCAACTGCCTAAAACCAGCCTAGGGGCTCCAACAACTTCAACAACAGATCTTATGTAAACAAAGAAACAAATTGCACACATAAATAGACTTCTATATTGAAAATATAGAAGTCTATTAAAATAAATTTCTATATTGTTTAAATTTTATGCTAAATAATTTAAAATCAACTAAATCAATTATGTTGGTTATAGTTTTTTTTAACTAGTTTTATGGCATGCGCTGAGTATATTTCAAGGAAATAATAAAGTAGTTTATAACTTACAGGTTTTCTACTCCTATAGATTTATTTGTAAGTTACTATTTCTTTTACAAAAATGCATCTTTCTAAAAAAATGGTGTTAACATTTTTGGGTAGCTTAAGCAATAAGTATTTTTGTTGCTTATTTTATTTGTATTTGTATCTTTTATATTAATAATTCTTTTAATTGCTATTATTATTTCTATAATTTTTTTTTTTTTTTGTGTACAGGTTCAAAAGAAAGAAAGTAAGTTTTATGAACAGCTCATGGAAAAGAGGCGAACAGAATCTGAAAAACTACAAGAAATGTGTGTAGTTTTTTGTTAGAATTTTATTTAAAATTTTTTTAAATTTTATTTAAAATGTTTTTTGTTTTTGCAGAAAAAATTCAAATCGTATAATAGCCAAAGAAGACAAACTTAGCCATAAAGAACGTCACTGGAAGATGAAAGAACTTCATGAGATGACAGATCGTGATTGGCGTATTTTTAAAGAGGACTTTAGCATTTCCGCAAAAGGTAAATTTTTAATCTTGAAAACTAAACTGGAATTTAAAGCTTCTCAAAATTAATTTTAATATAAAATATATGAAAAAATCAACATAAAAATAAAGTGAAACATGATTAAAATGAACTTATTTAATTATCTAATTAATAAATTTCAATTAGTTTTAAATGTTAAAACTTATATAATAAAAGTAATACAAGGTATTGCAATACTCTTTTAATACATTTATCTATATTGTGTAATATATTGTGCAATAAATTTATTCCTGTAATAAATTTAAATTCAAGAAAAAGAAAAACTCATAGGATAAATTGTGATTTAAAGAATCTTATAAGAAATTAATTGATTTTTATATACAAAAATTGTGCTTTAAACTGAAGTGTCAAAAAATTAAAATTATAACACAAAGAATGCTGCAAACAAGTTAATTAAGAAATTTGGAAACCCAGAAAACAATATGTATTAAACCTTGTTCACAAATTCAAAAAAAAAACAACCTAAATCTCTCCTTTATGGCTATATTGATAAGCAAAGAGCTGTAAAAAATTCTATAAAAGTGAACAAAAATTATGAAGGTTGCATTTTTAATGATCTAATTGCAATTGCTGATTTACTAAATGGCAAATTTCATACTGTTTTTACAATGGAGGGTGTTGGACATCTACCTGTCCCCCCTCCCTTCGATTTAATGGTAAAATTGATTTTGATTTTTATTCAATCACAATTGAAAGTGTTAAGTTAAAACTACAGAAATTAAATGTGATAAATCAATAAATGTGATAAATCAATGGGACCTGATCTTGTTCATCCAAAACTTTAAAATACTGTTTAGATTCACTGGCGCCTCCACTAGCATTAATTTTTATTTCAAAATGCAACAAAAAAGTTTTCTTTGCGTTCAAAGTTAAACAAAACTTTATGCTGTTGATACAAAGATTATCAACAGTCGAAAGTTAAGAAAAAGTAGAAATGATTCAAACTGACTTGGCTAAAGCTGTCTATTGGTCAAAAAAATGGTTAATTTCTTTGAATTTTGACAAATGCTTAGTTATGCATTATTAAACAAAAAACAAAAGTCATACCATCTAATAGAGAAATTAAAAAAACAGTTTTAATACCAAATCTGGGAAAAAATTTTTCAAATGATTTTCAGTGGTAACAATGGGTTTCATCTACTTCGAAAGCAAATTGAATTTTAAGACAAATAAAAAAAATTAAGCGCAACGTTAATTTAAGTATTTCTATGACCGCATATTGAATTTGCTGCCACAGTATGGTCTTTAAATATAATAGGAAACATTGATAGTTTAGTGTTTTTTTTTTTTAATAAATTTGTTATAGTTGGTTTTTTAATATTTAAATGTGTTATTTATATTAAATTTTTATGTGAACTCTGATAGGCTGAATTAAATGAGAAATAAAACTGACATTGCATTTTTTGCTTGTTATTTACAATTTTTATTTATAATTTATTATTTAAACTTGCTTATATTTATGCTTGTTATTTATAAATTTGTACTTGTTATTTATAAATTTTACATATAAATTTGCAAAGAGTTGACAAGCAAACAAACCACCTTATTTCACTTGATTTGTGATTACAAATGATTTGTCTCTGGTTATGCAGAGTATAAACATACAAATGATTTGTCTCTGGTTATGCAAAGTATAAACATACAAATGATTTGTCTCTGGTTACGCAGAGTATAAACATACAAATGATTTGTCTCTGGTTATGCAGAGTATAAACATACATATGATTTGTCTCTGGTCTGCAGAGTATAAACATACAAATGATTTGTCTCTGGTCTGCAGAGTATAAACATACAAATGATTTGTCTCTGGTCTGCAGAGTATAAACATATAGAATTTTGATTAAATAGTTATAATTTGTTGATCATAATTTTTTCAATATTTATAATCATTTCAATTTAGACAACAGAAATATCACAAATATCATTATTTGTTTTTTTTTTTTTGAATAAAGTTAAAAAAAATAATAATATTTGTGATGAAGTTTTTAGATTTTTTTTTAAATATATATTTATTTAAATTGGGAAATAAAGTTTTAATTTGTACTTGGTAAATTTAAATTTAATTAGATGCACTATCACATTAATTTAATAAAAAAATCTTATTTAAAATTCATTTTATATTCAGGTGGGAAAATTCCCAATCCCATACGATACTGGCGTGATTCTTCTCTACCGAATGATATTCTTGATGTTATTCTCAGTTTAGGATACACGGTAAACAGTTTTAAATTATTTTATGTGTTCATTATTATTTACCATTTTTATTGTTTAATTTTTAAGATAGTACAAGTTTTCCAAAATGATTTAAGTTTTAAGTTGTCTTGGTATTTGTTAGTTCTCTACACTGCACAGTTTCTACACTGCACAGTTTCTACACTACACAGTGGCCCAGAGATGATCCAAACTCCTCAAAACCAACCTCTATATTGGAGTTATTTCTGAGACCCCCAGCACTCTAAAACTGATATAAATTTTTTCCTGTTTTGATTTTTGAGCTCAAATATTGGTAAAACTGAAAAAATCATATAAAAATGAAATATGAGGTCAGTTGGACAATTTTACAACATTTGAATTTCTTAACGGCATATAGTCCATTTTGTCCATAGACATCTTATATTGAAATAAGATGAAGAAATATGAAAATTTATTTTTTATGATTGCATTTTTTCAAATTGTTTTTCATTAAAACCTTTAATATGTGCAACCTTTTATTAACACTTACCTTTACACAAACAGAAAAACATTAGGCCGCACATGTTATTAACTTTAAATTGCACTCTCATTTATATATATAAATTTTAAAGCAAACTTTCTGAGCTCAGCTGAGCGTAACAGGTGCTAGGTTTTTTTATTATAAATGATATCCAATCATACATTTTGCTTTAAAAAACTGAACAAGATGCATAAAGAACAGTTTTAGATTTTTAATCATTTAAATCTTGTTAAAACCTATTTTAAATTTTTAATGTTTTTGTGGAAAGTTTCTATGCATGTTTCTATGGAAACATTCTTTGACGACAATGTGATCTTCGTTTGATAGTTTTTTTATTAGTAAATATTTTTGTTATGTTTAAGCGGTTTTTTAATGTACATTTTTGTGGATTGTTGTATAGTCTTAAATTTATATGAGCATGTGTGAAAAGTTGATTTATTGAAGAGAAAATTTTTTATTTACGTAAAAAGAAGAGTTGAATTTAGTAAAGAGAAATTAGTATATAAATGAGAAAAAAGAATTTTTAATTTCTCGTTGTGTTGAAAGCAAGAAAACTACATCATCTAGTATTTTTAATTTTAATGCTGTCAAAATATTTTTTCTAAAATACTGTTTTCTTTTTAAAATTTTTGCTTTAATTAGGTCCAATGTTTATTGTTCATTTAAATATTTAAATAACCCCCAAAAATGGGAAAAACAGTATATTTTTGTAAAAATCATTTAATACACCCTAACATTTCATAATAGGGTCATTCCATGCCAAGTGGTGCAAAGGTCCCTTATGGACCATCTTAGATTTTATTGAAATTTTTTGATTTTGTACATATATATGTCAAAAGCATGTTTTGAAAATTTTAGATCAATATATAGTATGGTTCATGAGAAAACGCTATTTAAGTAGTGGGCTATTTTGCATAAAATTTCACTCTACAAGAAAAACGGTTTTTTTTTGTCATTTTTATCAGCCAATAACTTTTGAACAATTTAGTTTTATGCTTCAGTTATTATTAGTTAGCAAGTGTTCTGTGGATACTTTAGGAAACAAAACAAAAATTTAATTCTGGCATGTTAACTTTTTCGATAATGGCGGGCTAAAGTTGAGATTTTTGTTTTTAAAATAATTTTTTTTGTGGTTTTAATGATCTTAATCTTAAAAACAAGTTAAAAGATTATTACAAATCAAATGCTGATCTACATGTGGTGGATAAACATTTTTTAAAAAAATCAGTTATAGGTCTCCAAAATGAGTCGGATCGAGATTTTCGTAAAATTGATCTGTGATGCAAAGCATCTGTTACCTAAGATGGCACTTTTTTTTTGTCATAAAATTTTTTATATGCATCAATTAAAGAGTGTTAATTAATAAAAGCCAAAAAAATTAATAGGCGCTTATTTATAACCCCCAAAAGGTAGTCTCTAAAAGTCAGGTAAATTTTCCATAAAATTATGATGCTAACATAATAAATAAATGCATTGAATTATATAATGTTATTTATTATGAAATATCAATTAAAAAGTATTAATGCTTATAACCTTATAATCCCAATACATAAAGTCCCCTCCCCCTCTGTCCCCTCCCTACTTTATAGTACAGTTTTTTTTTTAATGAAAAAGAAAAAAATTGTTTTTAAAAAAATAAACAAAATTAATAAAATTTACAAAAAGTTAAATTTCTCAAATAATAAAATAATCTCATTGATTTCTTTGAAGTCAATACAAATTTCTACTGGTTGACTGGACCTTAAGAGATTGTACTTTGCATAAAATATGCATCAGAGGTACCCAACAAAGATCATCTCTGCATGGCCACGTGAACTTTTTACATAAAGACTTTTTCATGAATTTCATATTAAGATCTTGATGCTCTTCTGAAATACTAAGAATATTTCCTAAATACCATTGAGTATCGTAAACGCAGACCACATATTCTCCCGGTGAGTAACTTAAACTTTTATTAATAAAAATTCTGCTAGTAGAAAAATCCACATTAGTGCAAATACTATCAAATGAAACTCTTTCTATTTTTATTGAGGTAAGTGATGTTGGGATAAAACTGTGGTGGTTTCGTGTCCCAGGTATTGTAGAACAAGAACGATATCTCTCTTCCAAATTGAAGTTTGTAATATGTGTTTCTATTGAAACTTTGTCAACAAAAAAAAAGATATTCCTTTCACGTGTTGAACACACCAGCTGTACATTTTGCTTGGTGTGTCAATAGGATTGTTAAGTGACTGTAGACTGGCTCGTGCAGCAAGACGTTTCACTGTTCCACCAACACCATCACAAGGGCTTTTACCATGTGATGTTGCAAAAAAGTGCCACTCTGCAGTCATGTCAAAATCGTGTTTATGGTAGCATAAGTTGATAACATTTTTGTAATTTTTATTTTGTGATGCAGCTCCATCACTAAAATAGATGTGTTCAAATGTTTGTAATTTTTCAAGTTTATCAATAACATTATCGATAAAGCAATGAACAGCATCTGTTCCATGTTTCAGATGATCTGATATAACACAATAACTTTGACTATGAAGTTTTCCATTTTTTCTAAAATACGCAACAAAGGGGTGCACAGTTGCCTGGCTGTTATTCCAGTGAAAACCTTGCATTGCATCCTGTATTAGAAAACTATAGTTTTCTGCAAAGTCAAGAAGAACTAAAGTTTTATTTTTTTTAAATTAGTTTTCAAATATTGGTAGTAGATGGTTTGACTTTTTGATATAAAATGATGCTCTCGTAAACTTTCTATCTGTTCATAAACTATTTCAATAAATTCATCTAAAGGTAAAGTTGCTGGTGCTAAAGTACATTGCTAATTTGATTTTTGCCATTGATAAAAATTAACTTCACTAATTTCATTTTCTGTAAACAAAGTGTCAATGTAATCTAACAAAACCTTATTAGCAGGACATTTATCGCAGCTATGCAGCATACAATCTCTATTTTTAATGCTACAAACCATTAGTTTCAATAAGATTTTGTAATCAGCAATTCCAGGAATTTTCCGTACGAGGAGCTTTACATTTTGATGGTACTGGTAAACACAAACTGCATGCAGACCAGAAGCACCACCCACAGGAGTGCACCACTTAGGCCTTAGCTTACAAAATTTTGAAAATCCAACTTTAAGATAATTATATTTCTTTTTAAACTCAATATGTAGCTCTTTCATATTGACTAGTAGAAGTTGCTTTTGGATGTGTTGCTTTATACTATCTACTTTAACTGAAACAAACTTTTTCTTTCCTGGACAAACCTTTGAAAATTCATCGCATTCATAGAAACAACCTCTGTAATTACATCTTCGCTTAGCTTTCTACCTGGTTTTGAAGAAGGTTTTGATAGTATTCCACTTTTTTTTCTTAATTTTCTGGCTTGTATTACAGATCTTTTGAAAGTCAAAAAATACTTCTGAGTTTTTTTTATTGGCCAACTGTCTGAAGTGAGTGTAAGAAGTGCGATTTTTTCAGAATTTGACAATGTTCTTACAAATTTTGACTTAATTTGAGTCATAATATTGTCTAAATCTGTGTTTCTTTTTTCAAACATTTTTTTGAGGATGATTCAGTTCCACCAAGTGCAGCTATTTCTAAACCTAGCCCATTGGCAACAGCCTTTTGTGTATGAGCTCTTACGCTATCAATTTTACGCTTTCCCTATGCAACTCTATCTTTTTTTGAAACAAGTTTGAGAGGTAAGCATTCAAAACTTGCAATACTTGAATTAAGATCTTCTTTTAATATATGGTTGTCAACATAAATTTCTTTTTCTTGGAGTTCATTTTCTTTTGTATTATGTTTGCAATTCAGAACTTTTCTGCAACTAGTGCAAATTTTTTGACCAGGTATTAAACCAAAATCTTTGGCATATGAAAGACTGATAACTCTAAGAGAATCTAAAAAGTGAGGGTAATAATTATTAAATGTTGTTTTTTTTTTTATTTATTTAGTGTTATTAAGGTATTTGTATTAAATTAAGATATTAGTTTAAATATTGAAACTTACTTTTCACTTTTTTTGCGTGCTTGTTCAACAGATTACAACAATACCTGCGATGTTCATTCTCATACCTCAACAAGTAAACTTTCTTGTGATAGCTACAAATAAAATCTATGGGATTTATTTTGCTTCTCAAAGAAATAAGCTCTCGGTTTAGTGTAGACAGTTCTTGATAGCATTTACTTTTTTTAGACTTGATAAGATAGCATTGTTCATTTAATACTTTACCAATAAAGCAAGTAGAAAGCTCAGGCATATTACTTATCATTAATTAGTTCTAAAATACAACAATTTATTTGGTTTTATTAGTACTTTTTAGATTGACATCGACTCATTTTGGAGACCTATAACTTTTAAATGCAGCTCTTTTATCAACTGATTTTTTAAAAAAATGTTCATCCACCACATGTAGATCAGCAGACAATTTAATTTGTACTTTAATTTAGTCTATACTTATACAATTTATACAATTTAATTTGTACTTTTAATTTAATTTGTAATTTAATCTTTTAACTAGTTTTTAAGATTAAAATCATTAAAATCACAAAAAAATTTATTTTAAAAACAAAAATCTCAACTTTAGCCCGCCATTATGGAAAAAGTTAACATGCCAGAATTAAAAAATTTTTCTTTTTTCAAAGTATCTATAGCACACTTGCTATCTTATAATAACTGAAGTATAAAACTAAATTGTTCAAAAGTTATTGGCTGTTAAAAATGATGAAAAAAACCTTTTTTCTTGTAGAGTGAAATTTCATGGAAAATAGCCCACTACTTAAATAGCGTTTTATCAAGAACTATATTAGATATTGATCTAAAATTTTCAAAACATACTTTTCACATATATATGTTCAAAATCAAAAAATTTCAATAAAATCTGAGATGGTCAATGAGGGACTTCATTAAAATTTGCACCACTTGGCACGGAATGACCCAATAATCATTGCATACACCCTAACATTAATGTTTATCCTAAAACAACAGAGAGCACTACACAATGAAATTTTCCAGGACCCAGACAAACTATGATCTAATTAAAATGCTTTGCAGCTATGATACTAAGGTGTCAAAAAAATTGCTAAGGTGTCATAAAATAGCACCTCTACAAAAAAAAAAAAAATTAATAAAAAAGAATTGATTAAATGGTATATGTATTTATATGATTAAATGATAATCTTTATATTAGACATTTGTTTTTATGTTGATTTAAATTAGTTTCTAAACAATAAGCTTTGGTGCATCAAAGCTTGCCATTAAGGTAAAAAAAACAATTTGGAAAAAATGTGAATCCAGAAACAATCCATAGAGTTTTAAGAAAAAATGACTTACATGATAAAATAACTAGTAGGAAACCATTTGTAAGCAAAATTAAAAAAATCAAGTTTGCCAATGATTAAAAAAACTTTTTAACTTTTGGAAGGATGTTTTATTCACTGATAAAAGTAAATTTAACATCTTTTGTTCAGATGGTCAAGTAATTTATTGTGAAGAGCGAATAAAGAGATGAAAGCTCAAGATATAAGACCAAATGTAAAACATGGTGGTGATAATGTTATGATTTAGGCTTGTTGCTCAGCAACAATGGGGTGAGCAATTTACATTTTATTGAAGGCAGTATGAACAAAAACCTGAACATTTCAAAAGAAAACCTAACAACCAGTGTTGAAAAATTAAACATAAAAAATCATTTTGTGTTTTACCAGGACAACGATCCCAAACATTCATCACACATAATGCGAGAATGGTTATTGTACAATTGTTCTAAAGTGATGAAAACTCAGTCTCCTGATATTAATATTAGAGGTTCATAATTTAGAAATTCAGGAACATACCATAAATGATAAAAATGATTTCAAGCATGCATTGCAGGGAGAGTAGAATAAAATAACTGCAGAATATACAAACAAATTAGTGGACTAAACTCCTAATAGACTAATTAGTAATTAAGTCTAAAGGAAATCCTATCCATTATTAATTTTATTTATGATTTTCATTTGTATTTTTTTGATTGCATCATTTTCACTGTGATGTAGCTTTTGTTAAGTTTATATTTTTTAATAAAAAATAATAATTGTTTGTAATTTTATTTTATTTTTTTGCAATAATAATATTAAAAGATATGCTCTTCAATATAATGTAGTTTATTTTCAGAAAGATTATGTTTAACTAATGTTTAATCATGAAAACATGTTTTATAATACCCTGCATCATTTTCACTGTGAGTCACTGTATGTTATATGTATGTATATATATATATATATATATATATATATATATATATATATATATATATATATATATATATATACATACATAAATTACATAAATATACATAAATTAAAGAACTAAGTAAAAATGTTTCCATTCATCAATAAAGAATAACAACAATGTTGTATTAAATATGAACAACTATAAACAACTGATTTTCACAAGCTGTTGCATATTTTATTTAGTATGCAATAAATACTAAAACATAAACAATAACCTAATGAAATTTTAGCACAATAATATAAATAAATGACAACAACATTAGTTTTATTTAGGTTTTTAGACTTTTTTAATTACTTTTTTAATTCTAAAATAATTGTTAACCGTATAGGAGGTTTGGTTTTTCCTAGAATGAATTAAGAATACACTTTTATTGAGCTTTCACTTTGATTTAAAGGCAAAATGAAATTCAATAAAAATAGGAAAAAATTTTAAAACAATGTTTGACATCTTTTTAAGTTTCGAAATTTTTCTCAATTTAAATGTAATATAAAAAATACACATAAAAAGCTAAGTGTTGAGTTGAAGTCAAATTGAAACCAACAAAAATTGAAGTGAATCTTTTTGTTTGTTGTTTTTTTTTTGTTAGTCTATTTATTATTTATTTGTCTATTATTAAACTTTGATTAAGTTTTTAATTATTTTTTATCTTTTTAAAAGGATCCGACACCAATTCAACGTCAAGCCATTCCTATTGGTCTTATGAATAGGGATATTATTGGAATTGCAGAAACTGGTAAGATTTTGTTTAAAACAATCTTAAATAGTTGTAAATGAAAATATTTTTGACATTTTTTTTTTCTTTTTTTGAAACATAGGAAGTGGTAAAACAGCTGCTTTTGTTATTCCACTATTAGTATGGATTACTGGATTACCAGAATCTGATAGGTATGGATTACCAGAATCTGATAGATATTCAGTTGTACGCTTTTTTAATTTAAGAGTAAAGAGCCTCAGTCTTGCTACCACATAAAAGTATGAAACTTTGAGTTATAAAAAAAGTAAAATTTGATGAATATAAAGTATAAAATTAATAAAAGTTATTTTTACTTAACTAAAAAAAACTGGACTTTATGAAGGCTTTTTTTATCACTCAAAAACTCTGATATTTTATAGTGTTTTTACTTTTAAGTACTGATAAAAAAAATATTTATTTAAGCTTTACTTTCTATCTTTGTATGAATTAGTTATAGGACATTAGCTTGAGAAAGATTTCTGTAAAGTCAAAATAAGACAATAAGGATAATAGCTATGAGCTATTATACTTTATTATTTACTTAATTTCTAAGATTTTTATTTGAAGTCTGATGTTAGGAATTTTTTTATCGACCTAGTTTTAAAGTTGTTGTAGTAAAAAAAAGATTTTTCTTAAATTAAAATACTTTTTATATGAAATATTTTTATATAGATATGTAATTTTCTAAAAATTATTTTTTGATTTTTCAAGTTTTGATTTTGGCTAAACTTTTTTTTTTTTTTTTTTGTTGATCAATGTTTCGATATTTATTCCTGAACATCATTTTGTTTACTGCAAGCATTATGAGGCTAACATGCGCGATTTAAAGTTTATTTGAAACAGCATAATCCAACATTTTATTTAAATTCTATTTAAATAAAATTCAAATTAAAAGTAAATCATCTATGGAGCAAGATATAGAGTACAGCTTTTTCTAGTGCAAACTCAACAATTTGGAGTATTTTTCTGCTTAATTGTTTCACAAATTTCTTTCTGAGAAGTTACTAAAGAAGAAGTGACTAAAGAAAAACTTGTGTAGTAGTTGTCTTTGAACAGTATATGGTTTTGTCTAAAAAAGGTTCCATCAGTGTAGCTGGTATTCACTCTGTTTTAGGCATATCCTCGTTTCCATATAACTTTTTTATTTCTAAAATTGTAACTTTTCATTTCTAAACCGGTTTCCAAATAGCATATTCGTTACAATAATACCTATTTGTTGCTCATTTTATTTGGGTTCTTGAAATTTTTTTTTTGCTACTACTTTCTTGCACCTACCATTTCTTCATCCTTAGTTTTTTTTTATTGAGATCCATTGTAGCAAATGTAGCTGTATTATTTGACCATTGTACCATTGTAGCTGTATTATTTGATAAACATTTAGTGAAGGAGGGGGGGACAGTTTCTGTCTGAAAATCATCAGGTGTAGCTTAATAAGGATTTACAACAACTTGTATTGTTAGGTTCACTTTCATCAACTAATAAAATACCAAGGTCCATATCATCACTGCTATCAACCATAACTAATTTTAAGATATCGTACCTTTTTGAATGTTTTTTTTAAGAAGCCTTTTTTTAAAACACTATATCTTTTGAACTATAAAATTAGTTATGACAAAAGTATTTCAGTGCTTGATTATTTATTGTTCTATTTTTCATATCTGTAAAGAACATTATCTATACTTTACCAAACCTTTTAAAATTTTAAAAATTTATTATTTTTTTTTTTATTACTGTAATAGATCTCTTTTTTGCAAAGTTAATATGCATATATATAATATATATATATATATATATATATATATATATATATATATATATATATATATATATATATATATATATATATATATATATATATATATATATATATATATATATATATATAAAAAGTGATATGCAATAGTTGTGCACTTGTTGAGTTCTGTGTTAGAAAAAATATTTGGTTTGAAGCCCCACCATATTCCTGTTATTACTTTGTGAAACTTGTTATTCAGTGACCTTGTTTTTCAACCTTTGTGTTTTGGAGATGTATTGCTGGAAAAATAATCCAACAGTTATATGTATATATGTAAATAAAAACCTTTTTTTTAAAGGCAATCAGTCTCTGACAATGGCCCTTTTGCTATAATCTTGGCTCCTACAAGAGAGCTTGCCCAGCAGGTATTTTTTAGTTTCTTTTAATTTTTATTTTTTAATTGATTTTCATGATAATTTTCAAAACAATTAAAAAAAAAATAACTTTTAGATTGAAGAAGAAACTATTAAATTTGCAAAGAAACTTGGTATACGTACAGTTGCAGTAATTGGTGGAGTATGTAATAGTTTTTTCACCTCATTTTATTTTTTCAAACCTCATTTAAATAAAATCTCCATATATATAAATCTCCATATAAAAATAGGTGTGAGAATAGAAGACTCAATTTTTTGTTCTAGTCTAACAGTATTAATGTAATGAGATCTATATATAAAAGTTAGTATTAACAATTTGACAACCAATATATTATCCACTATACTTGCTCAATGGATTTTGAGTTCTTCTGGTGTTTGATTATACGTCACCTCCTCTGCTATATCTATTTGGTTAATGTAATTAGTATCTCTTTTAATATCTTGTATGATCATGTCATATTTCAGTAAAAAATATTCAATTATTATTCTGGCTTATAGGATTGTTTTATTTTTATTTTTTTAATGAACATGAGTTATTGTACCCAGACAATATATTGTTCTGGTATTGATGAAGGTAATGATGGTTTGTTAGGTTTTTTATTGATGAAATTATTGATGGTTTTTATTAATGATGGTTGATAGACTTTGATATTGGTCTTTGTTGGCAAATTTATTTATTAATGTTTGTCTGCATCTCAGGTTGTAACATTAGCTGCCATGGCAACTGGTTAACTTGGTTTTTTTTAGTTTTTTTTAAATTGAAAACCTTTTTTTTTTTTTGAAAAAAGTGCAAAACCAATTGTTAATTAAACATTACTGAATAGATAAATAGTTCAAAGATATTTTTACAAGCTAACAAGTTTGATTTATAACATTAAAGTATAACTACACTGGATTTCCTTATAGAAATCCAGTGTAGTTATACTTTAATGTTATAAATCAAAAAAAACTTTCCTTAGCCAGCCCTAACAGATTTTTCTATACTATTTTTTTATGTATGTCACATTTTATTTTATTCTATAAACCTATTTTTTTAATACAATGAAAGAACCAATTTTCTTCTATTGTAAACATAGTATATTTTTGATAAACTTTGACAGAATTACCCTGCAACATTAACATTACCCTACAACATTACCCTGCAACATGTTCATTTATGTGATGCAATACGCTTTTGTTTATAATTAATGGAGAGATTTTTTTTAAGCTTTCAAGAGAAGATCAAGGTTTTCAACTGCGTCTTGGTTGTGAGGTTAGTTGTTTGTTTTTCTTAGTTTACTTTTTTTTTATAAATGTGCACGGTTTTTTTTGTGTGTTCCTTCTGAATAGTTTAAGCTTTTTTTGGTTTTAGATTGTTATTGCAACTCCTGGTCGTCTTATTGATGTTTTAGGTAATTGTTGTTTTGCAAACACAATTTTTTAAAATTTGTTGACCTTTGTGCATCATTTTATACAGTTAAGTATGTATGAGTTGGTGTTTGATGGTGGGTTGGTGTTTAGGTTTTGATAAGAATATCTGCTAACTTTTACTTAAATTTTATTTAGTTCAATTGACTTATTGTAACTCTAATTCAAATTTTAGAAAATCGCTATTTGGTTTTAAGTCAATGTTCATACGTTGTAATGGATGAGGCTGATCGCATGATTGATATGGGATTTGAACCTGATGTTCAAAAGATTCTAGAACATTTACCTGTCACTAACATCAAACCTGATACTGAGGAAGCTGAAGATGTTAATGTAATTGCTAAGAACTATTCATCAAAAGATAAATATAGACAAGTATGAATTGTTAATTATATAAAATGCATTTGATTTTTTTCATTTTTTATTTATTATACTTTATTTTTGTCTCAATCATTTATTTACATTACAATTGTGCAGTGTTATATTTAGACTGTGATGTTTACAGCTACTATGCCTCCAGTTGTAGAAAGGCTAGCTCGTACATATCTTAGGTAGAGTTGTTCAAATAAAATTAATTTGATTGCAAAAATTCGGAAAACATACAATTGCAGAAATAAATATTTTGTTATTTATGTAATTTTTTAATTTTTTTTTATTAACAGGCGACCAGCCATTGTTACAATAGGTTCAGCAGGTAAACCTGTTGACCGTGTTGAACAAAAAGTTTACATGCTCTCTGCTGCACAAAAGAAGTATTTTTATTTATTATTTTTATAATTTTTTAAAACATATATATATATATATATATATATATATATATATATATATATATATATATATATATATATATATATATATATATATATATAATGGTGTTCACTCTACTGGAAAAAATGTATAGGGTTGTTTTTAAAAAACATGATGGAAAAACTGGAAAATGTATTTTTTGCGCATCATTGATTCAATGATGCACAAAAAATACATTTTCCAGTTTCTTTTGCATGTTTTTAAAAAACAGTCCTTTCTAGTTCTTTCAGTTTTTCCAGCAAAGCGGACACCCTGTATGTATAACTTTTCATAATGTATAAATTTTGTTGGAATAGTATTGTAAAACTTTTTTTTTCTTTATATAGAAAGAAACTATTAGAAATATTGAGTAACAAACTTGATCCTCCAGTCCTTGTCTTCGTTAACCAAAAAAAAGTATGTTTATTTTAATATTTAAAAAAAAGTGTAATAAAAATTTAATAAATTGTTAAATTTAATTTTCAACTTGAAATTTAGTTAAGTTTTATTGTTGTTTCAGTGACTATACTATTTTAAGTCCATTTTTGTTAATTTGTGTTTTAAAGACAAAAATATTTTAAAATTTACCAAGTATAATATCATATAATGTGTAGTTATAAGAATAACACTTTAAATAAAATGAAGCTGTAAGGAAGTAATGAGAAACTTTGGTTTGATCATATTTTTAGATTTGGTTTTATAAATACCAATAATCTTAAGTATCACAAAAAATATTTACAAACTTTTTACTTTACCAAATATTAATTACTTTTCTAAATCACATTTTATAAAGAAAAACATGACATTTAAGAAACTTGTCATCACTTGAATTGATGACATTGAATAAAATCATGAATTGATATTGATCACATTGAATGAAATTATAAATTGAAAATAAATCACTGAAGAAAATTGTCATCACTTGTTATATAATTACTTAATAAAACATAAAAAAAAAATCATTTTATATTAGGGTGCTGACGTTTTGGCAAAATCATTGGAGAAACAAGGCGTATGTCTTTATTTATTTTATCATATTTTATATTTGTAATTATTTCATTAACTTATGTGTACATACACATAACAGTACATTCATACATACTACGTACATGCATACATACATACATACATACATACATACATACATACATACATACATACATACATACATACATACATACATACATATACATCTATTTATTTGTAGTATGTGTATGTATTTATATAAATATGTGTGTTTAGTTTTCCGCAACAACACTTCATGGTGGTAAAGGCCAAGAACAGAGGTTTTTTAATGTTATTTTGTTGTTTAAAAATAGCTGTTTAATTCTATAATAAGTGTGCACAATTGTTATGAGGGTTTTTTTTATTTTTAAATTTTTAACCAATATTTTTTTGTGTATATTTGGATGAGCTGTTTATTGATTTTTATTGAAATATTTATTGATTATGTTAATTGTTATAGAGAGTTTGCTTTAAATTCATTAAAAGAAGGCAATAAAGATATTCTAGTTGCAACAGATGTAGCCGGTCGTGGTATTGATATCAAGTTAGTTAATTTTGATTTTGCAGATGGTTTTATGTATTTAATTGTTTTTCTTACTTTACTTTTATGTAAATATTTTATTTTTTAATAGGGATGTATCCATGGTTATCAATTATGACATGGCGAAAAATATTGAAAGTACTTATACTTTGATTACTAATTTTTTTTTGTTGAAAAATATTTCATAAAAAAGTATTGATTTTGAATATGTGAATGGAGTAAATATCTAACCTCATTGTGCAAACTAAAAAACGATATTTTTTTTCAGGTTATACGCATCGTATCGGTCGCACAGGTCGTGCTGGAAAAAGTGGTATTGCTGTTACATTTTTGACTCAAGAAGACTCTGAAGTATTTTACGATCTTAAGCAGTTGCTGCTTAGTAGTTCGGTAAGGTTTTTTATATAAAGTTTTAAAATCATAGAAATTATAAGAATACTTTTAAATCAATTTTAACACTAAACCAATGACGTTAAATATTTAATTCTTATATATTTTGTCGCGTGAAATAAAGAAAAACTTTTTTGAAAAGTTATGTTTACTTAAATTTTGTTATTATTTAGCTTTTAAACATTTAGAGGGGGTCGCTCTCTGAGTGTTTAAAAAACAATCTTGCTTTTGAATGCCTTTAATTAGGAACAGCTTCTTCAATTATTTACTAGTTATCATGGCATTAGTTAGGCGACAAATAACAAAATTACTAATTTGCAGACTCAACAAAAATACACACATTTTTTATTATTAATTTCCGAATTTATTGGTTTTTTATAATTTTTTGCGGGAAAAACTGTCATATTCAACATTTAATAATGTAGAGGGGTCAATTTTTTATTCTAGTTTTTTATTGACGTCTTTAAACTATGTTTTAAATTTATATAGGCAAGCAGCTGTCCGAGCGAATTAATGAATCATCCAGACGCCCAACATAAGCCTGGTACCGTATTGACCAAAAAACGAAGAGAAGAAACCATTTTTGTGTAGTAGCAGATAATTGTGTTTCCTACAAACTTCTTGTCGATTTGTTATTGGCTATGTAAAAACTTTATCATATTTTACAATACTTTTTGTGTATTACTTGATGACTTGATAATTTCTTAGATAGGCGATATTAATAGCGCTTAATTAATATTATTTAACCTGATTATCACCATCCTACAAAGGATGTTTTTGATTATTCATTAATATTATTTGATCTGGTTATCGCTATCGTTATCATCAAGACCAATCTTATCTTTATCATCTAAACAAAAAATCATCGTCTAAACAAGTTACTCGAATAAACGAATTTTATTAAACAAACTCTTTAACTTAGCTTTTTATCTCTTTATTAAATCTTTATTACTTTCAAACTACCGATGTGTATTCTGTTTTACCACTTTCAAAATACCGATGTGTATTATATGTTTTACCACTTTCAAAATACCGATGTGTGTTATATGTTTTACCTATTAAGTTATTTTTCCGTTTTAGATTAGACTATAGATTTAATTCTAATCTGAGAGAAAGTTTAATTTAATTTGTTATAGCTATTTTACATCCAGAGTTCAACATTAGGCTACAATAGATGGTATTAATAGATTTATCTTTTAATCGGTATTAATGAAGTTAATTAAATTTTATATATTCTTAAATGTTCAGTAGAGCAAAATAGCTTTAAAACTGGACAAAATATTTTTTTCGGGAGTTAAATAATTGTTTTAGGGTTAGGGTAAACAGTATAGTTATTGGACACTTGAGCTATGACTCAACTTTATGTGAGTCTTTCAAATATAATAAATAAACACGCTTTGAAATTCAAAGAGTGTTTTATTTATTATGCATCAAAGACTCACATGAAGTAATATTTCTTTATTATTTTAACAATTGTGTTTATTTTATGAATAATCTCGTCGTTTTACAGATTTTTTAACGAAAAACACGCTGAAAAGTATAGTTATATTGGTCACATGAACTAACAATGGACTATGATTGTTCAAATTTATATACTTTTTATAACTATATTTTGAACGTATTTCCAAATGAAATATTGTTATTAAAACTTACGTTTTAAAAAGTTCAACTCAATCTAATTTTGTAAGAAACCTCTCTATTATAATGTACACACAGCATAGCGCAACAAAACACGTTTTTGACATAAATATTGCAGAGTTAGCCGGTAAAGAAAGGATTATACGCATGCGCAAAGACGATTTCAAATGCCATAAATAATAAAGCAAGTTAAAAAACAAGATGGTAAGTCTAAGGCTGCTGCACAAAAATATTGAAGAATTGTTAGATATGTTAAAAGCAAACCATTTTTATTGGCCAAGCAAGTCAAAGATGATTTTTAATTAGAAGTGAGCGACTCAACTGTTCGTAGTAGCTTAAGGTGGTTGTCTAGTAAAAATATATATATATTTTGTTGCAAAGTTAGTTTTATTTTTCATAAAGAAATTATATTTATATTGCAAAAACCAAAAAAAAAGAAAAAAAACTTTTTTTTAGCGTTTTGAAAACATTGCTTTCTTAAAACAATGAGTTCCAGCTATCTGTAGATTAGTTTTGCATGAACTTAGGTGTGCATGCAGTATATATACAAAATTAGTAAGTTAACCAGTTAAAACTTATATGAACTTAGGTGTGCATGCAGTATATATACAAAATTAGTAAGTTAACCAGTTAAAACTTATATGAACTTAGGTGTGCATGCAGTATATATACAAAATTAGTAAGTTAACCAGTTAAAACTTATATGAACTTAGGTGTGCATGCAGTATATATACAAAATTAGTAAGTTAACCAGTTAAAACTTATATGAACTTAGGTGTGCATGCAGTATATATACAAAATTAGTAAGTTAACCAGTTAAAACTTATAATTATTTTTGGATATACCCATAATGGCATGTATACATGCATAGGGAGTTCAAAAAAGGGCTAAATTTTGACAAGAACTGTTCCATAATTCCTAAATTTATTTTTCCATAGTTCCTAAATTTATTTTTGATTCTGGTTCACATACTAACTTTGATTAAAATTTATTTGACAAAAAGGCAGAAAGTTATTATTTCTCAAAATATATTTACTGACTGGTTTAAAAGAGGAAAGATCTTTGAATACGGCTAGAGATAAGTTCTTTATCCACATATTCACAAAACATAAAATAATAAATACATTTAATTTGTAAATATTCAGAATTCTCATTTCAATAAAATAATGCTTCGAATGAGAGAAGCGG
>NC_061162.1:33692522-33777522 GCF_022113875.1 Hydra vulgaris
TTTACATTTTTATAGAAAAAAAAACGAAAAATAAAATTAAAAACAAGTAAATATTAAAAAAGTCGTGAACTCTATTTAAATCTCACTTAGTTAAAAATTTACTTATGATCACTTTAAAATCTGTTGAGCTATTTAAATTTTTCTCAAGAATACATGCATATCATAAAAAGAAAACTGATTTTTAATTTTGGAGATATTGATGGAGAAATTAAAGCCATTCATCAGTCAGAGATATGATAAACTTTATACCGAGAAAAAATTATGCATAGCAGCCTCTCAAGTTGTCATTTAAAAAATTTTTTAATTTTTATGGGTCTTTAATTTAATAATTTATTTAATGTATTTTTAATTGTAAAAATTCAACAAAAAATGAAAAAATTACAACAAACAAAAAGTTGAAAAAATAAATTAAAATAAATTAATATAAATAAATTGATATATAAGAACCATAAAAAATGAAAAAAAATGACAGCTTGGCTTCGAATTTTTCAGGTTGCCAGCAATATTTTTATAAGTTGAAAGATATGTCTAACAAGTTCAAGTATATTCAAACTGAAAAATTTGATTCCAGATTAATTTAAAAATTTTAAAAATTACATTGCGTAATTTTTAAACACTGATTACAAAAAACGTTAATGTTAAAATATGTGTTTGATCATAAAGATTGAGTTTCTTAACAAATAGACAGGTCAAAAATTCTTTGCATATCACCTACTACACACGGCCAAAAAATTATTAAAACAAATAAACAAGAAAATTTTATTCTTGAAATACTATTGAACAAAAAATTTTTTTCTTTGTTTTAAAATAAAGTTGGTTGTTTAAGACTCTTATTAAGTCTTAGAAATTCATTCTAAATCTATAAAAAACATTGAACTTTAAATTTAATTTTAAGTTACATTGGGAGAGCAGGGCAAGTTGACATGAGGATTAGTTGTCATTTTAGAATGTTCTAGTTGGATTGATGTTGTGAGGTTTGGTATCATTTAAAAGAGATTGAGAGATGACTGCTCAGTTGAATACATAAAATTTGCGCAGATAGTTTATCTACAAAACAAAAAATATCAAAAATATCAAAAAATAGTAACTTTTAAACCTTTTTGTTCAAATGTTCAAAAAAATTGTAAACTGAAATACCAACTTTCAAGTTACCTTGACTAAAAACAAAAATCAAAAGTACAAAGTCATATGGTACAACCCTCCATTTAGTCAGAATGTGGAAACAAAAATAGGCAGTTATTTACTTGCATTAATTGACCTGCAGTTTCCAGTAAGCCATAAATTTTACAAAATATTTATTAAAAATTCAATCAAAGTTAGTTATAGCTGTATGCAAAACGTAAAGTTTATAATTAGTTCACATAACCACAAGATTTTACACAGTGATACAATTTTGAATGCAAGAACTTGAAACTGCATTACAAAGATTGCTTGCCCATTAAACAATCAGTGTTTATTAAGTAATATTGTTTATCAGGCTACTGTGATTGATAAAAATCCTAATTCTAAAGAAAGTAAAAATATAAATTTTGATATCAGCTAGACACCATTCAAACATAGATATGCAAATCATTTAAAATCTTTTAATGTTGTGAAATACAAAAACAATACTGAGCTTTCTAAGGAGATTTGGAGTATAAAAAAAAACAACATATATATATATATATAAATATATATATATATATATATATATATATATATATATATATACATACATACATACATACATACATACATACATACATACATACATACATACATACATACATACATATATATATATATATATATATATATATATATATATATATATATATATATATATATATATATATATATATATATATATATATATATATATATATATATATATATATATATATATATATATGCGGTTAAAACATACAAAACTCTATGATATATTTTATAATACATTTACATATATTACATGGTACATATGCCTGAATACAAATAAATTAAATATATGTTAGATAAAAAACAAACTAAATACCATATTGCACAAATTTGTGCACTTCTTTTACAATTCCGGCAATACCATCCGTGTGATGTACTGCTCAAAACCTTATAACATATACCACATTGCATATGTACAACCGTAGAATTCTTAAAAAAAAAAATTATAAAATCATTAAATTAAAGAAAGTTTTATATATATATATATATATATATATATATATATATATATATATATATATATATATATATATATATATATATATATATATATATATATATATAAACACATTATAGATTTTGAAATAAAAAAACCCACCTGGTTTAAGGTATTAACAGGAGCAGGTGCATGATTTATAACCTCAGTTGCAATATTAAACAAATGCAGTCGAGATAAGATTTCTAGATAATAAGATTATATTTTATCTTTTATTGTTGTCTTCATTAATTTAATGAAAAACAAATGATAAAAATTGAACAAATTTATTTGAAATAAAATATTAACATCATTAAAACATTAAAATCTCATTAAATTATATATACCTATATAACCATAAAACCAATCTTCTTGAATACTTTTTTCAACCATACCTTTTGCAAAACTGTTCAACACTAATAACACAGTTACACTCATCTGTATGTCACCCTATATATGTAATTTTTACTAATTTATGTATTAATTTTAGCTTTGATATCGATTTAAAATAATTAAATAAGCTTATAAATATTTCAACAAACAGTAAAACTGTTTTTTTTTTAATTGATGTGTAAGGTGCTTTAAGAGACTAAATTTGCTAAAGTCAGCAGTTTTTAACTTTGCTGAATTTAGGAGCTTTAAACATATAGCAACTATATTTATAATATTAGATCATATAAAAAATAATTTATTTTGGTAACAAGTTTAAAGTATAAAATCATTAAATTAATCAGAATAGTTTTCATTACAAAGTACTTTTGCCAACATCTAACTATATATATATATATATATATATATATATATATATATATATATATATATATATATATATATATATATATATATATATATATATATATATATATAGTTAGATGTTGTACTTTGTAATGAAAACTATTCTGATTAATTTAATGATTTTATACTTTAAACTTGTATTATATATATATATATATATATATATATATATATATATATATATATATATATATATATATATATATATATATATATATATATATATATATATATATATATATATATATATATATATATATTAGGGGTAGTCAATTTGAGGAAATTTTCAAATCTAAAATACCATAAACTCTAGATTTGGGGCAAATATTGAAAAAATAACTCCCAAAAAATTTGACCTCAACAGGACCACTCAATCCTTACCCCCTAAGCACTTTTTAAGAAAAAACATTTTTGAAAAACCTTCAAAAATCGCTGATTTCACAGGACCAGGGAGGAAATTTAATTACAAAAATTTTTTTCTGGGTTACCTATTTATTTAAATAAAAATACATAGTACAGGGCTGTGGAGTCGGAGTCAGAGTTACAACATTTTTAGAGGAGTCGGAGTCGCTAAACAAAATTATGACTCTGACTCCAAAAGTAAAACTTTTTGGTATTGCACGTGCATGTAAAAAACATTCAATTAACCTTATGTTCATACTAAACCTCAAAGAACGTTTCATAAATTGTCAAAAAAAAATTTTTCATCTTATTGTGTAATATTTTTTTTAAAGATTTCAAAGAATTTTTTAAAATTTTTGCTTTGGAGTTGTAGTTGGAGTCGGAGTTGTACTCAAAAAATTTCAACAGCTGGAGTCGGAGTTGGAGTTGTACTCTAAAAAATTCAACAACTGGAGTCAGAGTCGAAACCAAATAAAAGAAACCAGCAATAAAAGGTGATAACTAGTTTTATAATGAATCCCTTGAGCTAAAAACCCTAGCTAAACTTTTTATTTCTTCTTTTTTGTAATTAAGGCTGTCAGCTTTTTTTTTTTTGTTTGTTTGTTGATTCACCTCCTCAAGGCCGAGAAGGCCACTACAGACGACGAGGCTACTTATTTGTGGTTATATAACCCTCTCTCAACTCTATAACTCCGAAACACAAACCTTGACAAACAAGGCCGCTGCACAGAGAAACGAGTTAAGCGCGGTACTACTAGGAACGTGGTGGGGATTGAACTTGGAATCTCTCACTTATGAAGCGAGCGCTCTACCACTACACCACTACCGCATTGCTTCCAACAGGGATAGAGATACTGCAGCACTTAGCTTACTAACAATCATTTTTGCCAAAAACATCAAAAAAAGCCACTATTCTTACCTGTCCTCCTAAAAAAAATTTCAAAGATATGCAATAGAAATTAAGTGTGAATGTTTGGCCAAGGTAAATGAGCTATGAATTAAAGCTACATTTTTTATACTAAACGATCAAAAAGTGAAAAATCTTTAAAATATGGACAATGTATTTTCAAAACTTAAGAAGCATGAAAAAAGGACACAGCAATGGGTTGGCATTCCTGATCTCAGAAATACAATTAAAAATGACCAAAAAAGATCTGATTCAGACAAGCTTGAGGATTTGGAGTTTCGATGGGAACAAGAAGGGGAAAGAAGATTTATGGTTGGATCAGAAGATAAAAAGTAAAGAAAAAAAGTATGTATTTCTTTGAAATCAAAAAAAGTTAAAAAGTTTGCAAGGATTTCTAAGCAACTTATTTACAATTCAATCTACAATATGGACAATGTATTTTCAAAACTTAAGAAGCATGAAAAAAGGACACAGCAATGGGTTGGCATTCCTGATCTCAGAAATACAATTAAAAATGACCAAAAAAGATCTGATTCAGACAAGCTTGAGGATTTGGAGTTTCGATGGGAACAAGAAGGGGAAAGAAGATTTATGGTTGGATCAGAAGATAAAAAGTAAAGAAAAAAAGTATGTATTTCTTTGAAATCAAAAAAAGTTAAAAAGTTTGCAAGGATTTCTAAGCAACTTATTTACAATTCAATCTACTTAAAAAGATTTAAAATAAAAACAGCTAAACAAAAATAACAACCTTCACTCACTATTTTAATTTCTCATATAATTAAATTAAATTATTAATTATTAAATTCTTTTGAAATTTTAAGGCAACAATTAATTGCAGAAAGAGAAATCAGCATGTGAAGCAACAATATAAAGAAATAGAGGGTACAACTAATTTGGGAAAGATACAGATACTAGTGAGGACTACTTGCGTGATTTTAATACTGGAGAGTGGTTTAAAAGCAATCTTTTTCAACAAAAAGTCACGGCTGAAATTCCCATAGATGTTTTTTTCCATGTGTTTTACATAAAGTTATGGGTGCAGTTCTAACTCATGATCTGACAAATTTCAAATGCATCCAGTCTACAGCAGCTAGGAAAATGAAGCATGCCAATTGTAAAAAATGCATGATATCAAAAGAAGATGTTCAACAAGGAATGAATAAATCATATATACCAATGTATAGTGCATTTTAATGGCAAAACATTAATTGAACTAAACAAAGGAAAAACAACTAAAACTGATATACTGGCTGTACTTGTAAATATTGAAGGTGAGACACACTTGCTTGGAGTACCTCCTTTAGCTTTATTCTCTAGCCAAGATCAGGGGCTGTATTCTCATCTTTCCGTTAAGCTTAACGAAGCGTTAGTAAAAAATCTCTTTTTAACTGTATTAATAAAAAAGTTCTTTAAAAACATAAATTTTTAAAAATAAATGTTTTATTTTAGTTTTAGTTTTATCTTAAAAAATTTAAATAAGATTTTCGTCATTTCTTTACTTAGATATATTGTAATGAAATTTCAGACAAAAGCTCCGTTAAGCTTAACGGAGAGATGAGAATATGGCTGCAGTGCAACAGCGTAATAAACCTTCATAAGGAGTACAACCTTGAAGCCAAAGTAGGAGGAATATGTTTTGATACTATTGCAAGTAACACTGGGCTAAAGAAAGGTTTTTTAATATCCAACAACATAGGCAAATATCTTTTACTTATTGCATGCAGACATCATGTATGTGAAATAAGAATGGTTCATTTTTGTAATTCAGTTTCAGATGAAAATTCCACAGGACCAGATAATCCTATGTTTAAAAAATTAAAAACTGTTTTTGAATGTCCTCATTTTAATTACAATTAAACAGAACTAATAAAGTATGATTGGAAAGCAGTAAGAACTTATAAAGTATGATTGGAAAGCAGTAAGGAGAAACTTTCTTGAGAAAACTGCACAAGAGTCTTTGAACTTTTGACAAGAATACATTACAAAGGGAAAATAGAATAAATATTTTAACAGAGAAAAATAGAAAGCAATTTGAAGAACTTGTTGTGAGTTACTTTTCTTAGTCTTCAGTAACACTAAGAAAACTCAGAGTAGTTCATCATGCTAGGTTCCTATTCAAAGCACTTTACTACCTAAAGCTACAGCTTCTATCCAGCCAAATTAAGTTCGTAAATCAGAACAATAAACTCAAGACAGAAATTAGGTAATAAGTGAATTTAAAGTTTGCTTTTATGCCAAATAGTATTTACTGGCTAATGACGGTATTAGAGCTCCCTTTCTTGATATAAAAGCAATACACAAAATGCAACAGTACCAAAATATTTGTGCCAAACCAGATGCTGTTGATGCAGTTTTAAACTTAAAAAGTTGGTATTCACATTCAACAATGATTCCTCTTGCTCTGTTGGATGAGAATTTGTCATTTGAGGAGAAAGCAAACCTTGCAAAAGTAATTTTAACTTTTAAAATGCCGATTTCAACTTGATACAATACTAAAAACAAATCAAAAATAGATAGAAAAGATAAAACAAAAATAGGAAACGAAGTTAGTGAAAATCCTTCTTCCCTTGCTCTGTTGGTTGATGAATTTTCATATCATATATTTGATAGAATTGGATTAAAGGAACAAAAAATAAAAGATTGGCTTTTTCTTCTACCTGAGTATTGGTTTACTCAATCTGTTTTTAAAAACTTTCAGAATTATGCCAAATCTTTAATTGAAGTAAATAATCATTCAGAAAGATCTGTTGGAATGATGCAGCAATTTATTCACAGATACAACAATGAGGAAGATAAACAGAATACATTGTTGTGTTAAAAACAACTGTTGAAAAAGTTTGGTGTGCTTTCAGAACACCTGGAAGACGTTCATAACTCCTGGAAGACGTTCAAACAAACTTTCTAAAAGTAAATTTATTGAAAGCTTATCTTCTCTTGATAAAAAGAAGAAAAGTGGTGAAAATGAACACAACTAAAATTATTTGCTCTTGAAATTTAATCGAATAACATGAAACTAACATCAAATATTTTAATTTTTTAAATTCAAAATACAAAAATAAAAATATCTTTTAAAAAAAACAATGATACCATGTATTTATACTCAAATATATAGGTAAAAATAAACAACCCGGAAAAAAAATTTCAAGTTTTTGTAATTAAACTTTCCCCCTGGACCTGTGAAATGGGCAATTTTTGAAGGTTTTTCAATTTTTTATTTCAAAAAAAAAGTCCTTAATGGGGGGAGGGGGTAATGGGTAATTATGCTTATGGGTAAGGATTTATGGGTAAGGAGTTTAACATTCACTCTTAGGTGCTTCTGATCACGGTTTGATCTCTCTAAAACTGTTATCTCATTCTTCTTCATCATCAGAATCCCCCTATCATCGTATCTCTTGCAACTATTTTAAAGCTGGGACTCTTTCCAGGATTTTTGCCATGAACTATTATTAAGTTATGAGTTACTAAACAACAAAAGATAGGGTTAAAAAACATGGAAACGGTTAACTTAAAATTTAAAAAATTGTATGAGTAAGGAAAACATGAAGATGGGTGATTGTTTTGTTGATGTGCGAAAAAAAAACTAGATGAATAAAAATTTTTATAGCATAAAGGGACAGATACAGTAAAAGGATGGGACTTTGCTGAATGACAAGCCAGGCAAGAATGAGTTTTGATTGATCGAACTTTGGATAATAGCTCATTTGAGCAGCAACCATATTAGTATTTAAAGATAGTAAAGTTGCATCTCTTTCTTAAAAAAGAAAGAGATGTAACCTTATGGCGATGGTAGAGAAGCTCAAGGTTGGCAGATAAAGCAGGTCCAACTACATTTACAATCCACTTTTGGACCTTGCCCAAGAGTGAGAGGGTTGTTATTCGTCAATATGGGAATATCAACATTATTGTGATGGTTTTTTGCAGTAAACAACTGAGTTTTTTTGGAGTTAAATCCACAAGCAAAAGCAAACCTCAGAAAAGTGGTCAGAGTAAAGAGTTGTTCTAAATGATCAAAAAGTGTTTTTGTCAAGACAAGTGTATAAAGTTGTCAGCAAATTTATACACTTTGATGTAAAAAAGATCATTACTGTAGATAAAAAACAATATAGGAGCAAAGAACATTGCTGTTGCTACTGTTCTCATTTCCAATAAACATGTTATTGTTAGTTATTGGAAATAAAGACGAGTGGAGGTCTTTGAGAATGAACTAAATACTGTGGTTAGAAAGAAATGATTTAATCTTTTGGAAAACTATAATGGAAATGTTGTGTAAACCACACAAAATGTCAAAATGTTCTCATTTCCAATAACCCTTAAAGTTCCTCTTCTTTATTTCTTCTTCATTGATGGAAACCACGCTGATGGAAACCACGCTGTGGTAGTTTAACTGAGAATTGACTTTAGCATTAGAAGTTAAAGTGATTTAGATGCCTAACAATGGGTTAACCTGTTTAACTGGAATGATAGGAAGAATACGATCATTAGATTCAATAGTCAAATTAGAGGTTTAATAACTCTGCCTAATTTTGGTGAGAATTGATAAGATCAGACCCATGAATTAGAGATAAAATTTTAGATATACTTTAGTTACTCCTTAAATTCAGCGCTTGTTTTACAACCTTGGTTGCTGCTGCAGAGAATAACTAAATAATGATAAAAAGGCTTCAGCGGTTATATACCTTTTTAACTTTTTTATCCTTATAATTTTTTCCTTATTTACTTGGACTTGACAACTAAGACTAGTACTTCGATGCATTTTTTTGCATTTTTTCAAATATATAAAAAAAAAAAAAAAAAAAAAAAAACCTGCTGTGCGTAGAAAAATAGGACTTCCTTTACCAGATTATCAAAATTCCATGGAGGTAACTCCTACATTAGAATGCAAAAAATCTAATAACAAACAACAACAACAAAATTATAAACTGTATATAAAAAAAAGCTAACCAAAGAAATTGGTAGTGCCTCTTTGAGTCCATCTTTTTGCTCTGTATCACTTTGTGTAAAAAGCCTGAAAAAAACAACAACATTAAAATTATTTTATATGGTATGTCTTCTAGGTAATCATCAGAAAAGTGTTTATCCACTCACCTATCATTAAAAGACTGGCGAAGTTGGAATGCTTCCTAAACAGCAAACAAATAAAGGTTGATCTCTTAGGGTTGACCAATCCTGGAACACATATATTTTCTCAAATTGAAACTTTTTAGTTAAGAATTCTTAGAACTACATGTGTTATGAATTCTTAGAACTTGCGTTTTCAATGATGATTTTTATTTTATTTATTGCTTTTATATTTTGGCTGAATACTGAATGCTGAGTACTTTGATTTTTGACTATTTTAATTTTGATTAATTCAAATAAAACATGGAATATATATATATATATATATATATATATATATACATAAACGCGTGTTAAGAATAAGCACTGTGACGCCACACTAAAATAGCCTGCAACCAAGGATTTTAGTACATGCATTGACTATCTGATATAAAGAGTGCCGCTACATTGACTGAGATTTAGGGATGGGGCATTGAGATTTTGGGATGGATTTTTTACTATTATTCTTTTTTTTTCTTTTTCTGTATGCTATAAAGATAAGCAAACTTAGTAAGCATAAGCTAATCTAAACACACTATAGTAGATCTATACATATATAAATGCATTTATATTTAAATGCATAAAAATTAATTAATGTTTTTTTAATTATTATTTTTTAAGAAACTTTAGTTTAAAAAAAAGTCATTCATTTGAGGAGAATAAAATACTTAAGTTGATGGGTAATTAAAAGAACACTTAATAAAAAAACAACCAATAACAACACTTAAAAAATACCTAAATAATAATAAATTTACTTTAAAATTCTTGTTATAATGTTGAGTCGTTAATAAGTTCTGGAAGTTAAATTGTTATTTGTATGGAATTTTTTGGTGCATTTTACATGAATATGGTATGTATATTTGACAAATTCATATACAATTTCATTTTGAATTTTTGCACAGATACAACTTCCTTGAGTTTAACATAATTTATTTAATTTGCTGACTTTAGCAGGATGTCCAGGTTGCTGGCCGTTCTAATTATTTTATAAATATAAAAAACACATATAAAGCGTTTTTATATTATAAAGTTATGAATGTATACATATAAAGTTTGAATGTTTTGTCTATAAGTATGCTTGCGCAAGCTGTTTACAAAAAGAGGCGACATTGCACAGAAACAACAAGAAGACATAAAACCAAAAGAAGAATATACAAGACCAGAAAGATTACACAAACCCAACAAAAATAAACAAGGTAAACAAAAAATATATGTATTAGAAGATTTTTAATGCATTAAAGCAAAATTAAAATTTCAAAGATTAAAAATACCCTGGGTAGATCTTCAAGATCTTCTACATCCTCATCAACATCAGCAGAGAAAAGTTGCTCATTACAGTCTTCATCCCCAAAAACAGCATCTAATTCAGGTCCTACTAATGTCATATCTTGAAAAACATTAGATACAACACCACTAGGTGTTTGAAGGCCTGGATCCATTTCATTTTCAGAGCTTAATGTTGATTGATTATTGCTTTTGAAATCAATGCGTTCTAAAATTTAAATTTGTTATTAGCGAATCAAAATTTATGAAAAATTATACAATTATATATAAAATTTACAAAATCCATTTATTGCATTTGTAGTATAAAAATTTAAAAAATGGTAACAAGGTAACTTCTAAATTATAAATAAAAAATATGTTCAATAACATATTTTACTCTTTATGCTTCATTTTTAATAATTTTTTTTTTTTTTGCATTAACTTTAATAACTTAATAATTCTCATTTATTTTTATTATTTTATTTTACAACGAAAATACTTTAATTCATAAAAACAAGTAATAAATGTAAAAAAATAGAATATATTTGTTAAATCAAAATTTTCAGTACAGTAAAAAACAAACATTTCACTTTAATTTTGAAAATTAAAACTTTGCCTAGTGCCTCTCTGAACAAGCTTTTGCACATAGAGAAGCTTTTTTCAACTTTGACAGATGATATCAGGGCATATTCCGGTCACTAAAATTATACAGTTTTGTATTAAAACAAACCACGCTTTGAGGACATGTTCTTAAAAATATTAAAACCATAGAATTTTTGATTGTTTTAAACTTTAAACTAGATTTTAAATTTGTTAAACTTTAAATTTTGAACTTGTTTTAAATTTTAAACTAGATTTTCTCTACACAGCTTTGATTTGCACATAAGGTGGTTCCCCAAATGAATCCATTTTGCATAATAGGCCTCAGTAAAATTCTCTACCTTGTTAATATAGGCTGTGGTAGCAAAAAGGCCAGGTTGTAAACATTTCAAAATTTCACTCTTTATGGAGCCTTTAAAAACACTTTTTTTACATATGATGCAAGTTGATCAATATTCAGAAATATGCATTTGTCTGTAAAAGCAATGAAAAAGAAAAGTTAAGTGTATTATTTTGGAGTAAATTATTCCTATTACTCTAGCTGCTTTTACCAAAAATCTCCAGACTCATCAAAAAAATTTGCAATAATGTTATGATGGGCTTCCTTGAACTCGGCAGAGCTCAATAAATTTTTCATGGAGATTTTTTGCTCTATTGAAATAATATATGCAATATCTCAGAAGTATCAGCGGTTTCATCAATTGACATTCCAAACAACAATTGCTAATTTTTAAATAGTTTCAATACAAGATTTGATACAAGATTCAATACAGTTTTTCAACATGAGTTATGCAAACAGTGGTTTCAGATGGAACTTTTACTTCTGTATACATTTGCAAGAAATCAAATAATTTTTTATTATGAATTTTGTACAACGGTATATCAGCAGCTACAAAGACACTGCACAAGCCATAATGAGTACAAACATATAGAACTGTTTCCCAAATTAGCTTTGTAAAAGTTCTAGGTGAAAGTTGTTGCAGACTCAACAAAACTTATTTCTAAAATCTAAGCTTGTTGCAAAAATACTTTGTTGGGTATTGTATAAGAGTAAATATTTTCTCTGGTGAAACAGATTTATTGTGCGATTTAAAAGTTAAAATGTTTTGACTGTTTTTAAAGCAGACATTTCTCACAACCTCAGTTTTTACTGCTTCGTAAATTTACCTGCTAGCTTCCTAATAAATCTATAATCAAATAACATTTCACCTAGGACTTGTATAGAGTAAATCAATAAACAATATAGATTCGCTTTTTTAGGCAAATAAACTCTGACTTAAAATACCCCTGCCTTAGGGCTCTTGATTGAGATAGTGTCTTAATAAAAGTACTCATCTCGAGCATATATTAACAGCATTTGGCATTTTATTGCATCTGTCTTGCAAAAGGCCTTCTAGACATAGACGTTGAACATAAATGGTGTTTCTGTTGCACGTGAATGGTGTCTCTGGTTGCATGTAAATGGTGTCTCTGTGAGCGCTTTTTATTTTCAAATTTTTCAAGTCTTAAAGTTATCTCAGAAGTTTTAGAAAAATTTCTTTCAGAAAAATTCTTTAGAACCTAACTTAATCCTTATCATTAACAAAGGTATGACTAAGATTCTCTCCTACATGGATATGATCTTATTTTGATAAGAACTATTTGCAAAGAACTTTTTCTCTAACTCATCTAATAAATCTAAAGACCAAGCTCTTCCGGCCATCCCAAAAATACAGGTTTATCTATTGTCAGAGATCCAAACCAATCCTACTGCTTATAGCCTGGACAACATTCCTATCACAATCTTATAAAAGTGTTAAAAATTCGTGTTAAAAATTCCCTTAAATCTTCTATAAACTATTTAACAAGTGTTAAACTTCTTGTTTTCCAGCTTACTGGAAAATGGCATTGGTGGCTCCAACTTCTAAAAACTCTGGAAAACACTATCACTCTTTAACTATTGTCCAATCATTTCTCTTGACTTTTCTCTACTGATAGCAATCAATCAGCTCTCTACTATTAGATATTTGAGTCTTTAACTATAAGGTTTTTGAGTCTTTAATTAACAAGTTTCTAACATCTCACCTTGAGTCAAACTACCTCCTCTCTGACAATAAATATATATTTCAACCTTGGTCTACAGCTATCTTCCTTATTGTTATAAAAGAGAGGTTCTATTGTGCATTAGATGGAGGCAGCAAGGCAAGGCCTATTGCTCTTCACATATCAAAGACTTTCGAAAAAGCGCTAAATGCTGGTCTTTTCCATAAGATCACTTCATATAGTTTATCACTTAAAGATTTCTTAGAACAGGCAGCCAATCTTAAATCTGTCTTCAGCTTTTGAAAAAAACTTGGTTTACTGCTAACAGTATTACAATATTATTGATATTCCTTTATTGATAAATGGCAACATACTGAGCTTATTGTCTAATACCCTTACTGAGTTATTTGCATTGTCTTCTCGGATTATCATTCATTATTGAATTTGCATGAAAACCATTTAAAATTTATGTGCTAACCATTTTTTTATACCCAATTTTATCCTCTGCCCCAACAAATATCTTATTTGCCCATATATATTCAGGCTGATTCTTCTAACGATACAGTTTATTTTCCAAATAAAGTCTAAAAACGTATTGTAAATCTAATTAGACTAAACTTGAGCCTCTGTCCCATTATCAGAAGGTTGTATTTCTCTGAATACTATTTATCGATCAGAAGAAAAGTAAACAGGCTTTCAGAGTTTAATGTAAAATGTTTTATAAAATTATATTTCTTGTCATAAAAAGGCGGAGAAAAATACAACTGTTAGTCCACTCAAATCTGCATACAACAGAGAATTTAACATTTTTATGGCTGCAAATATAGGACAAAAAATTATTCAATACAAATTAGTTAAACTGTTAACAAAACCATTGAATTATCTTAAATATTGAAAAAGCAGATTTCCAGTGATTTCAAATATTTATTCATTGGCTCCCACAAAAATTCAAGAAATGATTTCAAACCAATACAGTTACAGTTTTAAATTAAGTTTTAAACTTCATTACTTAGTAATATTCAGATGTCAAAACCCCCTGAAAATGACTTACTTTGACTTTACAACACAAGCCATAAAATAAAAATAGTTTGCCATAAAATAAAACATTTCAAATGAAGATTTGTTAAGAATCAAAGGGCCTAAAACAATTGTGAATCAGATGTTGCATTCCTCATATTAAGGACCTTGAACTTTGACTATTTGACAAATTGGTCAATATCACTTTCAAATTGGTCAATATCACTTTCAAATTGGTCAATATCACATTCAAATTGGTCAATTTCACTTTCAAATTTGTAAATATCACTTTCAAATTGGTCAGTTTTACTTTCAAATTGATTAATATCACTTTCAAATTGGTCAATATCACTTTCAAATTGTACTTAATTTGTCAAAAAAGAAAACCAGAAAATGTTAAAAATAACATTCAAATAATAAAAATTCAACCAATCACTAATTTTTCAATTTTCAATGAAAGATATTTTAGAGGACAAACAATAGTTGAAAAGTAAAAAACAAGCAGTCAAAAAGAGCGCAGTGCAATTAAAAAGAGTGCAAATGAAGAAGAGAATGAGAAAGTTAAATCAACTTGTGAAAGATCGCGTTTTAAAATTTGAAATTTAAAGCAACATTTTATTAAAAGTAGAAGTTTCTTTTTTAATAAACTTTAAAACTTTTGGTAAAAACACACATTTTTACTTTCCATTATGGTAGGCTACACAAGTTGTGAATTAACGTTTGGTAAAACCACACATTTTTACTTTCCATTATACTAGGCTACACAAGTTGTGAATTGAGATCTAGGGAAGACTTAACAAGATCTTTTTTCATTTAGGTTTTATGGAACACATTGTCTGAAAAACAATGAAAAAAGTTAAAACTTTACAAATGATCCAAGATCCAAACATGGTCCAAACATGTTTAACAAAGGTTCAAAATGTTTGGCAACCAAGAAGAAAAAATATGAAAATCTAATTCTATTAACCCCCTCCCTCTTCCTCCCTCACACACACACACCACCACTATATCAGTTGATTCACTCAAAAAAAGCAACAACTAGCAAACATTATAAAAAATGGATAAAAATAAAAACCAGTAATGTCACAACTTTCTTATTAAAAAAACACACACAAAAAAAAGTTTAAAGACTTATGTCACAAGTTATGTTTATATGTTTGTGTTAATTTGTAGTTAATTTAAAATTTTAAAAATAGTGCATTGATGATTATGCAGCAACATATCTATTATTTAGTGGAGACAATAACTAAAAAATCTAGAAATGTGACATCACCAGTATTTCTTTTGCATCCTTTATTTATTCTCAAAAATTCTCAAAAACCAATACCAGTATTCTAATACTCTCAAAAACACTACACATCAAGCGCATAAAACAAAAATTCAATGCATTGTATTACTTAATAAACTTTTAGCAATATTTATAAAGCATTATTACGCACCAGGTGTATCTAGCAATCTTGAATGATCTTTCCCAATCATTGGGTTTGAATAAGTAGTAATCTGAAGCGGTGGACTAGGATCGACTTCTGTTTTTGAACTTGGGTAGTACAGCTGACCAAGTATTGCCCAAACTTGTGCTTTTTCAAAGAAACCCAATTTTTTAGCTGCCTGATACAAAATAAAAGTTTAAATTATCAGCATATTGAAAAAACACTTAAAATATGATTAAAATAATAAAATTTTAAAAATATGTATTTTTAAAAATTAAATTGGTGATAAAAAAATATACTATAATAAATAATAGAAAATACAAAATATTTGAAAAAGATGAAGTTTTTTTAACATACAATAATTAATCAAAATATTAATTATAACACAATATAAATTACAAATAAATAAAAAATAAATAAAAAAAAAATAAAAAAAAACTATATACCTTATTATTATTAAAAAACTATTATACCTTAGAATTATGCTCGCACATTGCAGTTACTGATTTGCCAAAAAAAATGTATTCTTTTGCAAGAGAAGAAATCCACATTTCATCCTAATATAAAAAAAAGCTTTTTAAAAGCCTTTTATACATAATAAGAATTATAAAAAAGGTCAAAACTAATTAGGTCTTGTATTGATCTTTACAGTCATTTGCAATCAAATGCTTACCTAAATCATAAAGTATGTTTTAAGAAAGTAATTTTGTATACTTTTTTTTTAAAACATTGAGTATCTAAAAATACTGCCAATACAGTTGTGACTTTCAGAATTAATCTATTCTTGTGGAATTTCAAAATACTTAATATTTTTATACATTTAACTATATTTTTTATGATTACTCAAAAAACAGGAATTTTCACTATTTTGGTTTTTTTACATTATTAAAACACATTTTTTAATGCAAAAAAAAAAAAAAAAAAAAAAAAAAAAAAAAAAAAAAAAAAAAAAAAAAAAAAAACTATCCAGTATGTTAGTGTTTGTAGAACCACAAATGGACCAAGTTAACTTGGTTGAGAAATTCTAACTTTTTTTAGTCACCCATGGATGGATCAAGTCGACCTAAATGCATACTTTAATACTAACTATGAAATGCATACTAAAAACTAACAGTTGGTAAAAATACTGTCTATCTTACTATTTTAACCACCTGTACCCCAACTTGTTGCTGCATGTCAAAAGTTATCTTCTGCATATTAAATAAACTCTATTGGAAAACTCTGTTAAAAAAAAAAAACAGTTGCTTATGCATATCGTTCAAAATCCAAACTTCTACTAATTTGCAAGTTGAACTTGATGGCAGTTTTGTGACTAAGGTTCAAACTGTTCAACTTTTGAATAGTTTGAACAGCAAGTTGAACAGTTAAGGCAAAATCAATTTACAAACAGAAAACTAAAGATTTAACTGAGAAATTTTTATTGAAAAATGGCAAGTTAGGAAAGAGGAATATAAACTGAAGATGAAAATAGTAATTGTTCAGAGGGGGAAAAACAGGAAAATCGATTTGGTAGAATGATATTTATTTGTTTTTCTTTTTTTAATATTTTAATAGTGAGAGAAAAAACAAACATTAACTTAAAGTGTATTTACCTATATTTTTATGATTATTTTAAAAAACTTTAAATTATATTCAAGAGACGAAAATATTTTTATCAATTTAAAATACCTTCTAGTTTAAGGTGAGCACTTTAATTGAAAAAACTACCTTCTAAATTTATTTTTGCATGTACAAAACTTTCTTTTTGTAGTTTGCTTATATAATAGTGTATTTTCTTGTTTTTTTTATTTGTTTTTTTTTAATATCTAAACATAATGAAACATTAATTTGATTTTCTTGTTTCATCAATTTTTACACATGAATTAGATTGCTATTATCAAGCAAATAAATTACAATTTATTTTGTCTTTTTTTGATAACATTACATAAAACTAATGCTAAACTAACGCTAACAAACAGAAAAAAAAAAATTATAATAATAAAGCAAAAGACTTTAAAAATATGTACAAAACTAGTATTGTAAAAGAAAAAAAAAAATTTGTTAACATTTTTTCTTTGCATAACTTAAAATATTATTGAAAGTTATTATAAACACATCAAATCAAACAGTTCAAATCAAACACATCAAATCAAACAATTCAAATCAAAACCTCTAAACAAATTCTTTGATAAAAGTTGTAGGAAGGGAAAAAAAAGTTAAAAGATTTTTTAAAACTGGAAAATATCATAAAAGTTAATGCTCCAGAAACAATTGTATATACAACATTTTTATTTACAGACGTTTTTACCATTTAATCTATTTTCATTTAGTTCAGCCATATGAATATGCCTGCTTAGCATAATCTAACTTATTTGATTTTTCTTTTGATGAAAAAAAAAAAATATTCTTTTATTTTTAGAAGATTTTCTGTTATCTTTGTATCATCTTTTTATTCTTGATTTCTGTCTTGTGTCATTTATTTTCTTTCTCTGCCTTTCTTTGTCCTGTATTTGCAGCCATAAAAATGTTTAAAATGTTTTCTGTTGTATGCAGATTCGAGTGGAGCAACAGATATATCTTTCTCCGCCTTTTTATGACAAGAAGTATAACCTTATTAAACATTATACATTGAACTCTGAAAGCCTGTTTAATATTCTTCTGATTGATAAATAGTATTCAGAGAAATGCAACCTTCTGATAATGGGACAGAGGTTCAAGTTTGGTCCAACTACATATACAAAACATTTTTAGACTTTGTTTAAAAAATAAACTGCATCATTAAAAGAACCAGCCTGAATATGACAACAGCACTCCATACATGAGCAAATAAGATATTTGTTGGGGCAGAGGATAAAATTGGGTATAAAGAAATGGCGAGCACAATAAAGAAAAGCAATCTTAGCAGATGCTAACTTTGTAATAGATTTTGTAAATGGTTTTCACGCAAGTTCAATATTGAATGATAATCCGAGAAGACATAATGCAAATAACTCAGTAAGGGTATTAGACTATTATCTCAGTAAGGGTATTAGACTACAATCTCAGTAAGGGTATGTTGCCATTAAAAAAAAATGCTTTTGTAAATAAAGCAGGGAACTTAAGTGACCATCCTAGTAATCTGTTCCAAGGTATTTGTCAACTGCAAGTCACCCGTCATCAAAAATAAAGCAGCTTACAAAAAACTAAGTAAAAGGCAAACTAATGTATGGTGGATGATAAGAGATAAAAAGCTTGTTGTCAGAGATAAAAAAGTCTTCACCAACTAGTTTCTTATCAAATTCTTTTACTATGTAATCCTGTTTCTGATTACCCTCTCAATACAATAGAACTTAACTCAACTCATCAACAAATGTGATGGCAAATAAATCTAAACCTCACTAGCCTCAAAAATGTAAAATATTTAACACTCTTACTTGTCCATAATTCCAATTATTGAATGAGTATTTGAAGGTGGCAGTTTATATTTTTAATTATTTATGCAGTGGGCATAAATAATAAAAAATATTTTTTTTTAAAATAACAACACATAAGCCTGCTCTACTAAGCAGTTGGCCATTTATGAATTATTTGAACACAATGAGAAGATCAGTGAGCATTATTGACATTTACCAATTAGTAAACTGGTTGTAACAACAGTAAATGCTGTTAACATCATAAAAGTGCTGATTGAATGCTTTTCAAATATTGATAAATATTCCAAAAATAGTTCTGATTGCCAACTCTCATTTTTATTGTATGCACAAAACCTATTTTAATTCCAGCATGAATGGCAAATTAAAATATATTTTGAAATATGTCGTGCCCATATCAGTCTGGATTGAATGCGATAACCATAACCTTGTTCTTTGCTTCAAAAATTTGCTTAAAAATTTTTCTCCAATAAGTGATACTGATGAAACATTATTGGCTATTTAGAAGATTTTTCATTAAATACTAAATTTTTTTCAAGAAAATCTACACAGAAGTTGTTATAACAACAATCTGCTTGAGTGTAACAAAATAGACAGCCTATGAAAGACCATCTAAAGCTCTCTATGATGGATATCCACAATAGTAAAGTACAATCTTGGACAGTTTAAACAAAAGACATAAGCCTGAAGTCATGGGTTTACTTGTTACTCTTGACTCAAAGATTTTTTGGCAACATTGCTTTCATGATGTTTAACATAACATTCATGTAGTATGGCTATTTCTCCCTTAAATGCAACATTATCTCCTATAAATGTAACACTACAGAAGTCACATGCTTTTGTGCCAGGTGATTTGATATTAAAATAGTCGTCTGCAGGGGCTTCAGTACATGAAAATGAATTCTTAAAAAACTTTATTAAATAGAAAACATTGGCAAAACTTCATTAAAATGACGTATAATTTGACGATTATGTTGAAATTGAAATATACTCATAAAGTGATTTATGTAAAATGTATAAAATGCTAGAAGACAAAAACTAAGATTTTTCAATCCAAAATTCAAATTTCAATTTTTCAATGAATCACAAAATCTCAATAAAATAATCTTAAAAAATAATCTAAAATCAAAAATTCAATAACTTGACACACAACAAAATAACCTAAAATTTCTAATTTTACTTACAAATATAGAATGCATTTCAAAAACATTGACAATACTGCATTCTTGATGAGAGTCTTGAGTTTCGAGTCCAAATTTTGACTGCTTTTTAGCATTTATGCTAGAAAATAAAACCATCACCATTATCGATATTTTTGTAAAGTTACAAGATGAATATAGAATATATGATATATGGTATATATATATATATGGTATATATATATATATGGTATATATATATATATGGTATATATATATATATATGGTATATATATATATATATATATATATATATATATATATATATATATATATATATATATATATTTATATATATATATATATATATATATATATATATATATATATATATATATATATATATATATATATATATATATATATATATATATATATATATATATATATATATATATATATATATATATATATATATATATATATATATATATATATATATATATCTCCTAGTAGTGTAGTTGAAAGAGACTTTTATGGTAAAAAAAGTCTCTTTTGACTACAATTTTTTTACCTTGTCTCTAAAGCTGCATTTTATTGTCGTCGAAATGTCAAAGCAATTAAATTAATGCGGAAGTACATTAAATTTTATTGTTTTTTAAAAAAACCGCAATAATAATGACTAGAAAGTTTTTTTTAATTAGTGGTGTTTTTGTTTTATTAAAAAACATTTTTAAAACATGCGTAAGTATTGCTACATCGACTATCTTTTAGCCTGCTGCTACAAGGGAGTGTTGCTACATCGACTATCTTATAGCCTGACTCGCAACAGAGTGCTGCTACATCGACTGACAAATAGCCTGACTCGGAAGGGAGTGCTGCTACATTGACTGAGGGTTTGGTTTGGTCAGGCAGTCTACCATTCAGAAAAAATTTTTTTTTGAAGTTTTTTAACATTTTCTGGTCAGGCTTATTAACGTGCTCTTTAAAACAACAGTTTATGGGAAAAACTTTGTGACTACCATGCAAGACTGTATATATATATATATATATATATATATATATATATATATATATATATATATATATATATATATATATGTATATATATATATATATATATATATATATATATATATATATATATATATATAATAAATATATATATATATATATATATATATAAATCATACAACAACAATATATATATATATATATATATATATATATATATATATATATATATATATATATATATATTGTTGTTGTATGATTTAGTAATAAAAATATATATATATATAATTTTAATACTAAATAACATAGCTTAAAAGAGGTTTTGCTTATCCCAATGTATACCTTATCTTTGTATTGAGGTTTGCAAGCAATTGCATTAAAAAATCTTTGTCCATTGAACAACAATTGCTTGTCTAACAACATCATTTACCAAACCACCGTAAGCTCAAATAAACCTCAATACAAAGATAAGGTATACATTGGGATAAGCGAAACCTCTTTTAAGCTACGTTATGCAAACCATCTAAAATCCTTCAATATAAAAAAGTACAAGAACGACACTGAGTTATCTAAGGAAGTATGGGAATTAAAAGATAATAATTTTACATCTTTAATCAAATGGAATATAATTAAATGCTGTAAATCATACAATCCTGCGTCAAAAATTTGTAAGCTTTGTTTAAATGAGAAATTTGAAATATTATTTTACAAAGGAGATAACCAGCTAAATAAAAGAAGCGAAGCAGTTTCTAAATGTAGACACAAAAAAAATTTCTCCTTTCATTATTTGATAGCGGAGATTAGTTTTCCATTACATCTTCTACTAAAACGCAAGAACTCATTCTACTATAATTTGTAATTTTTAAACGGTTTTTTATATTTTTGATTTTGTACTTCATGGCTGATGATTGCCAATAGACATGAAACTTTAAGTTCCATTAAAAGTTGTTTCTTTTATATATATTCAAGTATATATATATATATATATATATATATATATATATATATATATATATATATATATATATATATATATATATATATATATATATATATATATATATATATATATATATACATATATATATATATATATATATATATATATATATATATATATATATATATATATATATATATATATATATAAATAAATAAATTAAAATAAAGTTAAAACAGAGCTATAGTTATATAGTTATATATTTTTTATAAATAAAACTACATATTTTTTACAACTATAAGTTTCATGCTAAATGCAATCATTAGGTAAAAAATGTGATTTTTTCTCATTGAAAAATAATTCTGTTCAAGAGAAAAATGTATTAAAAAATCTAACTTTTTGGTTTGTGGCTACCGAGCAAAAATTTGTTCTTATGGCAACACTGAGATATTAGTTCGCTTTTTTGTTTAATAATTCTTTGTGATTTTTATACAATAAAATTATTATTTATTGTAAAAAGATAATAGGCATTTTTTAGTTATGTTGTTGTAGGCGGGGGTGCTTTTTATAATGGACCATATTAAATTGGGTGCTGTTTTTAACTTATTCTTTGTATCCCATAGGTATTTTGAAAGAGTGGTTGTATTTTAAAGCTTTTTGTTTTTAAACAACTTGTGATTCGCATATCTAATTTTTCACACGCCCTCTGTTGAATCTATATCAAAATCAGAAAGATACCAAATCCAGGCTTTGCAATGAATCGGGAGCAAATGCTCCCAACACATGAAACACGCCCATAAATGAACTTGCGGGCGCAACAAATAGCGCTTGCTGGTTTCATTACAAGAGTAAAAAATTGCGCTCATTTATTTGGTTGATCTATTAGCATTATTTGTCACGCCCGGAAGTTTATTTATAGGTGTGTTTCATGTGTCGGGAGCGATCGCTCCTGATTCATCGCCAGACCTGAAATCAGAAGCGTTCATCACACTTAAGGACCACAAAATCAATTTCCAAAACACAAAACCCTGCCGCCAACTTAATCCAGTAAAGAGCAAACTTGGCATTGTAAGCAAAACCTATTTAGACAAAGTCAATAAACACAATTACATTGAAATTAAGTCAGTGGAAAAATACTGCTGAAGTTATAATAAGTTATATTAGTATAAAAGAAAGGAAATACTGTACTTTTATTCAACTTGACATCACCAAATTCTACACCTCCGTCAAACTTACTATACTGAAAAATGCTTTAACATTTGCGAAACAACATTTAATAATTAGCGAAGAAGAAATCAGAACAATAATTGCAGAAAGTCTTTACAGAAGTCCTTTACAGAGACAATGGACTGATAGTGATGCATAAAATATTTGTCACACAGATAGATAGAATCCAAAAAATAAAAAATAAATAAATAAAAAATTAGCTTCCAAATAGAAATTAGGACAAACCTATCAATTGCAAACTTCCTAGACGTAACTTTTAATTTGGAAAAATACTCATACCATCCTTTCAAAAACCAAATAGCAACCTACTTTACATCCATACCAAGCCTAACCCCTACAAATTATTATACAAATTCTAATTACTAGCAACAATAGGTTATCCCAAAATTCTTCTGACAAAAAAATATTCAACTCATCATACGAAGAAGAAAAAAAGAAATAGTTTCAAAGATTTGAACTTTAAATAAAACCCTACCAAAGAATAAAAACCAAACAATACCAAAGAAGCTCCTAAACAAAAAAGAACAAGAAATCTGGTTTAACCCACTAAACAAAAAAGAACAAGAAATATAAACTGGTTTAACCCACTAAACAAAAAAGAACAAGAAATATAAACTGGTTTAACCCACTTAACAATAAAAGTGTTATGTTAGATATAGACAAAACTTTCTAACAACTAATAGACAAACACTTTCAAAAACAAATCCACTTCATAAACTGTTTAACTGCAACACAATAAAAGTCAGCTACAGCTGCATAAGCAACATAGCAAAAATCATAAAGAATCACAACAATAAAATTATTTTGATGAACCTAACTGCCATTTTAGCTTGCAATTGTAAACTAAACGAAACCTGCTTTATGAATAAAGATTGCAGAAAAACAAGTGTAATTTATAAGCGCATTGTATCATTCCTAAACACACCTGACAAAACATATATAGGTTCAACAGAGGGTGTGTGGAAAATTAGATATGCGAACCATAAGCAGTCGTTCAAAAACGAAAAACTTAAAAATACAAACACGCTTTCAAAATATCAATGGAATACAAAGAATAAGTTAAAAACAGCATCCAATTTAACATGGTCCATCATAAAAGGCACCCCCGCCTACAACAACATAACTAAAAAATACCTTTTATCCTTATACAAAAAACTAATAATTTTATTGTATAAAAATCCAAAAGAATTATTAAACAAAAAAAAACGAACTAATATCCAAGTGTCACTATTATAACAAATTTTTGCTGGATAACCAAATAAAAAAACCAAAAAAAAACAAGCTTTAGTTCTTCTTGACTTTGCAGAAAACTATAGTTTTCTAATACAGGATGCAGTGCAAGGTTTTCACTGGAATAAAGGCCAGGTAACTTTGCACCCCTTAGTATTTCAGAAGAGCATCAAGATCATCATATTAAATTTATGAAAAAAACTTCTTTATGTAACAAATTCACGTAACCATGCAGAGATGGTCTCTGTTGGGTACCCCTGATGCATATGCAAAGCACAATCTTATCCAGTCTAACAGATTTTATAATGTTGAATTAAAAGAAATCACTGAGATTATTTAATCATTTGAGAAACTTAATTTTTTGTGAATTTTATAAATTTTTTTTATTGTCTTAAAAAAATTTTATTCTCAAAATAGCTATAAAAAAAATTTCAACTGAAATTCGATGTTATATATAAACAAATATTCAAAAGTTATATATAAACAAATCTCTTATAATATTTAGTGTAATACGTTTGTATTTAAAACGTTGGTAAATTTTTTTCATCACTACAATTTACAAATTGCAAAACATTTTGTTTGTTTTTCATTTTAAAAAAATTGTGTTATAATCGGGGGGAGGGGTGGGTGGGGAAAGGCGGTTATAGGTTTTCATCTTTTTTCTTTTAATTTTCTTTTTTTTTTTCTATTGGGATCATAAGGCTATATAATATATATAATCATTGATATTTTTTAATTATTATTTTATAACAAATAATATTATTTAATTCAATGCATTTATTTATTTTGTTAATTTGAAATTTTTTTATGGTAAATTTACCTGACTTTTAGAGACTATCTTTTCGGATTTTAAATAAGTGTCTATTAATTTTTTTGGTTTTTATTAGTTAATACTCCTTGATTGATGCGTATTAGAAATTTTGTAACAGATGCTTTGCATCACAGATCAATTTTAAGAAAATTTTGATCCGACTCATTTTGATGACCTATAGCTTTTGAATGCAGCTCTTTAATCAACTGATTTTTTTTTTAATTATTTATCCACCAGGTGTTGATCGACATTTTAATTTGTTTTAATTTTTAAAATAGTTTTTAAGATTAATCTCTTTAAAATCACTAAAAAGTTCAATCCTAAATCAAAATATCAACTTTAGCCTGCCATTATGGAAAAAGTTAAGATGCCAAAATTTAAATTTTTTGTTCTTTTAAAAGTATCCATAGTAAACTTGTTATCTTACAATAAATGAAGTATAAAACCAACTTGTTCAAAAGTTATTAGCTGTTAAAAATGATGAAAAAAACCTTTTTTTTTTATAGAGTGAAATTGCACTACTTAAATAGCATTTTCTCAAGAACCATATTAGATATTGATCTGAAATTTTCAAAACATGCTTTTCTCATATATATGTACAAAATCAAAAAACTTCAATAAAATATGAGGTGGTCCTTGAGGGACCTTTGCTCTACTTGGCAAGGAATGACCTTTATACAAGTTTCCATAATGCAACTTTCTTTTTGAAACTTGGCATTATGGATAAATGTCAGTTTATCCATAATGCATCCATAATTACAATTGTTATGATTATTTTTATAATTTCCGTCAAAGTTATAAATTTTACTATAATTACTTACCATGGTTTTTATCATTAGTTATAACTCTTATTAAATATCATAATATAATTATTATTTGTAATGTTTTTTTATTCATATTATTATTTTTTTATTATTATTATATTATCATTATTTATTAGCGTAAAACATAATATATTTATTACATATCAAGTGTTAACTTCAGATTAGTTTATCTTAATGCATACCACATTAAGATAAATTAATCTGAAGTTAACACTTGATATGTAACAAATATATTATGTTTTACGCTAATAAATAATGATAATATAATAATAATAAAAAAATAATAATATGAATAAAAAAACATTACAAATATATTTTTATACCCAATACATAATTTGATCTGAAAGATACATCTGATATATCAGCATCAATATATAATAATAAGAATATAATTTTTTTAAATTCATTTATTGCCAGTTATTCAATAGAATGTTTATTAAAGGTAATTAAGCAGAAATATTGTTATTTGTTTCTTTGTAAAAAAAGTTGTTTGTTGTTTTGTAAGTAGTATTTTAACAATCTAAAAATCTAAAAAACCTGTTTTGATCTTAAATTTTGATCTTACATTTTTATGCATATTTTTATGTTGTTGAGTCAATTTTAAAGACAAGAAAGATGTAGCAACTGTATTTATTAATTTTGGGTTAGTGAATGTTTTACTCCAATGAACGCCAACACAACACATAAAAAGAATCAGCTAAAATATAACTTTATCCATATTATACCTTTGTTTTGGATGATCTAACTTAGCTTCTGGGTTAGGAAATGCATATCCTATCATACCACGTGGAGATAATCCAAGAGCGATTGATGGAGCTTTTAAAGCAGGCCTCTCCGCATCTCGAATAGTATGATGAATTATTGTTTTATCTTTCGAACATGACAACATTACATCTGGATCACGTTGCCAAACAAACCCTTAAAACCAAATCAATTTAAATTCATTTTAAAAAGTGTGTATATATATATATATATATATATATATATATATATATATATATATATATATATATATATATATATATATATATATATATATATATATATATATATATATATATATATAATGCCTAATTAAATTAGGTTAACTGAAATTGAAAATAATAGAAATTATTTGATAATTAAATGATCAATACCAGTTGCAACATCTTTGTGCTCTTGGAATGCTGCAAATGGAACATATGGTCTTCGAATATCCCATATATTTATGTTGTTATCCAATATCAATGCACAACTAAATGGTAACGCAGCCAATAACTTGAAATATTTCATTATAACTTTACATTATAAATATTAACTTTATTTTAGAAAACTAAATACTAGAACAAACCTTGATATATGGTACTTATAGTTTGGTCGCCATTTGATTCTTGCAACTGATGCAATTGTTTCGATTGTATGTATTGGATGATTGCACGCTTGTGTATCCCAAATTTTTATTAAACTGTCTCTTCCACCGGTTGCAAGCCAATGTTTTTCTTCTAAATGCCAATCTAATGCAAAAACAGGCCCTGAATGACCAGTAAACTGAGCATAGTAATGGTCATGTTTGCGCATATCCCAAAGCTGAAAAAAAATTACTGACAATATATAATTAATTACTAATATATTTTATATTATCTCTTTGTATTTATAAGATATTATAAAAGATACACACTGTATGAGAGAATAAGTGATTGACCCAGATAAAGGTTTGCTTAATTTATATTTTATCCAAAAAATATTTCTATATTTCAGTTTTCAACAATACTTTTTTTATTTTAAAAATTTTTTATTAGTTTGAATAAGTTTATGAACCACTAAAAGTAAAATAAATTTGGAATCTTATGTAAACATTTTTAAATAAGATTTTCAAATACTATCAATTAAAAAGTTTATAAACTTTATATTAGTTTTTATTTTACTTTGTTTGCAAATTAATGTGGTTGTAATTGTAGAACTTCAACAATCAATAGGCTTGAGATTTAATTAAAATAAAACAAATTATTCTCAACTGTACTGACTCTTGTGGAACAACTAGTGGAAGTGGAATCACTTTTAACTAATCTAATACCACATTAACTTGCAAACAAAATAAAATTTAAACTAATATGAAGTTTAAAATCCTCCTTTTTCATTAATACTAATTTTTCATTGGCTGGCATAGATTTAAACCCACATTAAATTGTTTCCTGCCTTGAATGATAAACACTGGATCATTTTCACTCCTGTGTTGTTTCTCATCTATATTAATAATCTTCATCTTAGATGAGACAACCATATACTTTAGTCAAAAAGGTTATAAGATTTTAATTTCTTAAAAAAAGAAGTTGATCTTGAATGTGATTTCCTAACTAAAAATTACAATGTCATTTTGAATTTTATCCTAAAGAGAAAAGATATCATTAGAAGAACCAGCACAAATATGACAACAAGAAAGCATGGTACTCCCATTTTCTTGCTCCTCAATCTATTCTTATAAATCTCTTATATATACTTGTATAAAATACTGTTGTCATATTTGTGCTGGTTATTCTAATGATACCTTTTCTCTTTAGAACAAGATTCAAAAAGACATTGTAAGTTTTAGTTAGGCCTGCTCTAGCTACCAAGCTCTAGCCTCTATCCAATTGTCTTAAGAATGCATCTCTTCCTCGTATTTACAAGTAATACCATATCAAGCTATTATCAACCAAAAAATAACTATTCTTTTAGGTGGAAAGTATTTCTAATAATATAATTCATATAATGAACTTGTTAACTTTAAGTGTACATGTGGTGGTGGTGTAGAAAATTTGGAAAAAATTCCAAGTTTGATTACCATACATCACATGTTTCTCAGAGTATCAGTGTAACTCTTATTTTATACCTTTCCCAAAATTACGTAATTAGTTAAATAGCTCATTCGTAGTTGTTAAAATCAATATTATAATAACTTGTAAACTAAACCCATATTTAGACCAAAATTTTGTTATGCATTTTTATTTAATTTAAATGATAAAATATGGTGTCTTGAAAAATATTACAAAATTTATTCTGACAATGTACGCAGAAAATATTTAATAGACTTCAATCGTTATACTTGTAAAATGATACTTTTTAACTGTGTTTTAAAAGATTTTTAAAAAACTATTTTTATCAATAAAACCATATCTGTTAGTCTGTTAGTTTGTACAATATAATTAGGAAACTGCTTTATAAAAATTATTTATTTTATTTTGGAATTAACGCATGCATCAAACTTTGGTCTTCTTGGTTCTGAGCCAGAACACAAACCACTGCACCACAACTGCAGTAGGTTTAAGTGTGTAAATATTTATGTCTAAGCTAACATTGTCCCAGTTTTTATGTAGGAAAGCAAAGCGCTAAACTAATTAAAATTAAAATTCTCATTACGTTCTCTTACAGAAAAAACCGAGTAAGCCTAAATATAATTTAACATCTAACTATTAGTGTACACCAAAGGTTTTGTATTTCACATATGCTGTGATTCGCCTCTTATATTCTTTAAAAGCAATGTCTGCTATTGACGATGTATGGCATAAACATTTTAAAATAATTTTTATGCTCTCTGGGTTAATTGCAGTGTTATTGAATGCGTTTGTGCTTTTACTGGTTACATAATGTTACTTTTACTGTTACATGCTTTTACTGGTTACATAACGTTAACATAAAGTTACATAACTTTTGGAAATTTAAATTATTAAATTTATAGAAGTTAATAAGGATTAGTTAGGAAAGATTAATATGCTGATATAAAATTAAAAAAATCCCGGAGTCCTAGAGTCCCAACCATTTGGACAGAACTCCAGACTGATTTTTTGCAAGTCTTCTGTCAACTGTTTTCTTGCTCTCAACACTACTTTTTTTGCTAGTGGTTGTGGTTGCTAGCAGTCTTGCTGGCAGTGAATTTTATAAAAAAATTAAAAGACAAAAAAAGGCTAGTCATCTTTTTAATCTATTCTTTTGAAACTTATTTTTTTTCTTTGGTTGTAAAAAAGTTTTAACAGATTCTAATGGCATTTTTGCAAATAATAAATTATTTACGTATTGTTACATTTTATATTGTTTTTTAATCACTTAAAGAAAACAGATCTTAATATTTAAATTTTGTATGTATGTATGTATGTATTATGTATGTATGTATGTATGTATGTATGTATGTATGTATGTATGTATGTATGTATGTGTGTATGTATGTATGCGGTGAGATCTGTTGCAAGGACACGCCCCTGATGAGTGGCGTTAGTGCAGGTCTCGGGCTCTCCGAAACGTCATTGGTGATCGCAGTGCATTCCTGAGGAGGGGGATCACCATTTATCCACTACTTTATTCTAATTGGTTATTATAGTACCAACATTTTTTTATCTCTTACACCCATGAATTTTAGCGCTTTGTGAGCTTTTTTTATGAATTTGTTACATTAATGACATTTATATATTTTTATGTTACACAGGTGATTATCAGTTCTCAATTTTTTATCTAGAGTTTAGAACATATATAGTACCACATTTATTAGACATTTGTATGGTGCGATTATTTTAGTTATGAATACCATTATAAACCAGCAGATTTTTATTGACTTGTTTGCTTATAGATAATTGTTTTATCATTTGCTTAAAGATGACTAGAGTGTGAGTTTTGGTTCCTCTTTTCCTAAGTTGCTAACTTTTACTCCTCCTACTAAATATTCTTTACATTAATTTATGTTTTTTTACCTAAATGACATCGTCTTCAATCTGTTTTTATTTTCACATCTACCAGGTCTACGTAACTAGACGGCTCCGTTGGTCACTTTTTGTGATCATTGTGTCGCATAAGCAAAAAAAATTTATTCTCTGTGGCTGGTGAGCCCCTACTTTTTCCAATGTACACCACAACAACAAAACGGACATTAGGCTATCCCGCTGAATGTGGTTACGGTGCTTAATAACCTAATGACTACGCTGACACTCACGCATTTTTGCTTTGTGCATTGTGAAGCAATGCTTCACAATGCACAAAGCTCCACAATGCACGTCAGATCAGCGCTTGCTGACTATGTGCTCGGATCTGAAATCTCACTTCATAGCACATCATTCAACACCAGCACAGGGCAGTAGCTCTTTTGGTTAAGAGTGATGGCTTGTGGCCTACGGTGACTAATGTGTGCATTCGATCAATTGAAATCCATTCTGTAGGTCTCACGTCTGGCTCTGATGTGCTAGCCCATAAGCGCAAGAAGTGAGTGTGTTTAGCTTTCTATTCACCCGATTTGAAAGTGAACGGAAACATAACAAGACCATACTAGACGACAAAATGGTACATACTAATGCACTACACCATCACACCTGCAGACATCAACAGCCTCTAAAATCAATATATCAAACATTTGTTCTTTGTTACATATTATCTACACACAGAGTGACTAGAGTGCTAGTTGGTTTTCCCACTACACCCACTTCCCCCTCCCCCCCCCCAAGTATTTAACTTCTTCACCTTCACAAAAGTCCTATCACTCATTTTATACTTTCTTATGATTTTTATTTTTTATTCAATGACACCATCTTCTAACTGTTTTTATTATCACATCTCTCAGGTCTAGGAAACTGGACGGGTCCGTTAGTCACTTTTTGCGATCATTGTGTTGCACAAACAAAGAATTTTAACAGATTCTAATGGTATTTTTCCAAATAATAAATTATTTACGTATTGTTACATTTTATATTGTTTTTTAATCACCTAAAGAAAACAGATCTTAATATTTAAATTTAACTAATTAGTAGTTGTTAGTTGAAACATTTATTATTTTGTATTAATAAGATGGTTTATTAATTTAAAAAAAATACATACACATATATAAAATACACACACACACACATATATACAACCCTATGAATTAGGAAAAATAAGGTCGACAATAATTTGTCTCAATCTTTTGAGGTCGGCAAAAAAAAATTGATACAAAGGTTATACCATAAAAGATAGAAAAGAGGTTGACAATTTTTTGACCACCTCAAACACTTTTAGGTCGGCAGTTAGGTCAGCATTGCCGAATGCCGACCCTAATTCCAAGGGTTGTATATATATATATATATATATATATATATATATATATATATATATATATATATATATATATATATATATATATATATATATATATATTTATATATATATATTTATATATATATATTTATATATATATATTTATATATATATATTTATATATATATATTTATATATATATATTTATATATATATATTTATATATATATATTTATATATATATATTTATATATATATATTTATATATATATATTTATATATATATATTTATATATAGCAGCCCCAGCATCAGACCTGGCCTAACCATAGTTTCATCAAACCCAGCCATATTAAATATAAGCTATGGTTATTTACTAGTATAAAAGAGATTTAAGATTAAATATAAATATACTAAAACAGGCCTTGGCGGAAATAAATGAGCATGAGAGCTGAGAAAAGCTCTCCTAAAACAAACTTGGGGAGCTGTGCAAGCTGCTCCTTATTTAAATCGTGCTTTAAATTGTAATAATTGTGCTTAAGCGAGCTGCTCCTTATTTAAATTATGTTAGCAGGCCTCAGTGGGAAGCGAGAGCTAAAGCTGTCGCTTCCCACTGAGGCCTGCTAACATAACAATAAAACACACCAGAAAGATCTTCAAAATTTACATCAGTAAACTATACTGCATCTTAATTCTACTAATTTATACTTAACCTTAAATAAAAAAAATTTTGATGAAATAAAAAATAAAATAAAAAAACCACCTGAACATTTCCACTTTCACCAGCTGCACAAAATATATGCTTATCTGTTCTATGAAACTACAAAAAAATTTATTAGACTTGTACCATGTATGCATAAATATGACATAGTAACAGTAATACCAATAAAACAAATATAAACTTTGTTCTTTGAAAATACCTGGACATCCCTGATACTGTCTGCTTTGCCACAAAAAGAAACAGAAATATCTTTCCGACGTATATCCTATAAAAGAAAACATTTAGATTAGAAGTTTTTCAAGATAAAGGCCTAAAATTTTTTCAAAATGATTTCCTTTTAACATTACTAGTAATATATTTGCATGTATGTATGTATGTATGTATGTATGTATGTATGTATGTATGTATGTATGTATGTATGTATGTATGTATGTATGTATGTATGTATGTATGCATGCATGCATGCATGCATGCATGTATGTATGTATGTATGAGGGTATGTATATGTATACATGTGTTTATTCTTTTGAATTATTGTTACCAGCATCATTAGCTATAATATAATAATTAAAAATTATGATGGTGAACTAAATTATGATAAATATAATAAACTTTATTAAATTATGTAACTATAATGTAAACTAAATTTCCAAAATAAAGTTTGATGTTAGCATTAGAATGGCTTATTTTACATAAAAATGCAAAAAATAGTCTAAAATTTTTTTTTAATGTATTTTTACCACTGTATATAATGGTGCATATTTTTGTATCTCAAAAGCTTTGCAAACTTTTCTATCAAATTTATTATATTCTTCTTGTATTATTTTTAAACCAATTAATTTCTTCTTTGTAGTTTTCTTTTATGAGTAGCTATACTGATGATACATTAAATATTTTTGATGCTGCTGAGTTCTCATTCTGATTTGTAATTTTGTTTCACCAAGACTTTGAAGACATCATAGTAATTTAAACAATTTCTTGATAATAATTTAAACAAATGTGGTAGCTTTGATTCCTTTCTTGATTTTATTAATGCCTCTAAATTATGACTAACTTTTCAGAATATTTTCCTACCTTTTTGGGGATAATGGTATCATAGGTAAAGAGCATCTAGAAAATGCATTTAAACTTATTGGTATTTAACTTTTTTTTAACTTGGGCTTCGGTTCATGTTAATCGATCAATTTATTCTTACTTGGTTACTTGGTTAGCAATGATTTCAAGCTGATTTTTATTGAACCCATTTTCACTGAACATGTAAATTAAAAAATCATTCTTATCTTTAAGACCTGACACATGTTGTAAACTTGATAAATATAAACTTTGACCATTGCTTTTAAAATTTCTAAATCAAAAATGCTATTATCGATATTCGAATATCGATAATAGCATTTTTTCTTTAAACTTTAAAATTGTATTACATTTTGTGTAGTTAATTATGATGACATTAAGAAAATTTAGCATTTTAAATACATTTTAAATACTTTAATTGTATATTTTAATGATGGATGTTGTTTGTTAAGTATATATTGGAATTGTTTTGCATGTTATAAATTAGAAAATCATGAATCATCGAAGCATGAATAACATTGAATCATGAATAACGTTAAAGCATGAATAACTTTGAAATATATATATATATATATATATATATATATATATATATATATGCAGTGGTAGAGCGCTCGTTTCATAAACGAGTGGTTCCAGGTTCAATCCCCACCACGTCCCTGGTAGTACCGCGCTCAACTCGTTTCTCCGCGCAGCGGCCTTGTTCGTCAAGGTTCGTGTTTCGGAGTTATAGAGTTGAGAGAGGGTTATAGCCACAAAATAAGTAGCCTCCTTGTCTGTAGTGGCCTTCTCGGCCTTGAGGAGGTGAATTAAAATAAAAAAATATATATATATATATATAGCCTGGGAAAAAATTTGAAAGATTTCAGGTTGGCACAAGAAAAAAAAATTCATTTGAATTTTTTGCTTTCAGTTACAAAAAGGGTAATGAATCATTGATTATGAAAACATTGTTTTACACTATTATTTTAAAAAACAGCTTTAGACAATGATATTTAAAAAAAAATGTAGCAACTAAACTTTACGGAAGCATGTAGCAAATTTACAAATTAGCTATTTTTTGGTTTTGAAGTTGTTTATAAAACAAAAAATTTAACTAATAAAATGATTTAATATTAAATTTAACTCAATTTTATTTTTAGTCGCAGCTCCTCGCTTACAGCTTTTTTCCATTCACATTCATTTAAATAAAAAGTTGTTAATTTTGAATGACACACAATAAGATCACTCAAATTTTACTGATTCCTCTTCTTTTACTAAACAATGGACTAAAGAAAGCATAAGGCATTTAAATGATTGAGTATCACTCAATACACCTTACTTTCATAATGAACCATAACTATTCGCACATTTTAAATGGCAGGAATAGTTCAAATGTATTCAGAAGATGTGATTTTCAAAAACAACCAATAGTTTTATTATGTTGTCTGCAAAATAATTAATGAATGTTTTTTTATAAGCTACAGCATCTTCTCTTTCATGCCCATTAACAAACAAACAAGTTTTGTTATTCAACCAAAAAAATTCCTAATAAAAGAATAAGTTTTTAATTGCTTTATAGCTTACACTATATTGTGATTTTTTGCCTTCTTTTGGTTTAATTGTTTCCGTCAGAGAATCTTTTAACTTTGGCCCCTCTAAAAATGCATTAACTTCTTTTAAGATGATACCAATGCAAAATCAACTGTTTTTTAACTTTATCAATACACAATGGGGCCGAACAAAGGAAAAATGGCCAAAAATCCAAAAATCTGCCAATCCATTTGAAATTTTGCACAATTATAAAAAAGAGTATTCTAAATTGAATGAAAAAATAATTAAATGTTTTTTGAAAATTTTTTGACTATTTCTTTCGAAATAGAGTCTGATAAGAATTTCTTTAGCAATAAATTGACATTCAGTGATTTTTTTTTACTTTTTACTATATTATTTAAGTATATATTTATAGCTTATAAAAAAACTTATGGAAAAAAAAAGTAAAACATGCATATTTATAAAAGGGATCGCGGTAACAGAGGGGAGTGGTGAGGAGTGAAAGGCTGAGTGCCCCCCCCCCACAACTTTTTCCAAATTTTTAAAATAAAGTGTAAAACATTATATGAAAATATGAATAAGTTTTTTATACAAAAGATAAAAACTCATGCTGCCATCTATGTTGCAAGCAAATAACAGAGAAAAGTTATTGTACGAATTATTTTGTTCAATTTTATTGATACTCGATTCGAAAAAATCATAACATCATCTTATTGATATATTTCAGAATCTACATTTGTTTCATACATGTGACTGTTTTCAAAATCATCTATATCATTTTCACTGTTAGAATCATCATCACAGTTTTCATTATAAATATTTATATTTAAGATTAATAGTTCTCTTACTTCGGATGGTTTCTTATGTTTCTTGTACTTTTGAATTCTTTGTTGTAATCTTGAACTTGAAAGAATTGGATCTGAAGTCTCCATTGCAAGTGTGAACACATCAAAGAAGTTGTGTTGGCGACTATCTTTTCGAGCATGATTGATTCTATCTGATCTAAAAATTTTATTTCTACTTTCTGAAGCTTCTTCAGATAACATGCCAACAGGTACAATTAAATTTGATATGATTTGTGAGCCATGTATCAAAAGTTTATGTAATGTGGGAGTCATAGGAAATTTTTTATACAATTTAACATACTGAGATGCTGTTGAGAAGCAATAGTCTTTAAATTAAATTTGACTGGGTCAATTGGAAATCGATAAGAAATACACAACAAAAGTATTCTTAATCTTTGAATAAGCTCCAAGTCGATGTCTAAAATTTCAGACAAGAGCTTCGGATCTTCGAATGCTCTTTTTGCAACGTTTCCTGTATTACTATTGCCACCGCTTGATTTTAGCATGTCTATATGAATGTTAAGTTTGTTTTTAAATTGGCTTTGAATTTCAATCTTCCTTGCTTTTATTATTGCTTCGTTTTCTTTTCCATTTTTTTAAGTACAAACTAATCTGTTCAGATGCAGTTACAAATAAGATTTAAAATTAGCATTTAAAATTTTCAAAAATTTAAAACTTGATTTTTATATTTTTGGACATTTTTTCCTTTGTTAGGCCCCATTGTGCAATGATGAAAGCATAAATATATTATCATTTTAATTCTGATTATTAATATGTAAAAAAAAATGGAGTTATAATTAATATTACATGAAATTAAATTACCCAAAACTTATAATCCCAGAAACAGATAAACTTTTTTTTGTTTGTGTGTACAAACTTTAAAACAAATTTTTTTCAATACAAATTACAAATTGTTTGAGAAAAAAAAATTGTGGCAGCTATTAAAAAAAAAATTCTAAGAAGATAAAAGGAAAAAAATGTGTGTATGTTTTTTCTATTTTATATACGCCCATAACTAAATCTGCATATTGGTAGTTGTTGTTAAAAAAACGTTTGTTAAAATCAAAATACTATAATTTAAACAAAATATTTTTTAAATATAGTACGATGTGCCTTTTTGTTTAATTTGTTTATCAAAATGCATTTAACTATTTCTATGGTGTGTGTGTGTGTATATATATATATATATATATATATATATATATATATATATATATATATATATATATATATATATATATATATATATACAAACACGCATATGTTTTGTGAATCATTTTCCTGGCAACTCTAATCATTTACCTTTACTCCTTGATTTATGTCTTGTCTCTAACCTTAGCTTGTGTTTGATTTCTTCTTTTTCTCCTATAGATGGTTCTGACCATGCAATGATCTCTATAAATCTTATATCTCGTAATTCTTCTTTGGACTCACCCTACCATTGCACTACTTACTACTACCCTAAAGCTGACTGAGATACTTTTCGTGATTTTTTTTTGACAGTCTCAGCTATGTCGCATCCTTTTACTGTAACTTTTCATTTTATTATATTATTAATATAACAAAAAATATTGTTTTATAACATAAAATGTTTTTTTTTTTTTAAATAATACTTAACTGTTACTTAAAAAAACTGTTTGTTTTATATAAGATGAACTTATAATTTTTAAAATAAAAAATAGCGGATTTTCGCCCATTAAATAGAAACCAACTCTTTTCTTTCTAGTTTATCTTAAATAAGTTTTAGTAGGTATTGTATTAAGTTATATCCAAGTAATAACTATTATTATCAAAATTAAAATATGTTAAAATCTAGATAAATTGATAAATAATAGAAATATTAGTTAGCAACAGTTTTATCATAGGCATAATTTCTATCGTGTCACAATAAAAACAACTGATCTTTACAACAGTTGATGTCAGGAAGAATGGTTCTGACTAACTATGACAAATAGCATAAATATATTTTTACATACTTTATTTTAAATATAAAACATTATTTTTGCTGTTGTTATTTATATATATTATTTTAAAATATGCACACAAAAATATAAATATAGTTGATTTTTACTTCTTCAAACTTTAAAGGAATTTAAAAAAAAAAAAACAGTTTTTAGTTGAATAAATAGGTAAAACTTTATAAAAACTATTATTTGAAACTTTCCTTATTGAGCTAAAAAATTACCCAGAAACCACTAAAGATTACTGTTGAATTTCTAGGGATGAAATTCAATAGTAATCTAAAATTCTAGAAGATTTCAATTAAGTTTAATAAAATGTCAGCTATGTCTGTGATAATATAAAAAAAAAATTACAAAACAGTTCATGTTTCCATCCTGTGAACAGCTCATAAGTAATGTTGGATCAGTTGGATGAAAGCAGATTTTATTGACAAAGCGATAATGCTGCTGAAATATATGATCTATAAAAATATATGATCTATAAAAAACAAATAATTATAATCAACATCAAATCATGAAAAAGAATTACTATAATTACTATATTATTATAAAATATTAATAATATTTTAAAATATTTTTCAATTAAAATTTTCTATGGATTTCAGCAAGTGAAATCCATAAAAGTTGAATTTAAACAAGTCTGTCACTCTTTTTAGTTAGTTGAGTTTTAAAATCTTAGACTTATTGCTAGTTTAAACAAGTTTCCATTATGTCATTTTTTACAACAGGATGCCTGTTTTTTACAACTTGTTTTGCTGATCAGAAATAAATATTTTTGAGATACTACCACTATGTTGATTACTACCCAGGTTACTAGGTTTATGACCTAGCGGGTATTTTCATTTGATTTGTGACTAGGCTGCGTCATAGCACGCATTATTTGTTGACTGTTACACCAAATTGTTTTAATTATAGTTATGTACAAAAGTATTATACTCTTCAGACCATTCAAAAAGATTAAAAAAATAACCAGCTCAGGTATATCTTGCACTTTTAAGGTAACTTTAGAAGTTGCTATTGATAGATATAGCACAAAGAACCCTAAACTTATTAAAAAATATATCTTCACAACCTGAACTTTAATGACTTTATCTTATGGATTAACTTTAATGGGAATGTCAACTATATGCTTACCTTTTTTATTGCACATTTCAATGCTAATCTTAAGGTACTAGTTAAAATACAATGGCAAAACACCAACAAAATTTAAAATCTCAGAAAAAGATTCAGTGAAAGGTTACGCTTTCTCAATGAAAAGCTGTTTGACACTGATTCACTTATGCATCTAGGCACCGGTAAACCATCACCAGTGCCTAGTTGCACCGGTGATGATTCATCTCCACTTTGTAAGAAAAAGTAATGTAAATGAAAACAACCAAACCATTCTCTACAAAAAAATATGCAGAAAATGAATCTTTTCACATGAAACTGTTTGCTTAAATTAGACAAGTCCTTACAAGCGAAAAAGATTATCCTAACAGAACTTGCTAAAATTTTCATATTATTTGACGGTAGCAGTGTACATAGTAAATGGCTATTTTTGAAAGTATGTATAAATAATGAGAAGTTCGCAATCATTTGCTATACAAACGATTAATTAAATGAGGAAAATTTTTTTATCATAACCTACCACTTCATATTTTAAGTATCAAATGCACTAATTATTTTCTTAAATAAAAAAAACCAAACAATAAAAAAAAGTAACCAAATAGGCCAAATATGGAATTGTCACAGAATATTCATGACATCTCTAATAATTAGCTCCATGTCTTGTTATGATGCAATTTACAGGGGGCAAAAACATAAAAAAAAGAAATGGTTTAGTAGAGGGAGAGAGAGAGAGAGAGAGAGAGAGAGGGAGGGAAAGAGGGAGGGAGGGAGGGAGGGAGGGAGGGAGGGAGATAGATAGACAGATAGATAGGAAAACAACTTTATACATAACATAATAATCTTTTGTTTGCTTTATCACAATTTAGTTTTTTTTTTTTTTACTTATTTAATAAACTATTTTTAATAAAAGTTATATAATTTTTCAGATTTTATCAGTTGTATAACAATTCAGTTGAATCTTCCACCAAAACAATTTAGTTGAAACTTCCACAAAAACTATGTTTTGAAGCCAAATGTTTAAATAATTAGTTAAAGTTTAAGTTAACCCTAATTTTAACATTTAAAAAAATTTTATTCATAAAAAAAAAATATATATATAGCAAAGTTAACAATCTTGTTATGGCATCAATAATAATTCAACTTTATCTGGCCTATATATAATCAGTGCTGGGTGATATGGCAACTTGGTCTGCAACTCTGTTACATATGGGTTTTACATTTGGTAACAGTGTTGCAAAGGTGCTTTTAACTAGAAAATTTAGTAGTGAACTGAGATTGCTACTAAAAAAATCCAAAGCAATACTCAGCTACTATTTAAATTTGAAAAAAATTTTAAAATTACAAAAGCATTGAATATCACAAGTTTAAAAAACCAATAATACGTTATGTAACAGAGATATGTAGAATTAACTAAAAAGTTTCTTATTTATTATTTTTAAAAATTTATGAATTAGGGATTGGAGAGGGGAATTGATTTTGTAATAAATAATAGGTTTAAAAAAAAAAAAATTTTTTTAGCTAGGCGGGATTGCAGTTTTTGAAAAGATAAAATTGTTCATTTATGCATAAATGCAAGGAGGGTCAAAATTTTTAAATTATTAAAATATGAAACTATTTAGATTTTTTTATATATATTACCATATGCTGTGAAACGTGAATAATTTTTTTTTCTAAAAAAAATAAATTTTCACTGGGAAAAGGGTCTTTTAAGATTGAAAAAAAAAGTTAAAATATAATAAATGATAAATTTTTTAAATAATTAGGACTTTCATTAGAATTTTTACATTAGAAATTTTCAGACTTTATTTTTTTGAATGACGTCTTTATAGTTCATACAAAATGACTATAATTGAAAGTGTATCGTAATAATGATGTCGTTATTTTACTTGGGGGTTGAAGTGTAAGTTGTTTCAGACTATTTCGGCTTTGTAATTATGCCTTTATGAGTTCATCGTGGTTTAAATATAAAAAGAATTTGTTTTTTTATTTGCAATCATCTAAATGGAAATTCTAATAAAGATATTAAATTAACTATAACTACTTAAAAAAACACAAGACTCTCTATGGAAACAAAGTTATCAACTTATTTAGGCGGAAGTAAGGATCTTATTCTGTCAGAAGTGTCAACTTTAAGAGATATTTTGAGAAAAGGTCTGCTTATCTAAGAAGCTTTACTCCAAGAAGAAGATGTTAACAGTTAATAATCAAGAAACTCAAAATTTATGAAACAAATTATACATTTAGCATTATATTTAATATTTTTGTTTTTAGAGGGAATATTTTAGTGAGAGACTTTTCTTGACAACTAGCTGATATTGTTCTTCAGCAGTGGATGAAAGTAAATGCTCTTTTTAAACCTCCAGTGGTTATTGGAAAGAAAACTTTAATGTAGAAAATTTAATTTTCCTAGAACAAGATTAAAGATATAGCACATGGGAAAGCTTTTAAGGCACACATGTCTTCTTCATAGTGTTTATGTTAGGCGGTTTACGCTTCATTTAATCTAAACGTTTTACTTGATTATTTTATCTAAATTTTAATAACTATTGCTTCATGCCTGAGTAGTTTGTTACCTTTGTAACATAATAATTTATTATGTTATGTACAGTATATAGAAGGTTTTGCTTTATAATCTGATAAAAAAAAGAAAGTAATAGCAGTATTTTTAATCTAAAAATAATGGTTAAAGAACTGTCAAAAGTAAATAAAAGATAGATAAACAACCTTTCAATAAAAATAAAAGGTGGCTGAATAACCTTGTTAAAAAAATTAAAGATTATTGTACAACCAATATATTAGAAATATCAAATACAAAAATATTAGAAACAAAAGGTAACTGGCCTTATTAAATTTACTATTTCTATTCTGATATTTAAAATACACAACTTTGATACAAATATGATCAAAATACCTTGTTTTTGTTCTTTATTCAAATCCCATAGAATGACAACACCATTTCCAGCAGCTGATGCTATGATGTTATCTATATTTTTTATAAAAATCAAAATATAGTTTTTTATGCAAACAAGTGTTAAACTAGAATTTTTAAATACATGTACAAACCTTCCATTGGGTGCCATTGTAGATCTGAAATGCTATGATTTAACTTGCGTGGGCCAGCCACTAGATTCAACTTTTCGACAAATCGTTTTTCTTCAATACTAAAAATCTTCAATACTAAAAAGTTAACATGATGCTTATAAAAACTTTTAATGAATTGCATATATTTATTTATTTATTTTTTAAATCTTGATACAAATTTAGTTTGTTATTTATTTTATATAAACTTACAATTGCTACCACCAACAGCACATTGTGTTCCCTCTTTATTTTTGCATATTGCTTTTGCTGAACAAGGTAATGTTTGTTGGAAGGTAATAGCATTAAGAGGTTGTATTCCTAAAATAAAACAAACTTAAGCATTTATACGATTTTATATTTATTTTTTTAATTTTTCTAAATAATATATATGCAAATTTGTCTAATTAAAAACCTTGTTATTAGGTGATTGTCAGGCCTCATCAGGAGTTAATGAGTGCAATAGCGGAGAAAAGCTCTCTTAAAATGAACATGGCAAGCCATGCGAGCGGCTCCACTAAACAGCTGTTTACAAAAAATTTTGCTTTTTATGTGAGCCATCTATTTTTAGTCATAAAAAATTGCTTTTTATACTAATGTTACACGCATATTCTTGTAACATGTTACAAGAATAAATACTTAAATGAAAAGATTTTTTAGACAAGTGTTTTCTTTGGGTTATTATTTATTTTATTTATTATTTATTCATTAATAACTTTGTTCATTCAATGGAAAATTTGATAAACAAAGAGCTATAAAAGTTTTTACTGCTTATAAAAAATATTTTATATTTCCTTACTGTAACATTGTAAAGAAAGTTTAAGAATTATTACAGCAGTTAAAGATTCCATTATAAAAGTGTTTATATAGTTACAATTCAAAAAAAAAGTAAAACATTCAAAAAGAATGTTTTACTTTTTCAAATCTATTTTAAAAATAATTTTCAATGATATAAACTGAATTTTAAATAATAGCTTTAATAGGAAGAAATAGCATTGACTAAGAAAAATATTTATGACAAAATATTAGCAATTTATTTTTCCATAATAGTATTTTTATTAAAACTAATTTTTTATTTAAGAAACCAACCAGTTAGTCCAATCTAGTTAAAAACATTTCCATTTCAATTTGCGCTTTTTTAAATTTTTTTTTGCTTTTTTTTGCTTTTTTTTTAATCAACTATGATTCACCATATTGTCATTAATGTTATAGTGATATTACACTGTACTTTAGGAAAAAAATCTAGTTAACCATTTGAATATTTAAAATTTAATCTCAAGCACTACGAAAAAAATTAGTGACTGTAAAGCAAAAAAAAAAAAACAATCACATTTTGTAAGCAAAAACTTTGATCTAAAACTCAAACTTTGTCTTTTTTTTTTGATGTTTGCACAAAATTTTTTAATTCTTCTTAATTTTATTCTTAATCAATATCTAAATATTGATTTAAAAAAAAAAAAAAAAAAGAAAAAAAAGTGATTTATTTTAATAAAAAAATTATACTTTTTCGAGAGCAGAAAATTGCTCCTACTGAGGCCTGATATGTTATCATTATTATGGCATGGATAACCAGAATTCAGGTAAGTTTTCAATTTATTAACTATATAAATATAAATGTAAAAATAAAATTCAGATTTTAAGACAGATTTGTTTATTTTGTTTATATTTAACAAAGGTAAAGGTTTTCTTTGTTTTTGTGTTTGTTTTTTTTGTTTATTTTTTTTTCAATGTTTTTTTACTTTATAAGAAATACTAATTTAGGTTATTCTTTCATTGCCTTGACTATACTATAGAAAACACAGAGCAGGTTCTATAGTTTATAGGACTTATTCTGACTAATAATTCTACTTTTGATAAAAGAAAAAGAAAGAGCTGTGATGTTTGAGGAGTTTGTACTCAAAGTATTATCAATGTAAATAATATTTTTGAATGTTTATGAGCATATGCTAGCAAGCAAAACATTTCTAATCATATATTTGTACATATATATATATATATATATATATATATATATATATATATATATATATATATATATATATATATATATATATATATATATATATATATATATATATATTTATATATATATATATATATATATACATATATATATATATATATATATATATATATATATATATATATATATATATATATATATATATATATATATATATATATATATATATATATATATGAATACATATATATATATATATATATATATATATATATATATATATATATTATATATATACATATATATATATATATATATATATATATATATATGTATATATATATATATATATATATATATATATATATATATATATATATATATATATATACATATAACAGTAAATATATATATATATACATATATATATATATATATATATATATATATATATATATATATATACATATATATATATATATATATATATATATATATATATATATATATATATATATATATATATATATATATATATACAGTAACAGTAAATATATATATATATATAACAGTATATATATATATATATATATATATATATATATATATATATATATATATATATGTATATATATATATATATATATATATATATATATATATATATATATATATATATATACTGTTATATCTTTATATATACTGTTATATATTTATATATATATACTGTTATATATATATATATATATATATATATATATATATATATATATATATATATATATATATATATATATACTGTTGCTTTGGATTAACAAATACCTGATTTATCTTGGTTACGAGCCATTCTCATATTTCAACCCATTTGCAATTTATCCTATAATAACGAAAATGATTTATGTAATATATTTATATATATATATATATATATATATATATATATATATATATATATATATATATATATATATATATATATATATATATATTATATATATATATATATATATATATATATATATATATATATATATATATATATATATATATATGCATATATTACATAAATCATTTTACTTATATATACAATGTATATAAAAACAAAATAAATATGTATCAAATAAAGAAAATTAATAATAGTAGTAATAGTAAATATCATTATAATAGTTATGGATAAATAATAAGCTAATGATTTATAAGAATTTATTTATAAGAATAAATATTTATTTAAATTATATATACATATATAATATTATATATGTATTATAGATATATATTATATGATATATATCATCAGTATACAAAAGAAATTCACAAGTCCATTTTTAGCAGTATGGAGTTATTTATACCACTATTTAGTATTTTAAATTTTCTATCATTCGATATACCACACAAATTTAATAAATCAATTATTAATGAGTTATTAAGATTTTTTATTTCAACTATTACACAAAAACTTATTATTTTAATTATTAAGCAAAAACCTATCTCAAATTGATGTTTTTGGACTTTGTGCATTTCCCTTGTATACCAATGATATTATATATAAATTTAGATAAATATTTATTCTTATAAAAGAATTCTTATAAATTTTATTTATTTAGCAACTTAATGCTAGTTTAATAACTTTTACAAAATAAATGTTTACTATTTAATGAGTTGATTATTTTTTAATGTTTGGAGTATCATATAAATCATTAACTTATCATTATAAATAACATTATACCCATGACTATTGTTATAAAATTTACTATTACTACTATTTATTATTAACTTTTATTAGTTTCTGTAACTTATAAAAAGTTACAGTAATGAATAAAAATTTATAATATTAAGCCTTATTACTATAAATTTTTAAAACTATAATTTACATTAATTATGTTATCTTATTATACTTTTATAACTATTTTTTTTAATATTATAATATTATTATAATAGTAAAAACTCTTATTAATGGAAAGTAAATAGCTTGTTGTTGTTGTTTTCAGATACTAATACTACTCCACCGCTATGTTGGGAGGGGGGGGTTGATAAAAACGGGCGTAGATAAAAACCGTGTATAAATTTTTTTCTCAAAAGTTTGAATTTGTTCAATTTAAATTTATTAAAATAGATTTACACAACATTGATGAGTTATTTTCATTAAGCTACTTATAATACTTGTAATATAAACTACTTGGTCGCACAGTTAGCTTATTACTCACTAGATATCAATTAGTAGACAAGTTCATACTCGGGAGTCTGAGACTAGTCAAAGTCTTTAAGGATAATGCAACTCGAAGCCTAACAACAATCTCAATTTATTTCTTTAGTACCTAATAAGAGCTTACTAAATATCAAAAAGCAGCTTTTTAAATCTATTTAATATACTTATATCGAAGACTGCAAAAAAGCTCATATTAGATACTGCAAGACCGGCGCAAAGGGAATAGGGGGGGAGAGGTCTCCGTTGCGGCAAAACCCCTCCTCCTCTAACCCCTTAACCCGAACAAGTCTAAAACTAAGTGCTAAAATAGTTATAATACATCAGTGGCAGAATAATCTGACTGATCAAAGTTTATAAAACTTTACTTTTGGCTTTAGTTTAGCAATTATAGATTTTTTACAAAAATTGTTACGTCGTGACGGCACGGCATGACATAAGTGCATGCTGAAATTAACTTAAGCTAAACTTTTTTTTTCCAACATGTCAGTGTTGTTTTAGATCTATTGCATATAGTTTTTAATGACCTTGAATTTTAAAATCTTAAATTTTGCTACTTGCCTTCGAAATAAAAATATTGGTACTCTATTTGTCACAGCATTACATGTCGCATTGTGACAATAATAATTAACTAACAATAACAACATATATTCTGAAATAAAAGCTTTTACATTTAATTTTTATGTTAATCTAAAGATAAACACTAATTAAATCATAATAACAATCATATAATCTAAATTTAACGAGGAGAACTATAATAATAGCAATAATACTATTAGATATAGTAATGACAATAACGATAACAATAGCAATAATAATCTATGATGAGTCCAAGGAGGTTTATTAAACCCCCTTGGATGAGCCTAACATTTTAAAATGTTAGGCTCATCCAAGGGGGTTTAATAAACCTCCTTGGATGTAAATTTACATAAAGTATTTTATAACAAATAGTTTAAAAGACAGTTTTTAAATTGTGCAATAGAGTTAAGTGATTGAAGATGAAGAGGTAAATTATTCCACAATTTTATGCATTGGTTTGAGATTGTCACCGTATTTTATCGAACAATGGTTTAGGATAGATAATTTAGAATTACTAAAAGATCGAAGATAATAGTGAGAGCTTTTTTTTAGTGGTGATAAAGTTGGAGAATGACGGACGGAGGTTTACTTGTTTATGATTCCAGACAAATAGACAACTTAATAAATAAACTAGATCACAAAATTTGAATATTTTTGATAGATAGCAAAGAATGTCATTAGGCAGTTTTGTACCATAAGCAGCGCCGGATTAAGACTTCTTGGGGCCCGGGGCTATTTTTGGAGGCCTTTTTATGGGCCAGAGCCTAAAAATGAAAAAAAAAAAGGTCCTCTAAAATTTTTTGGGGCCCCTAAATTTGCGGGGCCTGGGCCTATAGCCCCTTCTAGCCCCCCTTGATCCGGCACTGACCATAAGTAGCTATGATAAGTGCAGCCAGAAAGCTGATTACAAAACAAAGCACAGTTTCTGAATTTTTTATTATTAAATTCACTTTGACACATACAAAGTAATTAAAATATAGAAAAAAAAGCAGATTTTAACTTTCTTATATTAATGAGAAGATTAAAATATTAAACTCATATTTTTTCAATGATAGCTGTAGGCTATAAATATAATTTCTATAAGAACAATATAATTTCTAATATGAATATAGTTTCTACATATAAATATAATTCCTACATATAACTATATAGTTCCTATATATATAACTATTTAACTCCTAGAAGAGAAAAAATAGAACTTTTTATTAACATATTTTATGATGAATATTGGCTTGAATTACTTCTTTCATTTTTTATGAGACAAGCGAGGAATTGTTCTGCTTTTTGTATAAAAAAAAACTAAATGTAAAAAAAAAAACAAATAAAGGGAATAGTCGTTCAATTTATTTATTGTTATACAGAAATTGTATATAAGACCGATGCAATGGGATATTTTTATAAGGAATGTTATTCTATTTGGGCTATTCAGCGCTGCTAAGTATTTGGGAAGTGCGCTAAAATACCCTTAGTCACTTCTTGTGTCTTATTTAAGCCATCGCGTAGATGCAACGTCTCTTAAAAAAAAAAGACAAAGCTGTTGTATTTTTTTTTTTTTTTTTTTAAGTTGATTAAGTTGCCCCAAGAAGTCCTTACGGTCTTATCACAGAGCACCGCGGAAGAACATTTAATAGGAAGTTCACGCCGCCTTCCCAACCGATGTCGCAAAACTTGTCCAGAGGTGAGGTTCGAACCAAGGATCTTACGTTTCTGAGACAAGTGCGCTACCATTGCGCCACGGCTGCTCTATTTATAAATATATTATTATCGAATATCCAATAATACGTATTAATACGTTTATAAAGATATAGGTAATAGTAACTTCAAAATCAAAATCTTTTTTTCAATGATTTTTCAACTGAGTTCTTAATGTAAGCTTTAAATAAGCTCTAAGAAAAACGGATTTCTGTAAAACACTAAAAAAAATTTGGTATAGCAGATTCTAATATTATTACTTTGTTAGGGATGTTTTTTCTAAAATACATATTCATACATTTTAGTATCTTTTGTGAACAATATTATGAGTTTAAGTTTATTAGAAAACTACTATATAAAAACTGTTTAGATAAAAAAAAAATTTAAACATTTTCGCTTTCAACAAGGCTGCAAGCAACCACTAGTTAGAGTTGGAAGTTACTGGAAGCGAAAAGATGAAGATTGCAGAGCAAGATAACGATTGACAGACAAAGTAAAAGATTGCAAGTTATATGAATCAGGAAAGCAAGATGAAGGAAGCGAATTCCAAAGAACTGATGTTCGAAGAAAAAAACTAGACGAATAAGAGTTTTTGGAGCACTTAGGAACAGTCACAGAAAAAAGATGAGACTTAATTGAATGACGAGTAACACGAGAACAAATTTTAGTAGATGGCAATAGAGACATTAGTTCAAAAGAGCAGTGCCCATTATAATATTTGTAGAAAAGAGAAGCAACATTAATATGATGTAATAGTGGTTGAAGGTTGGCTGCAAGAGCAGGTCCAACTATATTTAAAATGCTTTTTTGCACCTTGCAAAGGTAAAAAAAAGCATTTTAAGTAAGAAGAAGAGTGCTTTCCATCAATGACCACTTTTATACTACGATTGGAATCAAAAAATTCAATAATCTTAAAGATGTTTCCAGATACAACGTAAGAAGAAAGCTTATGGAAAAGGCCAGCATGCCAAACTTTATCAAACGCTTTATAAATGTCAAGAACGATGGCCTTGATCTCTTCACCTTTATCTAATGCACGATAAAACCTATCAGTTATTACTGTTAGCAAATCAGCCGTAAAACGAGAAGATCGAAATCTAATATTGATGATCAGAAAGTTATTAGATTCAAGATAAGAGATTAAGTGCTTGTTAATTAAAGATTCAAAAACATTCCATTGATCAGGATAATTCTGCTCTTATTCCAACTGTAATATCTGGCAGACCTAGGGTGAATTTTGATAATTCAAGTACCAAAATAATTCAAGTACCAAAACAAAGAAAAAAAGATCGGCACCGTTAGTTGCATCCTTTTCATCCTCAAAACTATTGTTTGCATCAGGTTATGGTTTGCGCGAAGATGGTAAAGAAAAAAAAGCTGAAGCTATTTTGTAAATAGTAGAATATAATGAGCCAAATTTTACTATAGTGCCTTATACACCAAAAAAAGCTCTAGCTCTGATACTTAATTGTGGACTATCTAAGGATTCATATTGGCTAATTTGTTTGGACGCAATTGAAGCATATTGTAAATTGTATCCTCCTTACAATGCTGTTCGAGATGCAAAAGAGCAATGTTTGCCAAATAATAGAGACAGTATAAATCTAACTGATTACTTAGCTTCTGTTGATCTACAAAGTTTGCCAGACCATACTGCTGCTTTTAGGCCATACTGCTGCTAGTTAATCTCCAAAAAGACTAGTTAGTTCAGAAGCCTAACCTAAATATTTTTACACTTTACCATAAAATTGGTTTTGATGGATCAACAGGTCAATCAATTTACAAGCAATTATCGAACGATAATAACCCAAGGAATCTTCAACAAGAAGGGAGTTTGGTTCTTACTTGTATTGTTCCTTTAGAATTGATTGGATTTGTCGGGTCACAAAAGAATGTTGTTTAATCCAAAATCATCATCCACTATGTACTGTCGGCCTGTACGGTTTAGTTTTAAAAAAGACACTGTAGAAGTTATAAAGAAAGAAGTAAGGTACGTCACTCTAGATATTTATAATTTCATTTGTAGCTATATGCCATTTAATCAACTAAATGTTTATATTAATAGGTACATTAATGAGTGTCAACAAAATTTGAAGCTTACTAGTTTAATGGATAATACCATGAATAATCATTAATTGAATTGACAATGGTGGATGAAAAAATTCCCTGATGATGAAAATGCTTTGTCTGATGTAACAAGTTCAAGTCAATGTTGTTCAGTGTGTGATGCCATACCTTCTCAAATGAATAAAATTGAACTTCTTACTAAGACATTTTTACCTACCTAACGATGGTTTAAAGTATGGTCTATCAACATTACATGGTTGGATAAGTTGTATGGAATGTGTCCTTTGCCTATCATACAAACTGGGTATTGCAAACATCAAGCTAGATCAATAGAGAACAAGATTTCTGTTAAGTTAAAAAAGAAAACAATACAAGAACAAATCATTCAACAAATTAGACTTGTTATTGATGTCCCTTGGTCGGGTGGCTCTGGTACATCGAATGATGGAAATACTAAGAGACGGTTTTTTGAGAATACTTAAATAGTATGTAGAATTACTGGATTTGATTTATGCTTAACAAAAATGATTTATATTGTGTTACTAACATTACCCTCAGGATTTCAAATCAATCTAGATGCTTTTCAACTGTATTGCATAAATGTTGCAAACAGATATGTAAAACTGTATTCATGGTAATATATGCCCCGAAGTTTACATCGTATTTTATTACATGGACATAAATTATACAACAATTTTGATTACCTATTAGAATGCTTTCTGAAGAAGCTCAAGAATCGCGCAACAAGGATTTTAAGAAATTTTGAGAACATTATTTACGCAAATGTTTACGAAAAAAACTAACATTGATGTTTTAAGAAGGTTCTTTGTTCCTCAGATCCACTTATTAGTAGTTATAGAAAAATAAGTTTAAGCAAAAAAAACCATTGAATTTAAAAGTGATGCAAATTTTAAAATTACCTTTATTTCCTGTTACAGTAGCAACATAATCAATATAACCCTTTTAAATACTTAAATTTTTTCTATATATAACTAAAACTGGTTTTTAGAAAAATTAAAAAAAAAACTGTTTACAACCTGAACTGTTGCTAGACATTTCAGGTGTCCCTATTAACAAAATAAAAAAATCGAATAGTGTCACTACATTAGATTTATATAAAGTACTCAATCTGGTAACTATGGAGGTAATCCAATAAATAATTTAGCAGTCATTTTATTTGTCCAGTTATTATTGATTTTGGGTTATAAAATAAAAGGTTGCTAAGCAATTTAGGTATCCATAGCAATCCAAAAATAAAAATGTCACCATTAAAACCGCAATCCTTAAATTAGTAAACTGTGCAAAAATGGTCCTTAAATCTTTATTATATAACGAGTTATTAGTTTTGTCCACTGTGCGCTCCAAAAATTTAAAACTCTAAATATCTATTAGCTAAATTTGTTCTAAAACTTGTTATTCATGTTTAAATCTCAAAATGATATGTTTTTGATGATCGACTTTTGAAAATTAATCATAATAACTAAACGGAGTACTCTATTCACAATTTTGACTTACCTAAGTCAATTCTTAAAATTCTGATTACTCAATTTCATATAGAGGACCTCGTCTACTAAACAAAGTTCTTGATGAAAATATGAAAAGTATAACCTCAATAAAATGTTTTAAAAATATTGTTCAAAGTAAAAGTATTTACGTGAATTAACAAACAGAAGCATATTTTTGTACCTTCAAGTATGAAAAAAAAAAAAAAAAAAACGGTTACATTTTTTACTTTATCTACTTATTTATAATGCTGCAATTTATTGTATGCCATTGTAATTATTTATTAGCTTTTTTTATATAATGAGTACTTGCAAATTTATATAAGAAATTTGTAAAAATAATTTACGCTTACTATAGGTACTTTACGATAAGACTTCTGTCTAATACTTGCTCCTTTTATTCTTGTATATCATCTATATTTTGTTGATAAAATTTGTAAAACAACAACATTCCCAGAAATAGTTACTTCTAAATAATCTTATAATGAACTGCATTAATGATTTATAAAACAAACAACTTATTGAAAAACATGACACCAGAAATCTTAAGACCAAAAAATTAGAAAAAATATTGAAAAAAATAATGGTTAAAATATTTTGTAATTTTTATATACAAGATTAGAAAATATGTAAATATTTTTTAATTAGCAGGCGCGGATGCAGCATTTTTTGATGTTTGAGATACCTAACTTCCAGACACGGAGCAAACTCCAAAAATTTGTGTGTTTATACATATTATATCAAATAAGGATGCTTTGCAAAAAATTACGAAGATTGGAGCTTGGAAACAATAAATAAAATTTTTTTTTAGCTACACCTGTCCAAAACGTGAGAGCAACAAGTTGATAAATTATTTTTTCTACTATTCTCAACCAAGTATACATTCATCGATAAATTTTACAACTCACACAATAATCTCATAGCGTTCAACAATTATGGCCTTACAAAATTTGCAGCCCCTCAAACTGAGAGGAGTTCAAACTTTTTATGGTCATAGTTTTTAAATGCTAAAAAATTGTGTGAATTTTAAAATTTATTGATGAATATAGATTTAGTTAAGAATAGTATAAAAATTATTTTATCAATTTGTTGCTCTCACATTTGGGACTGGTGAAGCTAAAATTTTAGGGCTTTTTCGTTCCAAGGCTCCATTCGTTGCAATTTTTTGCAAAATATCTTTATTTGATATAAGTATAAACATATAAATTTTTGGAGATTGCTCCATGTCTGGAAGTTAGGTATCTCAAACATCAAAAAATGCTGCATCCGCGCCTGATTAGTGTAGCATATATAGAAAAGATAAATTCCTTTACAATAAATTAATAAATTCTTACAAATTCTAAAATCCATATTGTCGAATGGATTGATTTACATGGACGCGTGATCTAGCAATTTTTTATGGCTGATTGGGCTTTAACTCGTTTAAAATCAAAAGCAAATATGAACACGAGTACTGCGTAATCATGATCGTAATGAATACTCTTTGGCTGAGTATATTTGAATATACTCATAATAAATATCTTCATTTTGATCATGATTATCCTGGAGGATCAGCACTTTATTTTCAGAGTGATTTTTTTAATGGAAATTCTAGTTTTATTTTCAATCAAAAGTTTTCAAAATTGTAAATATGTTCTTTGATAATGTATTTATCTGGATATCTTCTGCCATTGCTGCAGTTTTGAACGACGTAATGATCACTAACCCGCCCCCCCCGCCCCCATGTATAACATTTAAGACATGTTTTTATTTATTTCGATACATTTTTTTGTGCCTCAGTTACCCCATATTGCTTTACGCGTGAAATTCAAAAATTAATATAGAAATGATGAATTGAATATATCGCCCGAGTACATAAATTTAAAATACTAATAAAATAAAAACCATAAATATATTATTTGGTAAAAATAAACTACTTTAATAATTGATACAAAGAATATATTACGCTTCTTACACCTAAAAACAACGTAGAAAAAGAAAATAACCTTATATATATATATATATATATATATATATATATATATATATATATATATATATATATATATATATATATATATATATATATATATATATATATATATATATATATATATATATATATATATATATATATATGCGTCTTAAAAGTTTTCTAAAACTATATATCAATGATATACTATAAATTATTATATTATTTATAATAATATATGATATATTACATTGTATTATAAATTTTTACAAATTTATACATTAAATTACGAGGTAAGAATTTTTTACATTTATTATAAAACCTATATTACATCAGACATATTGTATTTTATTCTAATATATTATATATTATGCTTTGGCAGATTATAATATTTCAGTTATTTCAATATTTGACTTAATATATAGATAATAATATACTAAATAATTTACATTATAAAACAATAAATACAGACACTCCAAAAATAAATAGCTCAATTTTTTGACGACAGTAGCTGTGAAATTCTTGCTAATTCTGAAGGTCTTACATTACTTTCATTTGATATCTGAACAAATTCCGAAGGTCTAACATTAATATCATTCGACGTTTGCCGTAATTCTAAAGGTTTATCGTTCGATATTTTTCGTTTCGGAAGGGTTTTAGGCGGCACTTTTTTTTGAACTACTTCTTGATCTTTTGATCTTAAATCAAATGTCTGATTTTTTATCGATAGCTTATAATCTTTTGTTAATGAAACTTGATTTTTTAAAGGCTCTGTTTGACGTTTTTTTGAAGGAAAGTCATTTAAAAGTTGTTGATTATTTGTATAAGATAGAAAACTCGAGGTATTTTCTTCGAACTTAGGCAACGCACTAAGCAAAGAGTCTCCATCCTGAGAAAGACTTTTATTATAAAAAAAACTACTTTTTTGATTACTCAAGAAATTGTCAGTAGATTTTGACTTTGTTTCAGAGGTTAATTCTTTTTCAAAGTGTATACTCTTTTTTAAGTCATTACCTTTATCCAAAACACTTTCTCCTTCATCAAGAGCCATAACATCTGCACCTACTAGTCTCAGAGCATCTGTGTTAATAACCTCACTACTTTTACTAATAGAACTATCTCTTGATAAAGGTGATATTTTTGAGAATGCACTTTTATGTGACAATGCATGAATACGCCAAGGATTAGCACCATTTGGAGGTTCTGAATCCTTTGAGATTTCTGAATCCTTTGGGATTTGGTCTGGAAAAATGATAACTCTATCTGGGTCAAAATAATTTTTTTCGGTATTTAAGTTAATTTTTTTTTCATTTTGTTCATCAGGAAAAATTACTAAACTATCTGGATTGTATAAACTATTAACTTTACTTTTCTGCTCTTTATGGATTTCTTGCAATGGTTGAACATGATTGTTATGCTGTAACTTATTACATATTTTAGATTGAATTTTATTATCGATTATTAAGTTTTCTGACTTATTGCAAGACTCTAAATTATAGTTTTGAGTTGAGGACGATGCATCAACCTCCGAATACAAATCTGGATTTAAAAAGTGAATCTTATTTTCTAGATGATTTATTACTTTACCTGATTCCATATTATTATGGTCATATACTAAAGATTCTAACTTTTCACTAATTTCAGATTCAATTTGAAATACACTACCAGGTGCTAAGTCAGATACTTTATCATCTGTATTTAAATTCATAGGTGTCTGATTGGTAGTCTCCAAAAAAACAGTGCTTTCGCCAAGATCAGGAGATAAAGGATTGCGTGACATAATATTAGAGCATTGTGAAAGATTTTCATGCAGATTTTTCTCACAATCAATTGTACAATTAATAGAATTATGATGGCTGGAATCATGATGATTTGTATATTGTGGTATTATTTTATTTTTGTCTTCCCAATCAAGTTTTTCAATATTATTTTTTTTAAGCTCCAATATCTCTGTTGGTTTGATGCATTCTTCATTAAATTCAACATTATTTAAATCAATTGGTTTTACATGATCATTAATTCGACTTACTTGATTGTTAATATGACTTGCTTGTTTATCATTTAATCTAACAGAATCTAAAAATTTCATTCTTTCTAAATCGCATTCAGAAGATGAGTCGGCTTTACCATTTAAAGTAGACAATTTGTCAATATCATCATCAACATTGTCTAAAGATATACTCTGGTTTACATCGGAAATTCCAACTGATTTTCTTTTCAACATGGAATACAAACCACTGGGTGGTATTTTTGAGGAACTATTTTTAATTTTTTCAATGCTTTTCGGAAACTCTATGGCGCACATAACATTTTCTGTGTTTTTACCTGAATTGTTAAGAAAACAATATATTATAAAAAATTAAATTAACAAAAATATTTTGTGCATAATGAGTGCGCCATATACTTTTAAAGCGAAAGCATTTTAATATTTGACTTTAAAGTAAAAATTTAAATTGTTACTTTAAAAGAAAACATTAAAATAACACTTTTGCTTCAAAAGTACATTACACTTTACATGCCATATGTACACACAACAAGTTCTACAGATAACAACACCCAACATTCACCCTTGAACTATTCTGATAAAGTTAATAGTAAATTAAGGTTAGAGTAAAAAGTATTTTAAAAAAAGCAACAGAAGGTAAGAAAAATCAACTTTTAAATTAAAATTGATACTACAGTATTAAAATGTTACCATGACAACTACTGTGTTAAAATATTATAATCATGTTAACTACAGTGCTAGAACTTTTCCTGTTGAGTTTTATTTAATTCCATATTGTTTTTTAATTTAATCTATTTCATTATTAAAAAAGTTTATGTATTATTTTAATCAAAACAATAATTAATTTTAGTCAATTAAAACAACCAGTGTTTTTTTTTGTTTGTTTTTTTTTTTAGGTTATTTAGGTGCTCCTAGAAGTCCTTACGGTCTTAACACAGAGCACCGTGGGAGAGCATTTAACTAGAAGTTCACGCCTCCTTTCTTATTAATGTTGCTTATTGGGCTAGAGCTGGCATCAAACCTGGGACCTTTGGGTTCTGAGCCAGAACTCTAACGACTGCACCACGACTGCTCAAAGTGTTCTTCTAAGTAGTTTTAGTCAAAAATTCTACCTGGGTACAAATTACTGTCAGTACGACAGTAAGCCATTTACTGCCAATAATATTATAAAATAACAAAATAAACAAAATAACAAAAAAAAAAAAATAGTAATAATAACAAAATATAATAAAAATTCAAGCATAATAAATTTAAAAACAAGTTTAAAATAATAATAAATTGTTGTTTGAAACCTGGATTCTTTAATACATTTTCAGAAGAATCTTCCTTTCTGTTGGAACCAGAATTTTCCAATACACTTCCAGAAGAATCATCCTTTCTGTATTCTTTTTCTCTTTTTGAAATAACAAATAAATCTTGGCTCTCAACATTTTGTTGATGTGTATTAGATAAAGACGAAACTAATTTGAAATCAGATTTAGATTCACAGCAAATATGGTCAACAGTTCTATCACATGTAATGTCATCATCACCATCACTTTGTTCAGAGACTTCAGCAATTTCAGAAAGAATTTCTAAAATTATATTAAATAACATTTAATATAATTTTAGAAACAAAATAACATAAATATTAAAACAAGCTAAAACACTGTCTAAAATAAAAAGAGTTTTTTAAAAACCTGATTCAAAACTGATATCTGGGTTATTTTGTGTGTTACTTTGTGCTGGAATCAAATCATATATTTCGTCTGAAATCGCAGAAACATCTTTTTCAGTGTCATTTGCATCAGAATTTAAAATACATTCAACATTATGATCATCATTAGAACCAATACAAGCATTACATGTTTCTACTTGATTTAAGGTGCTGCTGTCTATTAAACAGAAATGGGGGTTTGTAAACTAGAAATTTTGTAAATCTGAAAACTGAAATTTTAATAAACTTTTTATATTTTGGTATAATTATTCAAAATCAAAATTATATCTATAAGCTATTTTTGAAAAAACTTACTCAATAGAGGAGTTTCATCTTCTGGAGAAGAATAATCATCTGGCGGTGGCTCTTGAGGTGGTGGTGGAGGAACAAATAAAGGGGGAGGTTTATCTCCTTCTGATGATTTTTTCACAAACCTTTGGGATTGAGTGGTTATAGGAGATTTTACAAGAGTTTCTGGTATTTTTTGAAGTTGAATATTTTTATCAAAGTTAATAGAACGAATAGGTGCAACAGGGCTTAATGATTTCACAACAGTGTCTTTCACAACAGTATCTTTCACAACAGTGTCTTTCACAACAGTGTCTTTCACAACAGTGTCATTCTCAACAGTGTCTTTCACAACAGTGTCTTTTGTTGATTCTAAACTTTTTTTAGAGTTGATAAACCGAGTTGCAGGAACAGGGCTTGGCAAAATGGATTTAACAACTGCTTCATTAATTTTTGCAGGCTCCATGTTTTTATTAGAATTTATTGTACGAATTGGTGGAACTGGGCTTGATGAAATAGACTTTACAAAATTTTCACTACTTTTTGCAGGTTCAACAATTTTATTTGAGCATATAGATTGAACAGAAACAACAGGGCTAGATGGAACAGATGGTGCATGACGTTTAGATTTATTAAGCAACTTTGGACTTGAACTATTTTGAGAAGCTGTGTCTATTGTCTTATTAGAAAAATTGGATTCAGAAATCTTTTCAGATTTTACTAGATCTTTTGACTCCGGTGGTGGAGGTGCTGGTCTTTTACTAGTCTTCTTTCCATCATCTATAGATGAAGAACCTACAGTGTTTGGGACAAAGCGGTATAATTCTGATCTGTCATTGATTGCATGCACTTGTCCAGCAAGATCATTTAGATCATCTATGATATCATGAGACATTTTGTGATCTATAAAAAATAAAGAAAAAGTTAAAATTTAAAAATGAACATTAGTTTTAATTTTAAAAAAACAAAAAATTATAGATCCAATATTAGTGAAATGAAGAAAATGATTGGCAGCCAATTTCTTTAATAAAAAATTATCAGGGTTTTATAAAATTTACAAGAAATTTATACACCACTAAGTTTTTATATATCAGAGAGCAACAAGCCACCGTATAAAAAATGATAACACTTGATAACATATATATATATATATAATATATATATATATATATATATATATATACATACATACATAAATATATATACATATACAGAGAGAGACACACACAGATATATATATATATATATATATATATATATATATATATATATATATATATATACATATATACAGTATTGTACAAATTAGTTCGGACAGTGGCAAAATTGGAATAATTATCACAATATGCCTAACCTTTAGCTATGATACTAAAGATTCTCTTGTTTTTTCAGATAAATAAGTGTTTTACTGTAGTCTACTAATATTTTTTATTTTATTTTATTTGCATTCACTCCCAACAAGGCTGCAAGCAACCACTATTAAGTTGGGAGTTACTAGGAAAAAAAAAGAATAGAGTTATAGAGCAAGGAAACGGTTGACAGAAGACTTGAAAAGTTGAAGGTTGTATGAGTCAGGAAAACATGAAGATGGGAGAGAGTTCCAAGGATTGAAGTGCGGGGAAAAAAACTAGATGAATAAAAGTTTTTAGAGCATGCAGGGACAAATACAGTAAACGAATGAGACTTAGCTGAATGACAAGTAAAACGAGAATGAATTTTAGTTGATTGAACTACAGATGAAAACTCTTTTGAGCAGTGACCATGATAGTATTTGTAGAAAAGAGAAAGAGATGCAACTTTACGACGATGGGAAAGAGGCTCAAGCTTAGCAGATAGTCCAGGTCCAACAACATTTACAATGCGTTTTTAGAGCTTGTCAAGAAGAGAAAGTGAATCGTTAGAAGAACCAGCCCAAATATGACAACAGTATTCCATACAGGGACGAATAAGAGATTTGTAGAGGTAGAGAATGGAATCAGAAGTAAGGAAATAGCGAGCACAATAAAGAGAAGCAACCTTAGCAGAAGCTAATTTAGCAATCGAATGCATATATGGTTTCCATGAAAGGTTAGTAGTAAGCGATAATCCAAGAAGACGTAAAGAGGAGGACTCAGTAAGAGGATTGCCATTCATTAATATAGGAATGTTGACCATATTACGGTAGTTGTTTGCAGTAAACAACTGGGTTTTGTTAGAGTTAAAAATTCACAAATGTAGAAAGAAATGATTTGATAATCTTAAAAACTTTCCCAGAAACACCATATGAAGCAAGCTAATGGAGAAAACCAGCATGCCAAACTTTGTCGAAAGCTTTAGATATGTCGAGAACAATAGCCTTAGCCTCACCGCCTCCATCTAATGCACGATAAAATCTTTCAGTTACAGCAGTTAGCAAGTCGGCCGTAGAGCGAGAGGATCGAAAACCGTATTGATTGTCTGACAGTAGTTTATTTGACTCAAGATGAGATGTGAGGAATTTGTTGATCAAAGACTCAAAGACCTTGCTAATAACAGAAAAAAGACTGATCGGACAATAATTGGAGGGGTCAGAATTTTCTCCAGAGTTTTTGAATATTGGAACCACAGATGCCATTTTCCAACAAGCAGGAAAACAAGACTCAGTAAAACACTTGTTAAATAGTTTAGAGAGAATTGAAGAAAGTTCTGGAGAACAATTCTGCAAGACTGTGACAGGAATGTTGTCTGGACCACAAGCTGTAGACGAGTTTAATTGAGATATGACTTTAGCAACAGAAGCCGGAGTGATTTGAATGTCTAACAATGGGTCAACCTGTTTGACTGGAATGGAAGGAGGAGAATGTCCATAAGATTCAAGAGTGGAATTAGAAGAAAAGTTCTTTGCAAATAGTTCTGCCTTATCCTTGGGAGAGGTAATAAGATCAGTTCCATGAATGAGAGATGGAATGTTAGATCTACCCTTGTTAATAATGCTGTTGAAGATTTTCCAAAAGTCTTTAGAGCCTAACTTCTGTGATAAGATGCGAGATTTAGTGAACTGAGAATGATAGAGTTTAGCATCAGAAAGCACCTTTTTACATCGATTTCTTGCATAATAAATCGATTTCTTGCATAATAAATAGCCGTTTGTTCTCAAGAGAGTTGTTCTTTTGAAAAAGATGAAAAAAATGATTACAATTGGATATAGCAGCCGCACAAGAAGGAGAAAACCATGGAGTAGAATGAGGCTTGACTTGAAACCAACAAGAAGGAATAAAAGCTTCCATTCCAGCCTGAATCCAGGAGGTTACGTAGGAGGCGCATTTGTCAGCTGAGAGAGAAAAAACATCAGCCCAAGGACCATCACGAAGAAAATCACGAAAGGAATCCCAGTCAGCTTTAGGGTAGTAGTAGGTGGTGCGATGATAAGGTGAGCCCAAAAAAGAAGTACGAGAAGAAAGATTTATAGAGATCATTGCATGGTCAGAACCACCTAAGGAAGAAAAGATAGAAACTGAACATAAGCTAGGGTCAGAGACAAGACATAAGTCAAGGAGTGAAGGTAAATGATTAGGGTTGTCAGGAAAACGAGTCACAAAGTTAACTATCTGAGTAAGAGATTGAGAAACGCAGAAGTTAAAGGCTTTAGTGCCAGCAGGATCAATGGTGTTAGAGCCAAGCCATTCAGTGTGATGGGCATTAAAATCACCAACAACAACAATATTGGCAGAGGGGTAAAGAGAGAGGGCATGGTCAATTTGATCAGAGATAACATCTAAAAGAGTGCAATCATGGGAAGAAGGAGAATGATAAAGAACAAAGAAAAAGGTGATAGAGTGAAGAGGTGCTAGACAAAAGCACATAAAAGAATGGTCAAAGGATTCAAACCTGATTTCACGACAAATAGGGGAATTAATGCATATGTATACCCCTAAACCTAGCATGTGACTATTGGAATATTTACAAATCAAAGGATAGTACCCATCAACACTGACATCTGAAGAAGGAATTGCAGAATTTAAATTTATTTCACTGAGTGCAAGCAAGTCTGGTGAATTTTGCAAGAGGTAAGACTTAACTGACAGAAAGTTGCTTCACAGACCGCAAATATTTGTAAAAGGTATATTAAAACATTTAGGTGGTGGGGATGGTTTTTTAGGTTTAAAATTTTTGGTTACTTTGGTCATGATTCGGGTTTAATGAGAACTTGATTCATTCATAGATAGAGCACAGCCTCCTAATCAATGAGCTATGCAGTTGTCTCAGTCCTGTTAATTAACCCTAAGTCATGACATAGGGCTCATTATTTGGCCTAGACAATGCACACCAAAAGCATTAACAGGGACACCATCCATGCGCAACATGGCACTGTTAATACTCTGATATTTTGCAGCTGTTGATGGAATCAGCCTCTCTGAGAGCTACCACAGAGTTCGGGAAACCTTACTACCAGCCGGCCTCAGAACCATTAAACTGAGTTTTAGAGCTGTACCCTCATATGGAGATAACAGGAAGAGTTGCATAGCCATTATCAAGGAGGCATAAGCAAAATTCTATGAGTAGAGTCAAGGAGATTCAGCATTCATCATCCTAGGCAGGAAACAATGTAACACAGGTTACATCTACGCCAGCCTATTAGATGAAGAAGGGGTTTGAGGCTGGTTAGCAGAATTTTTCTGCTTACCCCTAAAGTCTTTGCCTAGGAGGCCTTCTACAAGACAGTAGCTGGATGCAGTTAACATCTGCCCAAGATGAGTATTTTTATCGAGACACCATCTTGAGCCTTTACTCAACCAAGAGCCCCAAGGCAGGGGATGTTTAGCTGGATGCAATTAACATCTGCCCAAGATGAGTGTTTTTATCGAGACACCATCTCTAGCCTTTACTCAACCAAGAGCCCCGTGGCAGGGGAATTTTTAGTCAGAGTTTATTTCTCCTAGCCTTTGCCTAAGAGGAGCGCACTCTGCAAGGCAACAGGGCTTGTGGCAGGTAATACTGGGTTACGCGATACCAGTAGCAAGATTGATTTTGATTATCCTGACCTGACCTGGAGTAATTACTTTCCGAAACAGTACTTTGAGAAAACCAGGCATGACATTTTGGAAGTGCATTAGGAAAAACACTGCATCTAACAAAATACAGGAGTCTAAGGTGAGTGTAGGTTTTGTAGTTGGAGTAAGTAGCTAGTTACTGAGCTCATGCTGCATCAGAGAATAAACAGAACACAAACAAACATAAATCAACTTACGGGTGAGTCAACACCGTGCCAGAGGTTCAGACAGAACACAAACATACATAAAAAACATAAAGTAACTTACGGGTGAGCGAACACCGCGCCAGAGGTTCAGGTTCATATATATATATATATATATATATATATATATATATATATATATATATATATATATATATATATATATATATATATATATATATATAGAGAGAGAGAGAGAGAGAGAGGAGGTCAAATCGAAACTTTCCAGAAATGTGAAAGACTATCATATAACTTAGTATGTAAAAGTTACAGCATTAAAGTTAGCACTTAATATAAGGCAATATAAGGCAAATAATTGTGTTATTTCAACCACTGTCTGAAATAATTTGCACAATACTGTATATATAAAGAGAGAGTAAGAGAGAGTTTAAAATAATTTAAGAAAATTTTTAAATTAATCTAAATAATTTAAGAAACTTTAATTTTTATTTAATTTCTAAAATCATTTTATTACACAGTGATGTTTTCAAGACCACATTGTAATTAAGTTAGTGTTCAAGTTACAGCCATACTGCATATATAACTAAGCGCAAAAACAGTCTGTAGAAAACACTGAAATGGTATAAGAATATGAAACTTGCGCTGCAGAAGATAGAAGTTGGGAGTCAATAGAAAACAAAGAAAAGTGTTAAAGAGCAAGTAAACTGTTGACAGAAGACTTGAGAGAAGACTTGAGAAAGTTCAAAATCATTGAAGAGCTAGATCAATAAAATTTAAACCATGAAGGAACAGATATTGTAAAAGAGTTGTGTCTAAATCATATTCCACTCACAACGACGTTATGATATTAATATTTTGCTGAACATTCAACATTATCAAGAAGTCTAAAGATTATTATTACTCACTTAATGAATGAAAAAAAAAAGGTGAAGTAAAATAAAAAAAAATAAAAAAAAAAAAAAAAAGAATGCAAAAATATTTCACTGATACTGTATAAAACCTGTGAAAATATTTCACAGACATTACGCAGATCTCAAAACGAAGTCAAAAAAAAGACAGTATCACGTACTCTACAAGGTTACCAGAAAAAAATGTCATTTATTGATGTAACGAGGACGCAACAATGATGTAAACAGACAAAAAATTTAATCTTATACTTAAATTTAAATAAATTTGCTGACAAAAGTTAAAAATATCTAAATACTATTATTTCATAAAATTTAGGTCTGTAAACTCTTTTTCTTTAACAAGATAATAATAAGACAAAAATAAGTACAGAATGTACTACAAACTAAAAGAACGAAAACAGCTTCATTATATCTTTTTTGACAAAAAATTTAAACAATTAAAAAATATATATATTTAACACCAGTTTTAAAATTTGATAAATAAAAAACAAAAAATAAACATTTTTATTATCATTTTATTAAATTTAACTTGATATCTAAAACAAATCTTTTTTTTTTCCTTAATTATGTCTAATCAAACTTGATATTAATGAATTAATACTTATTAAAAGTTATTTTACATGCAATCATAAATGTGTTAACAGTTTAAACATACTTAGAATAAAAAAACAACAAAAAATAGTACTTACCATTTACCTTTCTTAAGTAAGAATACCCCCCTCTCTCTTTCACAAATGATAAAATAAGGTTTTGAATAGAAGAGTTTTGTAATTCACTCTAAAAAATTATTGGTTTTTATTTTGTTGTAAAAAAAATGATGATTAAAAAAGTAATCAGAGATTTAAAATAAAAAAAAAAAAAAAAGGCAACTAATCAAATTTAAAGGAATGTACTTTTAGAATATTAGCGACGTTAAAAAAACCAATCCAATTAGAATCTTCCAACTAAAATATCAAATAAGAACATCAAAATAAAGTATTAAATAAGAAATGCTAGATAATATTATGACTGCAATCACTATTATAATTCATATTAGTGATTGCAGTCATAGTGTATTACATAGATTTGTGCATAATCCATATAATAAAATATTAAAAAAAAATTTTTTAATACAAATGCAACTAAACTCCCTGATAATAAAAAAAACAAAAAAAATGGCTATTATTCTACTTACTAACAAAAAATACAAATACATTAAAATATGTCTTCTGTTAGTAAAGTTAAATAAAAGAATTAAAATAAGAAAAATTAGATTTCAGTTAACTGTTTGTTAACAAAAAAATCTAAAGCTAAACACTCAGTCAACACATGTACACTCATGGTTTCTTTCCTAAAAAAAAAGTCAATAAATGTATACTTAAATGTTGATGATGACTTAAATTGCTTTGTTCTAGTAATACTGACCTGTACATGATGGCACTAATGCTAATAACTTTTGAATTGGGCCTAGCCTGTAAGGGTTAGTGTTACGGTCATCGAGCACCACTATTTCCTAAATCACAATTACTGTCACCGCAAAAGAGGATGTTTGTCTCTGGAAGATGCCTGGGCTAGCTTTTTGTCATAAGTCAGTTATAAATCCATGCATAGGTGTTTAACCCATCATGGTTTTCTGGAGTATGACTGGGCTGGCTTGGTGTAGTTCAGAGATAAATTTTTTACGCTGGTTACTAACAATACAAGAATCTACTGAACGACATAAACAGCACAGACTTATACATTACACCTATACACCCTTATGCACATACAGCCAGTTTACATCGTTTGCATCCTTTTTGTTCTTTCATAGATAAACTATCTTTGTTTGAACTCATCCTTATTTTGATAATATTTTCTTTTAATAGATAGTATGTGGTTGAAATGTAGATATAGATTTGTATGTTATGTTTTTGAGGTTTTCATGTGTGATTGAGTTTTTCATTTTAGGATTCATATATATATATATATATATATATATATATATATATATATATATATATATATATATATATATATATATATATATATATATATATATATATATATATATATATATATATATATATACATATATATATATATATATATATATATATATATATATATATATATATATATATATATATATATATATATATATATATATATATATATATATATATATATATATATATATATATATATAACTTGAAATATGTTTATAACTAATAAGTAAAAAAATTAGTCAACAAAATAAACAATAAACGAAATATTTTCTTCTTTTAATTTTACAAAAATTACTCTAATTAAATATTTATAATAAACAAAATATTTTCTTGATTTAATTTTACAAAAATTACTCTAATTATAAATTTATAATTAAAGTAATTTTTGTAAAATTAAAAGAAGAAAATATTTCGTTTATTGTTTATTTTGTTGACTAATTTTTTTATTTAGATATGGTCTCAAAGTTACTTGCAATTTGGACCGTAGAGAAAACTTTACTTTTTAACAATGTTTTTTTCCGCTTGGTACATTGTTTTTGTATCACGATTTATATCTCAGTTATATTGCCCAAAATGAATTTTAATCACTCATTTGGCTTAAATTTACCTGGCTTTGTTACAATATTTAGTTAGTCTTATTGCAATACTCATTAATTTATTATTTATCTGCTGATTTTCAGATTATTACTGTTAACAAGGAGTTTGTTAACAGTAATAATATAATTTGTTTTAATTTTCATATGCACAATTTTCATCTTTTATTATTATTCAAAAAAAAAATTTTATATCCTTTTTTAAATGTTTATATTTATGCCAGTGACATTTTTAAGGTTTTTATGCAACAATTTTTTTCCCAATCATATATTGTTCAATTATTGTTATGATTTTGGGTTTCGCGGGTTGCTCATTTTCCTACACTTTTCATTGGTTATCATATTTCGAATGAGGTATCTATGACAGCGTAAGAGTTTATTTAAAGCTATTGTTGTTTTGTTAATTTAAACTTTTTTTTTTAATGAGGTACTTTCTGATTATCTTGTATACGTACGATTTTTCTGATTATTTCTGAATACTTATTCAGAAATAATTAGAAACCTTTGTTTTATAAGTTTTTTGTCTGGTGATGTATTTGTTGTATATCTTTGTTCATATTGATGTTTATGAAACAACTTTTTTAAAATTTATTGTTATTGTTGTTGTTGAGTACAATTTTGGGTGTATAGTCTGTCTTATTTATTTTTAAATATTCCTCTATTAAACTTTATTTTTGTCTTGACAACTGTCAAAATATGTTTTGTTCAATAAATAATTCTCATTTATTCTAATTTACTTCATTTCTTCCCTCAGGCGTTCACTGCTCGTGTGTGATCATTCGGCGAATTTTATATGCCAAAGTTTTTAAAAAATACAAATACATTAAAATATGTCTCCTGATAGTAAAGTTACATAAAAGAATTAAAATTAGAAAAATTAGTTTTCAGTTAATTGTTTGTTAACAAAAAAATCTAAACAACATATGTACACTCATAGTTTCTTTCCTAAAAAAAAAGTCAATAAATGTATATTTAAATGTTGATGATGACTTAAATGGCTTGGTTCTAGTAATACTGACCTGTACATGATGGGACTAATGCTAATAACTTTTGAACTTCTCAAATTCTTAGTCAGTCACATTAAGAACTTGCTTTCGAGACAACCCGAATCATTTACCTTCAGTCTTTGATTTGTGTCTTGTCTTTAATCTTAGCTTATGGTCAGCTTCTTTTTATTCTTCTTTGGGCATTTCAGACCAAGCTACAAGCTACAACCTTTTCAACAGAATAACCCTATCATTCACTTCTTTCATCTCTCTACTAAAAATTGCATATTTTAATTTCTTAGATTCAGGCACAAAACTTTTATATAAAGATATAAAAGTAATAAAGCACAGTATCAAAGCTGTAGGAGTAGAAAGAGAGTAGAAAGAGAGAAATGCAGATGTACTTTTGAAGTGCCAATAAAAGAGTGGGATAGGTTTGTTGGGCAAAAGAAACGCACAAATCAACTTGGACTACTTAATCATGCCTACACATCTTCTTTAAAGAAAACTGAAACTTGAAAGATAAATCATCTAACACCTGATAATGGAACTTCTTGCTGCATTGCTAATGAAATGCTCAATTAATTAAAAATGCAGTTATTGATGTAAAATACAAGGAGGTAATGGAGCAAGTTTTGAAGCAAAACTTATATTTTTCTAACCCAGAGAATACTTTATTGGCGATGATAAGTGATAAAAGAAAACAAGTTAGAACTACAGCCATTCAAAGGATACTTAAATCCAGGAATACTAGCGATATATATATATATATATATATATATATATATATATATATATATATATATATATATATATATATATATATATACACACAAACACACAGAGTACATCATATAATAGTATAAAGTTAATATATTAAACAACGAAGAAAAAAAATAAGCTGAAGGAAAAAAAAATAAAAATGCTACTTACATTAATATAAAACTCCCCTGGGTAATCCTAAAATATAAACAACAATAATAATAGTAAAAACAACTATTAATATAAAACTATAAAAATAAAAATTTTAGTATTAATATTAATAAAAGTAACAATAAAAACAACTTATAGTTTAATTTAATTTATCAAATTCATACATCAGATACACTACTGCTGCTATTTTGTGATCCAATACTGTTTTGCTTTTTTAATGAATCTTTCACATTCACAATTTTAAAACTTTTATTAGAGAACTCTTCAGTTATACAACCTAACTTTGCAATCATTGCTCCTTTTGAATCAACTAGCCTATATTTATCAGGATCAAGGTCGGCAGATAAACATATATTTTTAAGTATTGAACTGAGTTTCATGCCTAAAAAAACTTTGACTTGTTGAACTTTTCCTGATGGTAGTGTAACATTCAAGTAAAAACTTTTCTAAAACAAATTTTTTATATAAATATATATATATATATATATATATATATATATATATATATATATATATATATATATATATATATACATATATATATATATATATATATATATATATATATATATATATATATATATATATATATATATATATATATATATATATATATATATATATATATATATACATACATATATATAAACATATATACACATATTTTTATTTTTTTATAAACTTTATTGTTAGATATTATATCTTTTTAAAAATTATGATTTTTTTTTCAATTTTTCTCATTTTACTAACAATTTTGTATAAAGTAGCCGGAAATTTACTGGAAAAAATAATAAATACAGTATTGATTAATCTTTTTGTTTTTTTTTAATTTTCAACTGTTATTACTTTTTAAACATGTGTTTGACTCCGGTTATTATTAATACCTCGTAGGAAGAGGATTTAGAGAGGGGTAATAGCTTCCCCCATATTTATTTAGGAGGAGGGTCACTTCCCAACCCTGGCTATTTTAGTCACTTTCCCTCAAACTGATATGACCTTCCTACGCTACTGAATAATATTTTACTTTATATTTTGAAACATAAACTATGTTCAATAATTTTTTTATGTTAATAACTCAATTTTTTATGTATGTTCAGTTATTTATTTACAGTTTACTAATGTATTAAATTAATATCATTTCAGTTAATGAATTACAATTAAAGTAAAAAACATTGCTGAAGTTAAAAAATATTGCCTCTTAATTTAATCTGTAAGTATTTTCAATATTTAAAAATATGATATGGTGATATTAGTATGTATATTAGTAAATTAATTCATACAACAGTTTTAACTTAGGATATTATGAGTAGTCACATTGCACCTCAGCTGAGCTCTTAGTAATTCAACGGCTTAAAAGCAGTGGAAAGTCTTATAGAAAGATTTCAAGAATAACTAAGCGTTCTGTTAGAATGGTTCAAAACGCTTTTAAACCAAAAATATGTGTTGTAACTAGAGGTCGCAAAAGAAAAATAAATTACAGAGAAGATAAATTAATTATTTGTGAAGCTAAAAAAGATCCATTTATCTCCAGCAATACCATTAAAAAAAACTTAGAGTTAAATGTAACAGCACTAACAATTAGAGGACGTTTAGTTGAAGCTAACTTATTTTTAAGATCACCTAGAAATGTGCCTTTACTAAAAAAACAACATATAATAGCAAGAAAATAGTTGTCATAAATATTCTGCATGGACAAATAAGAAATGGGGCACAGTTTTATGGACAGATAAATCTAAAATTAATATCTTTGGATCAGATGGTAAGCAGTTTGTCTGCAGACCTTCAAATAAAGATTTCGACCCACATTACACTAAAAAAACAGTTAAATTTGGTGGTAGAAGCATTATGATGTGGGGATGTTTCTCGTCATCTGGTATTGGTCCTATCTACTTAATAACAGGCACTATGACAGCTGATATTTATACTAACATACTTGAAGAAATAATGCTTCCTTATGCTAGGATAACATGCCACTGTTCTGGATATTTCAACAAGATAATGATCCAAAACATTTATTATAATTTTTTAAACGGTTTTTTAACGGTTTTATTAGTTTGATAATGGCTCTTACTATATGAGCCGAAATATCACTTATAGAGAAAAGAAATAAATAGTATGATATGAACTAGCAGTTCTCTTACAAAATTAGCTAAAATTTTAAATATTTGTGAAAATACAGTAATCCAATGGTTTCATGAGTACTTTTCCAGTGGTGACTGTATTAAAAACTCCTAATGACCTTCAGCTTGTATATGTATATGTATATATATATATATATATACATATATATATATATATATCTACTATAGCATATTTATATGCGCAATTGCACACTTTTTTTGCTAGCCTAAATTAAGTGAGCATTTTTAGAAAACGATGAGGGAAAACGAAGAATAATGAATGATAATGTTGCTGACCCATACCAAACCCTCAGTCGATGTAGCAGCACTCCACGGCGAGTCAGGCTATTTGTCAGTCGATGTATGTATTGAAGCCCCCGGCAGCAGGCTATTTGACATTAGGTGAGTATGACATCATCATGCTCACCTAACTCAGCAGTATAAGATATATACATATATATATATATATATATATATATATATATATATATATATATATATATATATATATATATATATATATATATATATATATATATATATATATATATATATATATATATGTATATATATATACATATACATATATATATATATATATATATATATATATATATATACATATATATATATATATACATATACAAGCTGAAGATCATTAGGAGTTTTTAATACAGTCACCACTGGAAAAGTACTCATGAAACCATTGGATTACTGTATTTTCACAAATATTTAAAATTTTAGCTAATTTTCTGATGTCTTTATCTCCTAAACATGGATCTTGTTCTGCAAACCATTATGGCTTATCAAAAAAATTTCATTTTTTAATAATTTTTTTATAGAAATTATTGTATTTTTCTTTGTTTGATTCATTTATTTTGTCTTCTAATGATTTATGCGCAGCTCTAGTTTCAACATTTTAGAACAAAGATTTTTACTTAGTTTACTAAAAAATTCTTTTTGATTAATTTTAGAAACTTTTCCGATCTGGCGCCTTTATATTCAAACTTTTCTGCTGCAAGCTGTGTTTGCAAATAATATTCATCTGAATTGTTTCTCATTGATTAAAATATATGGTTTTTTAAATTAATGTGCATCAGGTAAAAAAGTTTGTCTATCTTGTAACTTTTTAGAAAGATGTTCTGGTTCTATCAAAACATCTAGCATAATTTCTTTATAAGGCCTCGGTATTTGGCTCTATTTTTTCCATTAAGTTTTTAATATAATGAAAAGTGTTGATACAATACTGCATAGTTATTCCCAACATCATCAACATAACCCAAAAGTGTTGATACAATACTGCATAGTTATTCCAAACATCATAGCTTGCACTGGACGACACATATCTGTTACCTAGAATTCATTCAATTTTAAATTAGTTTACACTTAAAGCCATGGCAACAGTTTCCAGTTCCTTTTTGTTTTGAGAAGATGCACTGTAAATGGAATATAACTTATCAGAAAACTTTTAATAAATTGGTAAAAAATCTTCCACAACAGCATTTACTGTTAACTCTAAACAGCAGTTGCTACAATGCCACAAAATTAAATTAGGAAACTGATTCAAAAGTAAACAGGCAATGCCTGCCTTTTAGCCAAGCATATTAGTAGCACCTTCACAAGCAAAAGACATCCAATCAAGCAATACAAAATTTTTGTCAAAACCAAGATTATGTAAAGCCAAGATTATAAAAGAAATTGCAATAGATGAGGATTCTGTATTTGTTAATTCGATAAGGTAAAAAAATGCTATTAACAATATTGTAAGCATTACAGTAAACAATATTTATTTCTGGTTGTTTACTGTAATAATTACCTGCAGAATGACAGAACAGACTTTTTGCTCATTGTGGTAGATTCATCTATCATGAATCCTACTTTACTATTGTTAAGTTGTTTACAAGCTTTTGTGCGCATTTCATTTAAAATGTGATAAAAAATATCAGCACATGCATGACCAGATTGTAAAACACAGCCCATGTCTAAACCATGTTCTACCTGTAATTATATTAGTTCCTTCGAATAAGAAAATGGATGACTCATTTTTGCAATGTGATAAATAGTGTAAAATATGTGGTAGGTAGTTTTGTGCTGATTGAGCTACATTTTTGAACTAAACATCTCATTAGTGTGTTTTTCAGACTTAGAAATAATTTTACAAGCTTTTCATGTGCCACTGATAGCTTATGACTTGAACCCTTTTTTCTCATTGATTGTTTTTTTTTTCTTATGTTTACTCTTTGACATTGCCAAGCGTCCACTTGTAAGCCAATTTTAATTCCCTGAGTTTTTTCAGCATATATTACCTATATTATTCACTGACTTACAAACAGAACAACCAAGACCTGTTATTGAAACCATCAACTATTCAAATGTCTTTTTTCTTGTATACCAGTCCAGTCTGGAAAAAATATGACATCACATTGACAATAGGATTGGTCCAATACTCGAAAAACTTGGTCATTTCTTTATTTATTTCAGTGTCAATTTCCAAAATGCTTTTAGAACTATCACTGCTTTCCACTTGCTAGCCATTTATCCATATTTACAATAAGTAATTTTTTTTTTTTTAAATCATAACATTCAATGTTGAGTTAAATTAATGTGTATTATATTTCATTTCACAAAAAAACATTAAAAATACTTTAATGAAAAAAACAACCAATGATGGTCTTCTTTTGTTGCTAGTAATTTTTGTTTTATCATTCAAAAGAAAAGTCGCAAAGTTTTATAATTAAGGATTTTGTTTTTGAACCGCAAATTTTTAAATAAGAAGTCAATAAAAACTGAAACATTAGATCATTTAAATTGGCTCATTGATGTAAATTTGATATTTTTACAAATTTATTTATAAGAAAAAAAGTAAATAAGATTTCCTTTAATTTATTATGAAACAAGATGGCATCCCACCCCATAATACACATTAGAAAAGGCAATAGAATGGTTTTCAAATTTTAAAAGGTACTGGGATGGCATCCCATCCCACTTCAAGCACTATATATATATATATATATATATATATATATATATATATATATATATATATATATATATATATATATATATATATATATATATATATATATATATATATATATATATACATATATATATATATATATATATATATATATATATATATATATATATATATATATATATATATATTTATAAATCTTTATAAATAACAATGATTAGGTGGGATGGTATTTTTAATTGATCGAATACTATCCCGTTACTTTTTTCTCCACTTTAAACACAGTATATATATACATACATACATACATACATACATATATATATATATATATATATATATATATATATATATATATATATATATATATATATATATATATACATATGTATACATATATATGTATATATATATATATATATACATATATATATATATATATATATATATATATATATATATATATATATATATATATATATATATATATATATATATATATATATATATATATATACATATATATACATATATATACATATTTATAAATATGTGTGTTTGTATTTATAAACTTACTTTATATATATATAAAATAAGTTTTTTTTTATAATGAAAATTTTCTCTTGAATTATTTCAACTTTTATTTTAATTCATAAGGTGTACCTTTTGTATCGTAAAAAAGTAGAAAATGGACTCAATAATATTCTGATTCTGATCTTTTTAATTGTGAAGTAATTTGCATAGATTTCGAAAGAACAAAAAAATTTCTAAACCTTTGAAATTAGTATGTATATTATTCCTGGCAATACCTGTTTTAACTAATATACTTTCAATTCAAAAATTATATTTTTATTGCTATGTTGAAACTATTGGAAACAGATGGTCTGATGTTGCATGTTTTATGCTGCATGATTTTAAATTATCAATTGTCTCAAGTGTAAAGGATATCAAAGTGATTTGCAACTTATGTGCTAGGCAAAATACAAAATGAAAAGTTTTAATTTAATTTTATTATCTAGTTTATAAAACTGAAAAAATGGGCAGCATTACTGTTTCATTACCAATTAGAACTCTGTCACATTGTGTATAGGCATTACACCTCTAAAAAATGTGACAGAAACATTGGCTATTGCAAATCAAATGTTTCTTGCAGAAACACTAGACGATCTCAAAAAAACCATAACAATTCAATATTGTATATAAACATAATACAAGAAAAATTTCTGAAATTTGAGTTTCAAAGAGTTTCAAAGCCAAACTTCTTGGTTGTTTGTTGATTTAAAACATGTTCACTTAGAGAAATTAAAATATTAAAGGTTATGAAATATTATAATAAAGTTAAAGTTTAGTTATATGGAAAAATGAAATATTTAATTTTATGTGTGTTACATCCCATATGTTTAGATCAATGATCTAAACATATAATAAACTGAAACAAGCATACATAGCTCAGTTGCCTTTTTTTGTTAAAATTTTAAAGACTTACTAATGCTAAATATTTTCTGAATAGACAAAATAAGACATTATTTGATCTTATTTGATCTTTTTTTTTAATTTATTTTATTTTTCTTTGAAATTAAAAACAAAACAATTTTATTAACGTTGTGTTCTCAATTGGCTTTCGTATGGTTTATACAAACTTAATATAAAGTGATGGAACACAGACATCATGAAATCATCTGTGGTAAATAGATGAGGTTGAGGAAGAGATAAGGTTGCAATGCTATTTTGTATAAAGTTAAAAAAAAACTTTCATATAATATTTTGTTTGCATTTTTTTTTATTAAAAGAGGGGGGAGGGGGCTTTATTATCCCATCACATACTTAGTATGTTGTAGTTGTAAATTACAATGTATTACCATCTACCTTAAAAAAAATAAGTGCTCTAAAAGGTTACAAGCTAATGGAATTTATGAGTTGATGAGTTTACAACGGAAAAACCACAGATGTCCAAAATGAGTGTTTTCAAAAGAACATTGTGAATAAATAATACTTGTATTTAGCACAAAAACTGAGTTTTTATATTGTATAAGGACTAAAATATCAGAAAAATATACTTTTAATTAAATAAATTATTAATAAACAGATATCTAATGTCACTAAACACTAAATTTCATTTTTCTCAAAATGAGAAAAATGTGACATCTGTGGTTTTACCAGTGTAGTCTACATATATATATATATATATATATATATATATATATATATATATATATATATATATATATATATATATATATATTATATATATATATATATATATATATATATATATATAATATATATATATATATATATATATATATATATAAGAACTCGTTTGACATTTATAAATGACGAAATCGTTTGATTTGAGTATTTTAGTGGTTTTTTCACATTTACATTTTAGTGGTTAATTTAAAGAGCACACACTTACATTTTCTTACTAAATTCTTGTATTATATCAAAAGAAAATTATTCTATTCAGTATTTTAAGGATATTCTTAAAATTTTTTAACTATGAGACAAAGTAAACATGAAACAGATGTCTTTCGAGGACAAGTACAGACATTTCAAGATCAGGAATTTAATAATTCTGAAGCTTTTCTTGTAAAAGAGTTATCAATGCTAATAATTTAGATAACTGAAAACACAACTCTTGCAAACCAAAGGCAATCCCCATAGAAGACGCAGCCATTTTCCACATGGCTAAGCAAAATCCTTTAGCTGGCACACTAAAAACTAAAGAAAAAATTGCTAAAAATTTGTAAATAAGTCAATCTGCCTGTCAGCACTGCCAAATGTTAGTTACCTGATAATACTCTACTTAAAAGGGTTACCCAAAAAAAATCACCCGTCTTAAAATGTAATCTTGTCAGATGTTTGAAATTTCCGAAACACAAGTGTGTGTACACAAGGTGCTTTGGACTGACATGTCTAAGTTTATTCCATTTAAATCTGGCAGAAAACAATGTTTGTCAAGATTGATGTTTTGGAGTGGCCCGCACAGTCACCAAACCTGAATCCGATAGAAAACTTGTTGAAGGAAATTGACAGAAACATAAACCGGTCAACTGCAACAAATTTAGACTGATTTTGGATCAAAGTAAATGCTGCTTGGGACTCCATTAGGCTTGAACAATGCAAAAAATTTATATTGACAATAGGCTACCATTGTCAACTAGTGAAAAATATATCATTACATATTGAACATTATTCTGTGCTATTTTGTACTATTTGTACAATTAATTTTAAAACAACGAAAATGATTGTTTTAATAAACTTGATGAATCCATAAATTTAATAGTCGAAAACATAACAAAGTTATTTTTTTTTTATGTAAACTTTCTAATAAAATTTGTTTACACTAAGCTAAATGCTTTTAAATAAAGTTTTAAAACCCTATTAAATAAATTATCATAGAATATTAAATAAAACTTTTATTTATTTCTAAAAAAATTTTTTTTTTTAAGAATGTAATTTTTTATATTATAGTTTGTTGCGATGGTTTGAAAAGGTTATAACTGAAATTTTTTGTACTCGGAGAATTTTTTTTAAATCTTTTTTTAAGTAAAATTAAAATAATTTATATTATTATCTTTTTATTTATTTATGTATTATTTTTTTGATTGATATATAAAAATACATAAATAAAAAAAAAATAGATTTATTTGCTTTTCTCCTAATATAAGTTAAAACCTTGTCAAACAAAGCGACGAGTTATTCAATCTTAACGTAATTACAAAACATAATTTAAAAATTTTCTATAAGGATTTTTTCTTTTTAATTTTTTTTATAATTTCTCTTTTGCTAAGATTTCTTTCTTTTTTATATAGTTAATCCTGTTTATAATTTTTTTCCTTTGTCAGTTTTTTTTCAGCATGTTTTTAAATATCAAGAGTTGTGGTCAAGCTTTCAAAAAAAAAATTACAAGCATGGTCAAGATTGGATTGCGATCGCAGGCCTTTTCTGTCCGTAACTGTATAACACTAATTTATCTTTTTTTTTTTCTCGTTGTTTTTTTAGATTAAAATTTTTTTTATAGGTATAAGCATAACTTCATTGTTTCACAAAAAATCTTTTTAGTTTAGCAAAACAGTAGGAAAAAAAAATAGTTAAAAGAGATTTAAATTAGTTAAAAAAGATTTATTGATTATATTTAAAAAAATTACCTTTTCATTTATGATACCAACAATATTTTCAATGTGCTGATAAAACTAAGTAGAAAAAATCAACAATTTTACTTTATTTCATTCATGAAACTATTTATCAAATTATGAATAACTTTACAATGAATAAGCAATAAAATTGACACTGTTCAGATATGTAAATAAAATTGAGAACTTTCAGATGTATACTTAAGTTCATTTTAAAAAGTCTAAAATGAAACAAAGCAGTCTTTATCCTGAGACAAACAAGTTATTAAAAGAATTGGACAGAATTTCTTTTGGAAGATTTTAAATTCCCCTCTCCCTTTCTTTATTTTATATGTAAAATTATTGCTGAAAAATTGATTGCACTCTGAGCCAAATTGAATATCTCTTTAATGTTTCACATTAGCTACTAGAATGATGCAAAAAGCACCAGTTAAATGCAGAAAGCACCAGAGAAGTGAGTTATGTGACAAACTAAACTAATCCATCTATTAAAAATTATAATAAGAATAAAATACTGAAATATTCTTGTAAAACAATAAAAGTAAATGATATATAAACAAAAGAAATGTACTTCAGATTCCCAAAGTGATGATAATTATAACACCCCCCCCTCCCTGCATTAACCCTTTCATATAAGAAAAAAAAAGGAAGAATTAAATGTCGTAGTCAGTCACCATTTTTTGATTTACTTATCTTTTATTAGAACCTTTTTTTACCATTTATTATTTATATTATTATTTATTTACCCCTTATTAAAACCTTTTTTACCACATGGTAGAATGACTTATTCACATAATTATGAATTAGTTAATTATTTTCAATTATTTTACAATAAATGGTAACGCCAACTTAAGGTTGCTTGATAATATTTGCTACAATTGCTTTATATGCTACATTTCATTTTAAATTTTAAAAACAAAACAGTACAAAAACTAACAATAATAACGACATAAAAAAAGAACATAATATAAAAATGTATATAAATTTATATAATAAAAACAACATTAGAAACTTACAGAACATGCAGAACTTTTATTAGTAAAGCGAACACCAATTGTTGTTTTTTCACTTTTCCATTTAACAAATGTATCCTTAATTTTGACATTTACAAAAGCATCCACAACAGATTGTAGTACCTATAAAAAAAATACATATATACATATTTATTACTAATATACACACTAGTGTATGTTAGTAATAAATACAATAATAAATACATTAAATATATTAAATAAAATTTAATCTTGTATCATATATATGATGCTTTCTATCTAAAATCTACATTTAATACTTTTCATATATACATTTGATATAATAATATATACAATATACTTGTAATATATACACAGTGTATTAATATTAAAACTTGAATTTTTATGTCTTTACATTAAGCTTTAAAATATATGTCAAAAAATCACAAATCACAACAGATTGATTGTTTCTTTGCAAACAATTCTAGAACTCCATCTGTTTTGCAGATAAGGACTCTATTATGATACTACTAGCATTGTGATTCCCATACTACCACCATTCCACAGAGGGAAACCACGTGGCCAAATATCAAAAAAATGACTTATTTCAAACATTATATTTTTTTACTAACACCCTCACTAATTTTCCAAATTATGAAATTCTAAATGTGACAGGCTTAGCTGTATTGGCTTTTTGAAATTAGGTGTTAAATGTATTTTTGATAAAAACTCCTTATGTGTTTCAATAATTTTTTTTTTTTTTAATATATTGATCATTGAAAAATTAACAATATATATATGTCATTGGAAAGGTTATAATATAGACTGTAAAAAATAACAAATTTCATGAAAAAGTTGGTACTACAAATTTTATGTATTGATAGTAAAAAAATTCATCACCAATTCATCATTAAATTTCAACTTTGATAAAGAATTAAAAAATAGTTACAACTTGTACCTTTTCCATATTTTGATATTTTTTAGTCTATTGTGTCTACTAACTTTTTTTTTTACTTCAATTCAGCTCCTTGGAGCTGAATAAAAAAGTCAACTTTAAATTAAGATATCTCTAAAACCACAAATGTTTTTTATTTCCTTTATTTTTATAACTAAACGTTGTTTTCTTATCTTTAACTGTCTTGATAAACTTTTGTTTACAAATCTATAATTTACAAAATATTCTAGGAACAAATTGAGTTGTGTAAAAAAGTAGTGAATTTTTTTTTAAAAAATCCATCAACATCATATTGCTTGATTGCTAAATGTTCAAATGTCCCAAAATTTAAAGTTATAGATATTATAAATAAATTTTAATCTACTCAAAGCTTTGAAAGAAAATCTAGAAGTGGAAGAAAAAAAACTTTCCATAAATCAATTTTTTAGTTAGCAAGAAAACCACAGCAAGAAAATTCAAAATTTTGCATTCTTATATCAAAAAAGTACTGGAATTAAAAAAAATACACCTAGGAAAAGCTTACATGGTGAAATTAAAATTTTGACGCGCAAAAAAGTTTTTACAACTTCCTGGTCAACAATTTTATTATGAGAACAAAGATAAACCTGATTTAAATATATTTGATGAGAAAAATTTGCATCCAAGTTCCTTATGTGGCAACCAATTTGTAGCTGGGGTATGCAGTCTTGTTTTGTCATTAAGAACACCTTGACTCCTGATCTCTACATCAAAGAATACCTCCAAAAAAGACTTTTGCTATTTATGAAAAAACATAAAAACCAATGTCTCTTGACCTTGCTGCTTCTTACTATTCTAAAAAAGTTCTGCAACGGTACAAAAATAATGTGAAATTGTTCCTAAAGATGCAAATCTTCCAAACCATCCTGAAGACAGCAAGATTAAAGATTTTTAGAGCAATAGTTAAAGACATTTTTCGTAAGGCTCGTGGAGTAACAAAAAATAAAAAGGACTTCCAGAAAAAGTAGATTAATACCACCAATATGATATAAAAATGAAAAAAATCTGTAAAATGATGGCATCAACTTGTATAAAATTTGGTCTTTTGCCAAACAGCCAACAAGTCTTTTAAGAAAAAGTTGAAACTCTAACTGATGTAAATACATTTAATATTAAAAAAATAAAGTCAAAAACATTTTAGGTTTTAAAAAAATCTCAATTTAAAGTTAACCAGATTTTCCGTGTCCACCTGATATTAAATAAAATATTAAAAATTTGCAGTGATTAGACTCAAATTTGTTTGAGTTTAAAAACAAGAATACCCTAAAAGTTTATTTATTAGTTTTTTTTTATTATTATTAGTTTTATTATTATTATTATTTATTATTATTAATTAAGAATTAAAACGACAGATTTTAATTCTTAACTAAAAATTGTTTTAAACTTTACACAATCATAACTTTCAAAGATCAAAACCTGTCAATCTGCCTAAATTTAGAATAAGATAGCAACAAGAAATTGTTTTTTGAACTCACTGCCCTTGTATTTGGGGTTGGGGCTAACTTTTTGGGATATTTTTGATCCTGGGCTTTAATCACAGCAATTTTTTTTTTGTAAAACATTATATTTCGAGGCATAAACATAATAAGTTCTGAAATTTTTTTAAATTTTCCATTGTTTGAACAATGCCCAATAGGATCATATATAAAGAATCCAACTGGGGCCCCCAGTACTTATTTGCACCTCCCCCCCCTTCATTATGCTGCATCTATGAGCTGGTTAAACACAAAAATAAAAAATTATTTTCTAACAACAGCAACCAGATATTTATTTTCCTCAAAATTTACAATCATATAATTACAATAATATATTAATAATATCAATAATAATAATAATAATAATAATAATAATAATAATAATAGTGAAAAAGTTGTTGAATTCTTCACAGATTAGAGTTTGTTCAGTTATGTATAGTTCGTCAACTTGTAAGCAATTTGGAGGTACATTGACATTTTTGACATTTATTAGACTTTTCATGCCATTCCAGATTTCACAAAGATTTTCTACATTATATGAAAAAAAAAATTTTTTTACTCAGTTTAATTAGATTAATTATGGTATATTTATAGCGTTTAAAGATTTTAGTTTAATTATATATATTTTCTTTTTTTTTTTTTTTTTTTTTTAACAACTTCGCTTCCAACAAGGCTGCAAGCAACCACTAATTAGTGTTGAAAGTTACTGGAAGAGAAAAGATGAAGATTTTAGAGCAAGATAACGATTGACAGACGACTTAAAAGATTGCAAATTATATGAATCAGGAAAGCAAGATGAAGGAAGCGAATTCCAAAGAACTGATGTTCGAGGAAAAAAACTAGATGAATAAGAGTTTTTGGAGCACTTAGGAACAGTAACAGAAAAAGGATGAGACTTAGTTGAATGACAAGTAACACGAGAATGAATTTTTGTAGATGGCACAAGAGACGCTAGCTCTTTAGAGCAGTGCCCATTATAGTATTTGTAGAAAAGAGAAAGAGAAGCAACATTACGACGATGTGACAGAGGTTGAAGGTTGGTTGCAAGAGCAGGTCCAACTATGTTTACAATGCGTTTTTTGCACCTTGTCTAAAAGAGAAAGGGCATCATTAGAAGATCCACCCCAGATATGGCAACAGTATTCCATACAAGGCCGGATTTGAGATTTAAAGAGATAGAGAATAGAATCCAGAGTAAGAAAGTGACGAGCTCGATAAAGAGAAGCGACTTTAGCAGATGCTAATTTTGCAACGGATTTGATATAAGGTTTCCAAGAAAGATCAGAAGTAAGAGTTAATCCTAGAAGATGAAGGGTAGGAGACTCATCGAGTACATTACTGTTCATAAATATAGGAAGGTCTAAATTATTGCGATAACGATTGGCTGAAAAAAATTGAGTTTTATCTGAATTAAAGTTCACCATCCACTGTGAGCCCCATGCTGTTGCAGAAGTGAGATCCTTTTCAAGCTCAGATGCCCCCTGCAAGCAATCAGAGGGAGTTGGCTTCTTATCGTGACAAGAATAAATGGTAGTATCATCAGCGAACAATGCCACTTTAGATGTGAGAAAATCTGGAAGATCGTTAATGTAAATTAAAAAGAGTATAGGGCCAAGGATTTAACCTTGAGGAACCCCTGAGGTTACAGAATGAGAAGAAGAGTGCTGTCCATCAAGGACAACTTTTATACTACGATTGGAAAGGAAGGATTCGATAATCTTAAAGATGTTTCCAGATACACCGTAAGAAGAAAGCTTATGGAGAAGACCAGCATGCCAAACTTTATCAAACGCCTTAGAAATGTCAAGAGCGATGGCCTTAACCTCTCCACCTTAATCTAATGCGCAATAAAACGTATCGGTTATTACTGTTAGCAAATCAGAAAGTAGGTTATGAGATTCGAGATGAGAGATTAAGTGTTTGTTAATTAAAGATTCAAAAACCTTGCTTATGATAGGAAAAAGACTAATGGGACGGTAGTTAGATGAGTCAGATCGCTCTCCAGAATTTTTAAAAATAGGGATAACAGATGCTGCTTTCCAGCAGGCTGGAAAACAAGACTCTGATAAGCACTTGTTAAATAGTTTTGAAAGGATAGATGACAGCTCCGGAGAACACTTCTGCAAGACTATAACAGGTATGTTGTCCGGGCCGCAAGCTGTAGAAGAGTCTAAGCAGGAAATCATTTTAGATACAGAAGCTGGAGTGATACGGATGTCAAGCAGTGGATCAACCTGTTTGACGGCTATATCATGTAGAACGCAACTAGTGGAGTCAAGAGATGATATTGATGAAAAGTTCTTGGCAAACAATTCAGCTTTGTCTTTAGGTGAGGTGACAAAGTCTGAACCGTACAAAAGAGGTGGAATTACAGACTTGCCCTTATTATTGATATTATTAAAGATTCTCCAGAAGTCACGAGAGCCTAATTTTTGTGATGAAATACGAGATTTCATAATCTGAGAATAGCGGGCTTTGGTGTTAGACAAAACCTTTTTACAATGGTTCCTAGCAGTAATAAACAGACGTCTGTTTTCTGGAGAATTGTTTTGCTGATAGATATGGAAGTAATGGTTTCGATTGGCAATTGCAGCAGCACAATGTGAGGAAAACCATGGAGAAGAGTGAGGCTTGACCTGAAATTGTTGAGAGGAAATAAAGGATTCCATGCCAGCCTGAATCCACGAAGTTATGTAAGAAGCACATTTGTCAACAGGGAGACGAAAGATTTCTACCCAGGGGCCATCACGAAGAAAATCACGGAAAGAGTCCCAGTCAGTCATAAAAACAGAGACACAAGCGAAACCCATGCATCGAGTTAAGAAGATCCAGCGTTCAACATCCTAAACTGGAAACAATGTATTAAAAATACATCTGCGCCAGCCTAATAGATAGAGAAGGGGTGTGAGGCTGGTCAACAGATAGAATCTGTTTACCCCTTAAGTCTTTGCCTAGGAGGCCTTCTGCAAGACAGCAGCTGGATGCATTTAACATCTGCCCAAGATGAGTATTTTTATCGAGACACCATCTCTAGCCTTTACTCAACCAAGAGCCCCAAGGCAGGGGGTGTTTTATGTCGGAGTTTGCATCTCCTAGCCTTTGCCTAAAAAGGCATATCCTACAAGGCAGCAGGACATGAAGCAGATTGTACTATGTTACATTTTACCAGTAGCAGGATAAACCTGACCTGACCTTTGTTGGTCTTGTATCCTTAACATTTTCCCTTGAATAAGATTTTGAATTTG